>QAOC01052004.1:0-81272 GCA_003255005.1 Begonia fuchsioides | reverse complement strand
CTAATTATTCGATTCCTGAACCAACAAACAAGGGAATCTATAAAATGGATTTCATTGTATCGATGTTAGCATTCCCAGCTATTTAGTTTAATTCATTCCCAAAATACAAGGTTTGAGAATTGTATTCTACACAAAACTGTACCAAGTAAATCAAAGAATAAATTAAAACAAAATAGGAGTTTACTAAATACAATGAATTAAGTTATACATATATGACCATCATTATGATAAAATTAATTGTTCTTTATTTAACAGAAATTATCAGAACAATATAATTTCATTTGGTCCAGTCCTATATAATCAAATTATGTAAAACATATTTATCTTATGTCACCACATATATAGTCGGGATAAGACTACACATTCTCAATGAGATAAACTATGTTTATGATTGTGTATAACTTGAAGATCCTGTACTTCAAATATTAGTCATGGACTTGTTTTGATTATTTCTCTTTATATTTTATCCCCGCATATCTACAATAGATATGTTAATATAAAGTTTGCATAAATAATCAAGGAATTTTCTATTAACTTTATAAAACATATCAAATATGCAAAACATAATAATAATCAATATTAATTTATTCAATTGTTCAAATACATTTGTTTGTCGGGCACATACTCCCAACAGTAACAACCCTTGTTTATTCTAAGAAATTATAGAAGACATCAAAAGGAGAAGATTAATAGGTTGAACAACTCGATTGGAGTTGTGGTGAAAAAGTTATGCACGTTAAAATATTGATAAATGAAAACTTGACTAAGAAATATGAACTTTAGAGCATTATTCGGTGTTTTGTATAATTGATATCTTTATGCTTTGAATTTGAAGTTTATGTCTTCTAAAAAGTTAAACTAGACTTAATAAGAAAAAAAATGATGTTTGAATCATAGAAATCTAAGTTGTATAACAAAAGTTATGAAAGTTTTAACTGCCGGTCGACCTATGAACAATGTCCGGTCGACACAATTGTGTGTTTGGGTCGACCCAGGATCGAAGAGGGGTCAACACAAAATTTTCTTTGGGAATATGTTCGGTCGACACAATAGACTTTCGGTCAACACAAAATGTTCTCTGGGAATACTTTCGGTAGACACAATTGACGTGCGGTCGACACATTCCTATTTTGAGTTGAAAAGTCAGCCAAAACGTGGGGAAATCTGATCGGTGGATGTAAAGAGGAGATTGATTTCGTTTAATTAAGAGATAAGAAGGCATGGTCTGCCATTCCCCTACCAACACAACCTCTTCTCCCCATCTATTTACTCAGAGTTCTCTCGTCTGATAAGGGAGAGGGAGATTGAGAAAGAAAAGAAGTTCCGTGAGAGAAAAGAGTGAGAAAGGGAAGGGAAGAGGAAAACTCTGAAACTTTCGCAGAAGCTGAAGCTCAAGGTAATATTTTATATCCTCTGAGTTTCTTTTAGGATTCAGTAAGGTTAATATGAATGTATTGGATGAGCTGGTGGATAAATATGGAGGATTTTAGGTTAATTGCTGTGAAATCGGTTAATCATGTATAAAGCTAGAGTTTTTGAGATTCGGTAAATTTTTAGCACGAATTAGAGTTTATGTCCTTTATAAGAGCTAAAGTAGACTCTTAGAGTGATCTATAGCTGTTCAAATCACTCAATTTGGAGCTATGTAAAAAAAGTTATGGATGTTGTAAGTCAGTGTACGGAAACTAGGGAGAGTTTGGGTCGACCCCTGACAGTTTGGGTCTACCGAAACTCGATTTTAAAAAGGCGACGCTTCTGTTTTGTCGACATAGGTCGACCCCTAAGAGTTTATGTCAACCCAGTCACTGTTCAAACAGTGAATGCCCTCTGTTTTCTCCACGTAAGTCGACATGCGTAAGTTTTCTGAATTTGGTGTTTTCTAAGAAGTTATAGTAGACTCCTTAAGGAACAATTTGACACCTTAATCATCAGGAATGGATCAATATAGAGGAAGTTATAGATGTTCAAAGTTGGAATAGAAAGTTAAGACTTTATGCAAATTCTGATCTGAATATGATTTATAGGTTTAAGCCATCGATTGGATTAAGAAGAAGACTCAAGTGAATTAACTCAACCTAGCTGGTAAGGTAAGTTAGCATTAAGATTATTTGGCCCTTAAGTGGGACTACATTGCAAAGATTAGGATGATTGTTTGATGTGTGCTGCATGTTTGTTCGCATGATATGTTTGGTGATGTATGCTTATTTTCATGTTATGTGATATGATTTAAGAGATGTTTTCATGTTCATATGGTCATGCATCATAGTTTCACAAAATGTCTACGAACTATTTTCATGCATGGTTTTACAACGTAGTTGGAGGTAAACGAGATATGATTGGTGGTATGGGACGCTGATTATGTTTTGTCTCCGACAAATAAGAACTTGAACATAAGAATTAGTAAAGTAAATGACTGGTGGAACCACGAGGTGGAGAGCTCGGTCTCGAGGACTGGGTGGAACCACGAGGTGCGGAGCCGGATCGATAAACCAAACATGTAAATGGCCGGTGGAACCACGAGGTAGAGAGCTTGATCTCGAGGACTCGGTGGAAGCACGAGGTGCGGAGCCGGATCGATAAGTAAGAATAATGCAGTAAAGAAGATATGAAACCTAAGATACGTGAATGAAAATGTGCATTGTTTTAACGACATAGCATACTCATGCATTGCATTTTATAGTTATGCTTCTTACTGAGCTTTAGGCTCATAGTTTAGGCTTTGCAATTTAAGAAATGTAATGGAGGAAAGGGTGCAAGTGACTGAATAAGAAGTTAGAGCAGAGGGGTTTCCAAATGATATAGTTTATTGAGCAACGACCGACGGGGAGTGATGTATGACACACACAGATATTTTATAAAAATGTTTTGAATGTTATGAATATTTTGAAGATGTAATTAAATGTATGCCCTTATTTTCGTGTGATGGATTTCAAAGCTTTTGAAATGAATGTATTTTTAAGTTAAAGTAATTGTCTTCCGCTGTACGTTTTAAGTTATTGAATGCTTATGTATTTTTGATGAAGGTGGAACTGAAATCATAGCTTTACAAGAATGTATGTTTTTCAAGTGGACGTTTTCCTTTTAAGCTATTTTACAAGCGAAAGATAGTTTTTCAGAAATTTTTAAAGTAATGAGTGTTCCATCTAAGTAAGTAAGTAAGTAAGTGAAGTAAGTAAGAAAAGCAAGTAAGCGGCGTCCTGGGAATCGGGTCGTTACACGAGCTACCTGGGGAAAATGAAATTTTTGCCACCTTTAATGTGCAAGACCTCTCTCCTTATGTTGGAGATCAAAGTAAATAAAAGGAAGGAGGAGATTGACCCTTAGATTTGAGGACAAATCCTTAAGTACCAAGGGAGGATGACATGCCATGAAAACAATCGATGGGAGCCGAGCCTCAAGGAGTCATGACCCGAGCTTGCGCCAAGGAACTTTCTAACAAAGGCGCTCTTTTTGTAGGGGATGTCTTGTAAGGATTCAACATAATGGACCAAACATTGAAAGAAAAGGAGAAGCCCACGCAACTCCTCATTTGGAGAGCTAGCTCGGGAGGTGATGGAGGTTGGATGGAAGAAGGAGCCAAAGCCCCTATGCTAATGGTCCAACCAGCAAAGCATAGAGACCACAATTTGATCTGGCACAACTGGTGCTCCAAAGCTTGCTAGCCAACTTGACAATAGGCCCGACCTCTAATGAAGACAAAGTCTTCATAAGAAACGTAGCTAATCTCTCAAGGTTTTTATAGAGTAGTAGAACATTAAAGTTAGACCCTGTTTTCTCTTTCAAACTATGAGATCACAGAGAGCCAATATCCTAGAAGAGCGTTACCAGGGAAGCTTTTTTTTCCCCATTTTAAAGTCCACAAGCCTCAAAACATTTTTCTAAGCCTAATTCCAAGGATTAATGATGCCTTACTCTAAGCCTCTTGAATGTGTTTTCTTTTTCTGTCAGCTTTACAAACTTACTTTTAGGGTTAGGGTTTTGAAGATGGGGTTCCCATGGATTTCATGGGTTTTATGGGTTTCATGGGTTTTAACTTTGAACCCTAAATCCCTCCCATGGATTTGCATGGTTAAGCTATGGGTTTCTCATGGGTATCCATGGGTAGCCTTGAGTTTCATGGGTTTTGTTGCTTTGTGGGTTTTATGGTTTTAGTTTTTTTGTTGCTGACCTCTCTCTCTCTCTCTCTTGGATAGATGATATTTCCAAGAGAGGCATGGGAGACAAGTTTGAAGGGGTCCAAAGAAATGCCCCCCTTCTTTTGTGGTGTGTCAAATTAGGTAAGGGTGTGATGTTGCCCTCCGATTGGCCTCCTCATTCTTAGGTGCTAAGGTGGGTTTAAGTCCTTTTTGTGAGTGTTGCTTACCGAGCTCACTTCCCGAATCTTGGGATTTGAGTGGATCAAAACCTCTTATAAAGATGACCCCGACTTCAAGGGGTGTTTTGAAAGGTGTTTGAACAAGGAAGGAGGCGCCTATCACTTGACGAATGGCTACCTATTTAAAGGGGGACAACTTCGTATTCCTAAGTGCAACCTTCGAGAATCTCTAGTGAAAGAAGCTCACGGTGGAGGATTGGCCAGACACTTTGGGGAGAAAAAGACCCTAGAGGCATTGAAGGAACATTTCTTTTGGCCACACATGATCAAGGAGGTGCACAAGTACATAGAGAAGTGCATTGTTTGCAAAAAGGCTAACAGCCGAGTGCTTCCTCAAGGATTGTATATGCCCTTGCCGGTACCCTCTCAACCGTGGATTCCACATTGTTTGCTCGGGAACCGAAAACCACCAAAGGGGGCGACAACTCGGAGCCGAGCAAGACAACTAGGTAACATGTTTGTTGATTTTGCAGGTTTCACTTTTTCTTCCTTGGATCTCTTAGGAGCTCCCTCACATCATGATCAAGAACTCCCCAAGCATTGCTTAGCATGGGAGTATAAAGAAGAGGAGAAGTTGGCCGAGTTACAAGATTCTCCTTGCCGAAGCCTCCCACCCGAACCGTGACCACATCCGGCTCCATGCATTAAGATGGCCGAATGCCCCATCACAATTATGGGAGAGTAGTTCATGCAAGAAGAGTCCATAAGGAGTGCTGAATATTTGTATATGTATTTGGGGTTGTAAATCTTTTAAGTAGGGAAGCATGTTTTGTTGTAATCAATTTGGTTCGGTTTGAACCAATTTTGTTGGGATTTTGGTTCGGTTTGGACCAACCCAAACCCTTTTTGATAGAACTTAGGTCCAACTCTAAGTTTCTATTTATCCTTTTTTTTAGATATGCTTGGGACGTGGTTTTAGTTGAAAGTTCCATGTGTTTGGATTAGGAGGCTTGGTGGGACCCAATTCTCACATAACTCCTACTCTAGCCACTCATTGGTCCCTAATTTAGGTTTATTTTTTTTGTTTGATTATTTTGTGTAATTTGGAGGGTGTATGAAACCCTCTTCCACGTTGAATGAAAGGCAGAAAAGATATTAGTAAATTGAAGAAGCTTTGAAGCTCTCAAGCCCTTCCTTTTCTCACGGCATTTGAGAATCTAGGTGAGTAACATCCTTGATTCTTGTTTGTCTTGGTGTTGGTGGTTAGCTAGGATCACTAAACCTTATTCCAACCTCCTTCCTCACTTGTTTAGGAATAAAAGCTAGCTTGGAAATCCCATAGCCTTCCTCCATTTGTTGTTTGCATTTGTGTTTATCTTTGGTGTTGGTTGCTGTTTTTGGTGCTTACCCGAGTGAATTTGTGCAACAAAAGTCCAATTCGTGCCATTTCTGTTTTCCGTGAACAAAAGACCCCAATTTTATGGCTGTGAGTTCCTCTTTCATGGCTTGAAATAACTGTTCTTTACGTTTAGCCATAGCCCCTCCCCATAAAGAGTTATGCATGTTTTTTCTCCACTGCCTTCTACCCGAACTTCTGAAATCGGGCAGTTCTGTCCATCAATTTTCTATCCTGCATATTTTCCAATCTACCAGTGCCTTTCCCCTCAAACCACTTGTAATTTCTTCCCACTTCGTTGAAGTTAAGTTTTACCAATTTCCACCCTTCCAGACTCCCTGCATTGGAAGTTGTCCAGAAGTCTCTCCAACACCCCTACACTTTTTCTTTCAGCTTTGTCTGTTTGTGCACCTAAAATTGCCTCTGTGTATTTTTATTGATCCGCACGTGTTTTAAGCTATCAATTTGGCCAAACTTAGCCCACTCTCAAAGGTTTAATTCCTCCAATTTCTAGCTAAAGCCCCTGTATGCGTTTGGAGTTCTCCTTGCTCCAATCCCTTGTTGCTGCCTACCTTTCTTTCTCTCGGCAGATTGTTGCCATCTCCTCTCTTCCTGACACCTCCGCATCTTGGAGCGTGTCAGGTACTCTAAAGTTCAACGTAAAAATTAACGTAAAAAGTATCCTAAAAATGCAATAAAATTCCTTCCCTCCAAGGAAAAGTTCATGAGTGGAGTCATGGGACCTTGGATCACGTTTGCATGGGATTCCAACTCGCCATGGAACGTGACACTTCAATTGGGTTCGGGTGCAGGCTTGATTCCGGGAGGCTCGGTTATTGGTTGCAATTCCTCTTCTTCTTCACACCAAGTTATCACGTGTTTTGGCCTTAATTGAACCTCCAAAGTTAGCTTTAACATGTATCATTCTTCAAGTAATTTTCCTGCAAAATTAACAAACATATTAGAAAATGCCCGAGCTCAGGCTCGGGTGAGTATTCCGCTCGGTATGCCAAACTGTGGCATGTCAAATAGGGTTCAAGGGTTCAATGCTTATGATTCCAGGGTTTTATGGTTGAGGGTTTAATGAGTTCTAAGGTTCAAAGTTCATCGTTAAAGGTTGAATGGTTAAGTGGTCAAGGATTCCATGCTCATGATTCAAGGGTTTCAGGGTCTAATGTTCAGGGTTCATGGTTCCACGGTTCAGGTTCTAGCATATCAACTTACATGGTTCCATGATTTGAGGGTTTAGGGTTCCAAGGTTCAAGGTTCAAGGTTGTAGGGTTGTAGAGTTTAAAGTTCAAGGTTTAGGGATCGTGGATTTAGGATTAAAGGTGTAACGACCCGATTCTCAGGTACGTCGCTCACTGCTTTCCTTACTTACTTTCTTACTAAATCTGACGACCCGAGAACCGGTCCGTTACTGAGTTCTTACTTACTTACTTACATTACTTTCTTACATTGGTGGAAAACTTGTTACTTTAATTTCTAAAAAAAACTATCTTTAGTTTATAAAATAGTTTAAAAGGAAAACCGTCAAATAATAAAAACATACATTTGAATTCCACCTTTAAATAAAATACATAAGCATTTTAATAATTTAAATCTGCCGCGGAAGAAAATAGTTCAACGTAATATATATTCTTTTCGAAAGCTTCGTAATCCATCACTCCAAAATAATGTATACATTTTAATTACAACTTCAAATCATTCAAAACATTCAAAACATTTTGTAATATAACTCTGTGTGTGTCATGCATCACTGCCCGTCGGTCATCACTCAATAAACTGTATCATTTGGAAACTCCTCTGCACTAACTCCTTGGTCAGTCACTTGAACCATTTCCTCCATTACATTCCCTACATTACAAATCCTAAACTATGAGCCTAAAGCTCAGTAAGTAGCATAACTATAAAATGCAATGCATGAGTATGCTATGTTGTTAAAACAATGCACAATTTCATTCACGTTTCTTAGGCTTCATATCTTCTTTATCTTTGGAAATATTACAGGATCTCAAGAACACATCCCTTCACCTACTTCAACTTCTACTAGGCCCACTTACATTACTGCTTGGAGTGTTCAGGCCTGTAATAACCATTTACTTTACTGTTCTGCTTTTCATGTTCTTAATTCATCGGAGATGAAACATAATTGGCATCCCATACCACCAATCATATCTCGTTTACCTCCAACTACGTTGTAAAACCATGCATGAAAATAGTTCGTTGATATTTTGTAAAACTATGATGCATGACCATGTGACTATGAAACATCTCTTAAATCACATCAAGCATAACATGAAAATAAGTATATCATCAAACATGTCATGAAAACAACATACAATGCACATCAAACATACATCCTAATTTTTGCAATGTAGACCCACTTAAGAGCAAAAAAATCTAAATACTAACTTACCTTCATAGCTAGATTGAGTTGATCCACTTGAGTCCCCTTTTTAATTCAATCGATGACCTAAACCTACAGATCATTTAAGGATCAGAATTCAGGTAACATAACCTGTTTTATTGTGTATAGTCATAACTTTTTATCCTAACTTTGAACAACTATAACTTACTCTATATTGATCCATTTGTGATGCTACCGGGTGTCAAATTATTCCTTAAAGAGTCTACTATAACTTCTTAGAAGACACCAAATTCACAAAACTAACGTAGCATAAAGTGTCGATCAATGTTGACATAACATTGAGCATGCATCTCTGGAAACCAAGGACCGGTCGACCCAACCTATAAGGGGTTGAACCATGCTGACAAAACAGAGAGCATGAGTTCTGAAATTGGGAACCGGTCGACCTAACCTATTAGGGGTCGATCGCAGCTCTCCCCAGTTTCTATCTACTAACTTCCACCATCCATAACTTTGTCTAAAAAGCTCCAAATTAAGTGATTCAAACATCTATACATCACTCTAAGAGTGTACTTTAACTCTTATGAATGAAATAAACTCAAAATCATGCTACAATTTGACCGAATCTCAGAAACTCTAACTTTGTGCCTAATTAACCGATTTCACAGCAATTAACATGAAATCATTCATATTTATCCACCAACTCAACCAATACCATCATATTATCCTTCAGAGTTTTCCACCTCACAATACCTCTTTTCTTTCTCAATCTCACTCTCTCCTTGATCAAGACGTGAGAACTTAGAGTAGAATAGGGAGAAGGAGTCATTCTGGTAGGGAAATGGCAGACCATGCCTTCTTATCTCCTTAATTAAACAAAAAAATTAATGTTTCCCTCACATCCATCCATCAGGGTTCTCCATGTTTTGGCTGACTTTTCAACTCAAATCAGGAAAGTGTCGACCGCTCGTCCATGGTGTCGACTGAAGGAATTCCCGAGAGTTATTGGTGTCAACCGTTCGATCGTTGGGTCGACCAAAGGAATTCTTGAGAGTTATTTGTGTCGACCTCTCCTCGATCCTAGGGTCGACCGAAAGTATACAATTGTGTCGACCCCTCCTTGATCCTAGGGTCGACCGTTAGTACTTCCGATGGTTATATTGTGTTGAGCCCTCCTTGATCCTGGGGTCGACTGTTAAACAAGGTGTCGACCGCTAATCCATAGCGGTCGACCGGTAAACAAAGTGTCGACCGCTTATTCATAGCGGTCGACCGGAAATCAATTATTTCCTTCATCAACTTCAACCTACTAATTCACCAATATCCAAAATACCTTAACACTCTAATATTTAAGCAACATTCATAAAAATAAATATTAAACGTTTCCATCTTAAAGTCACAAAATTCTAAAATAAAAATGAGGGTTGTTACAAAAGGGTTTAGGGTTCAACGTCCTGGGTCCAGGGTAAGGGTTCAAGGGTAAGGGTTCTAAGGTCAAAGGTCCAAGGTTCACGGTTAAGGGTTCCAAGGTTCAAGATTCTAGTGTTCGGGGTTTTTGGTTTAGGGTTTTAGGTCTAAGGTTCCAGGGTTCTTGAGTTCAAGATCCATGGCTCAGGGTTAAAGGTTGAGGTTTCCATGGTTTGGGTTTCTGGGTTTTAGGGTTCAAATTTTTAGTTTAGGATTCGAGCTAGGGTTCCAAAATTCAGGGTTTAGGGTTCATGGTTCCAGGGTTAATGGTTTTGGGATTTAAGGGTTCCAATGTTTGAGGTTTCAGGTTTAGGGTTAAGGGTTCTAAGTTTAAGTGTTTAAAGGTTTTGGGTTTAGAGTTCTAGTGTTCAAAGTTCCAGGTTTAAGGACTCCAAGGTTCCATGGCTCCATGGTTCCATGGTTCCAAGGTCCATGGTTCAAGGTTCCAAGGTTCAGGTTTCAAGGTTTAGGGTTCTTAGGTTCAAGGGTTAAGGGTTCATGGATTCAGGGTTCAAGGTTTCGAAATTACAGGGTTCTAGGGTTTAGGGTTTAGGGTTCTATGGTTTAAAGTTCTGGGCTTGAGTTTAACGGCTCAGGGATAAGGGTATATGGTTTGGGGTTTAGGATTCAAGGGTTAGAAGGTTGAGGGATCACTAGTTCAGGGTTTATTGTTCCAAGGATAGAAGGTCTTAGGATCTAGGGTTTACAGTTTAAGGTACCAAGTATAAGGTTTCCAAGGTTAAAGGTTTAGGGTTTAGGGTTCAATGTGCAAGGAATAAGGGTTCATTGTTTTAGGTTTATAGGTTCCAAGATTTCAGGGTTCAAAGTTCAAGCAAGGTTAACGGTTTAACGGGTTCTTGGTTAAAAAGTTGTGTTAAAAGTTCAAGGGTTCAGGGTTCATCGTTCAAGGGTTTCGAGTATGAGGTTTCCAGGCTCATTATTCAAGGGTTCTAGGGTTCAGTGTCAAGGGGTTTTATGGTCCAACATTTACCGTCTAAGGTTCAAGGGTTGAGGGTCAAAGATCGATATTTAAGGTTCTAAGGTCCCATGCTTCTAGGGTTCAAGGTCTAGTTTTCCAGGATTCAGGGTTTCAAGGTTTAGAGTTCTAGGGTTCAAAGTTCTGGGTTTTTGGGTTAAACGGTTCTAGGTTTTTGGGTTAAACGGTTCTAGGTTTTAAAGGTTCACGGTTTAGAGTTTAGGGTTTGTTGTTTAAGGTTCTAGGGTTTTAGGGTTTATGGTTTATGTTTAGGGTTTAGGGTTTATGTTTAGGGTTTAGGGTTTAAGGTTCAGGATTAAGGATTCAGGGTTCAAAGTTGAGGTTTTAGGGTTTAAGGGTTCTGGGGTTCTAGGGTTTGAGGGTTCAGGTTTCTAGGGTTAAGGGTTCAAGGTTTAGGGTTTGGGGCTCGAGGATAAATGTTCAGGGTTTAGTGTTCCACGGTTCAGTTTTCCACAATTAAGGATTCAACGTGTTAGGGTTCAAGGTTAAAGGGTTCAGGGTATTAGGGTTCCATTGTTCAAGGTTCAAGATTCAGGGTTTTAAGGTCCAAGGTTTAAGGTTCGTGGGTTTCAAGATTTATGGTTATTCTTTTAGTATTTAAGGTTCAAGGTTCTAGGGTTCTGTGTTAATGTTCTATGATTTAGGATGTAAGGTTCAGGGTTCCAAGGTTTTGGGTTCAAGGGTTTTGGGTTCCAAGGTTAAACGATTTAGAGTTTAAGGTTCCAACGTGACAAGGTTACAGGTTTTAAAGGTGCCAACATGACAAGGTTACAGGTTTTAAAGGTTCAGGGTTCCAGGATTTCAAGGTTAATGGTTCAGAGTTTAGGGTTCAAGGTTCATGGTTTAAGGTTCTGGGGTTTTAGAGTTGAGGGTTTTTGTTTTGGGTTCAAGGTTTAGGATTCAGGATTTTGGGTTCAGGGTTTAAGGTCTTCAGGGTTCGAGGGTTCAATGGTTAAGTTTTTAGGGTTCAGGGTTTAAGGTCTTTAGGGTTTAGGGTTTAAGGATCCAAGGTTACAAGGTTCCAAGGTTTTAGGTTCCAAGGTGAAAGGGTTCAAGTTTTATCATTCGAGGTTTTAAGGTTCGGGGTTCAAGGGTTTAGGGTTCAAGGGTCAGGGTTAGGGTTCATTGTTAAAAGGTTATATGGTTCCAGGGTCCGGGGTTGATTGTTCCACTATTCAGGGTTCAAGGTTCTTTGGTTCAAGGGCTTCAGACTTTAGGGTGGTTTTGGCTTCTTAGGTTAATGATTTTATGGTTCAAGATTCAAGGTTCTAGGGTTTAGGATTTAGAGTTATAGGGTTCTAGGGTTAAGGGTTCCATGGTCTAGGGTTTAAGGTTAAATGGTCCATGGATAAGGGTTCCAAGGTTTTAGGTCCAGGGTTTATAGTTTGAGGCTGCTAAGGTTCTAGGTCCATAGATCTAGGGTTTTTGGGTTAGGATTCTAAGGTTCATGGTTCCAGGGTTCTCGGTTTAGGTTCAACGATGTAATGTTAAAGGGTTTCAAGTTTCAAATTTCAAATTCATGGTTCAGCTTATTCGAGGGTCCAAAGTTGAGCGTTCATGGTTCAAGGGTTAGATTTGAGGCTCATTATTCAAGGGTTCAAGGGTACAGGGTTCAAGGAGTTCTAGAGTCCAAAGTTCAATGTTCAAGGTTTACGGGTTTAGGGCTCCAATATCAAAGGTTTTGGGGTTCTAGGGTTCAAGGTCCATGTTTCTAGGGTTCAATGCTCCAAGGTTCAAGGTTATAGGGCTTAGGGTGCTGAGTTTGAAGGTTCAAGGGTTTAATGGTTTAAAGTTTAGGTTTCTTGGTTTAAGGGATTCTAGTATCCAAAGTGAAAATTTTAGGGTTCTTGTATACAGGGTTCAAGGGTTCAGGGTTCCAGAGCTCTAGGGTTAAAGGTGAAGGATTCAAGAGTTATGAGATCCAAAGTTGTAGGGTTCAGTACTTAGGGTTCAAGGGGTTAAGGTTTAGGGTTCAAATATTTCAGTATTCAAGGTTCAAGGTTCAAGGTTCAGGGTTTAGTGTTCAAAGGTTCAGTGTTCTAGGGTTGAATGTTTTGGGTTCTAATTTTCAAGGTTTAAGTGTTCCGAGGTTCAGGGTTTAGGGTTTAGGGTTTCACTATTCAAGGTACAGGAATTTCAGGTTTCAGGGTTCACGGTTTAGGGTTCTAGGGTTCTAGGTTTATGGTTTAGGGTTCCAAGGTTCAAGGTTTAAGGTTTAGATTTTAATGGTTCAAAGTTCCTTGTTTAAGGTTTCTAGGGTTCCAAGTTAGGGGTTCATAGTTCAGAGTTAGGGTTTAGGGTTCGGAGTTCTAGGGTTAGGATTTAAGGTTCAGGGTTTCTAGGGTTTAGGGTTCAGGGTTCTAGGGTTCAGGGTTCAGGGTTCTAGAGTTCAGGGTTTAGGGTTTAGAGCTCAAGGTTTCATGGATGCATGGTTCTTTGGTTCTAGGGTCCAAGGTTAAGGGTTCCAGGGTTCACGGTATTGGGTTCTAGGATTTAGGGTTCTAGTTTTTAGAGTTCAAAAGTTTTGGGTTTAGGGTTCTAGGGTTCAAAGTTTAGGGTTTGGGGATTAAGGCTTTGTGGTTTAATGGTTCAGGGCTTAGGATTCAAGGATTCTAGGGTCCACAATTCTAGGTTAAGGATTCTAGGGTATTGTAACGCCCGGTTTTTCTTTTGGTGAATTAAATTTTTTTTTTTACACATGTACTCTCTTTAAACAATTTAAGGTAAAACTTATCAATTTGAAATCCTTGAGATAAAATACAGCGGAAGACTTTTATTTAACTTCACCAAAATCAAGTATATTCGTAGTAAGTAATCCAAATCGTACTATACTTTCACATTAGAAACCAAGTTATTACAAAATAGTTATAAACTAAACATAATATTATACATTAGTTTCCAAACAAAACATTTCCATTTACATCGGCCGCCCACCGGTCAAAATTGCACTAACAGCCGCAAACTTCCGCAATAGACGTACTTCAACACCTCAAGCATTTATCCCTACATTACAAAGCTTATCTAATGAGCATAACGCTCAGTAAGTTAATCCATAATAATAAAAACAATTATGAGACCTTCATGTATTTGCTGCTTTATGAAAACAATGCAATTTTGGTATCGTTCATTTCATTTCTTTACTTTCACTTAACAGTCCAACTAATGTGGGTAATACCGTCTAGGGGAGAGTAGGCACCATTTTGCCCAACCTCTCGGGACAGCCAAACTCAACCCCGCCCGACATGTAACTATTTACGTACATTTCATTCATTTCATTTCTTTCATTATTTGATCGTTGAAGGTACAACGTGAGAGAGTAGACACCATTTGGCCTCCCTCGAGGCAGTCTAACTCGAGCTCCTCCCTCAACGACCCGTTGCATATTATCATGAAAATCATGCATGCAAATCATTTTCGTATTTTTCTTAAAACCATGATGCATGAACAATTAAAATGCATGAACACGATAACATGCAATAATATATACAATTCAAACATTGAAGGCATTCTAAACAGGCGTCTTTATTCTAACACCAAAAATCAATCAATCATCAAACAAGGCACACAAACATATCCTCAAATAAATTGAGGTCGGTGTATTGTGCAATACACCCCAAAAACAATCCAGCATATTTCAAAATCATAAATCCTAATCTTTGTAATGTAGCCCCCTTAGGGCCAATCACATGCAACATTAACTTTATTGAAAAACTTGATCAATATGTTGCTGCACTTGAAAACCTAAAACGCCAATAACAAAATTCATTAACTTCAAATAACCATAACTTCTTTGATAATGATCCATTTGTGATGCTACAGGTGTCAAATTATTCCTTAAAGAGTCTACTATAACTTTTTAGAAGACAACAAATTTAGAAAACTAACGTATGTTGAATTAATTAGATAAAACAGAGGGCATTCACTGTTTGAACCCCTGTTTGGGTCGACATAAACTTTCTGGGGTCGACCCATGTCGACAAACAGAGACGTCGCGTTTCTGAAATTGAGTTTTGGTTGACCCAAACTACAAGGGGTCGACCCAAACTCCCCCCAGTTTTTGCATACTTACTTGTGACATCCATAACTTTTCCTACATAGCTTCGAATTGAGTGATTCTAACGGCTATGAATTACTCTAAGAGCATAATTTAACTCTTATGAAGGTTATAAACTCTATATTTTGCTAATACCTGACAGAATCTCAAAAACCCTAATCTTGCACACAATCAACTGATTTTCTAACAACCTACATGAAATCCTTCATTTTTACCTATCAATCCAACCAATATCATCATATTATCCTTACTAAACCTAAATGAAAACTCAGAGGATGCAAAATATTACCTTGAACTTCAGCTTTTAAAGTTTTCCACTTCCCTTCACCTTCTCACTCTTTTCTCTCATGATAACTCCTCTCTTTCTCAACACCTCTCTTCTTTGACAGATCTCACTCTCCTTTCATCAAAATGTGAGAGCTTAGAGTAAAAATAGGGAAAATAAATTGTGATGGGATGGAAATGGCAGACCATGCCTTCTTATCTCTTAATTAAACAAAAACCAATATTTCTCTTATATCCGTCAATCGGGATCCTCCACATTTTGGCTGACTTTTCAACTCAAAACACGAATGTGTCAACCCCTCTTCCCTTGTGTCGACCGAAAGTACTCCCAGAGGGCAATTTGTGTCGACCGCATGCCTATTGTGTCGACCGAATGTGTTCCAAGGCTCAAGGTTCTTTGTTCATGATTCAAGGGTTCAAAAATTTAAAGTTCCATGGTTTAGGGTTTTAGGGTTCAATGTTGCAGGGATCTAGGGTTAAGGGTTGAGGGTTCAAGGTTTAAAGATTTAGGGTTTAAGGATTCAAGATTTAATGTTTAGTGTTTATGGTTTAGGGCTCATGGTTCATGTCTTTTTGGGTTCTAGGGACAAGCGTTAAGGGTTCCAAGGATTAGAATTCAATGGTTTTTGGATTCCAAGGTCCAAGGTTTATGCATCAAAAGTTTGGGGTCCCAAGGTTCAAGGTTCAAAAATCTAGGGTTTTGGGTTCTAGGGTTCAGGGTTCAAGTTTGCTTAGTTTCAGGTTTAAAGTTCCAGTGTTTTATTGTACAAGGTCTAAGGTCCATGATTTACATTTTTGGGTTTAAGGTTTTGAGGTTCAAGGTTCAAGGTTTTTCGGTTCCTGGATTATGGGTTTAGGCTTTCATGGTTTAGGGTTCCAGGGTTCTAGGTTTAGGAATATTGTGTTTTGAGTTCTAGGGTTCAAGGTCCATAGTTTCAGGGTTTAGGGTTCCAAGGTACGTTGTCGAGAGTCCAATCTTTCAGGGTCCAGCGTTTAGGGTTTTAGGGTTCCAAGAATCTAGGTCAAGGTTAAAAGGGTTTAGTGTTCTATGTTCAGGATTAAATGTTTAGGGTCAAGGGTTCCAAGGTTTAGCGTTCCATGATTTAGTGTTAAGAGTTTAGGGTTTCAAGGTTCAAGGTTACAAGGTTTTAGGGTTCAGGGTTTAGGGTGTCAACCTTCAGGGTTTAGGATTCGTGATTCATTTTTTATGGTTTAACAGTTCCTAGGTTCCAAGATCTTGGATTAAGGGTTTTAGAGTTCAAGGTTAAATGATCTAGCGTTCGAAGGTTTAGGCTTTAGGGTTTAGGGTTTATGTTTTCAAAGGTTCCCGGGTATAAATTTCAAGGTTCTGGGTTTCCATGGTTTTAGGGTTTAGGCGTCAAAGGTTTAAGGTTCTAGCGTTCAAGGTTCTAGGGTCAGGATTCTAGCGTTCAATGTTCAGAGTTCTAGGGTTCAAGGTTTTAAGTTTCACTGTCCAAGGTTCAAGGTTCCATAGTTTAAGGATCAAGGGGTTATGTAGTCCAAAATTAGCATTTAGGGTTCAAGGGTTGAAGGCTTGTTATTGAAGGGTTATAGGGTTTAGGGTTCAGAGTTTAGGTTTCAATGGTTCAAGGCTTGTTTTTCAAAGGTTCTAGAGTGTAGGGTTCAAGGTTCAGGGTTTAGGGTTCCGGATTCCAGGGCCAGAGTTTAGAATTCTGGGGTCAGGGTTAAGGGCTTTAGGGTTCCATGGTTCTAATGTTCATGGTTCGAATGTTCAAGTTTTAACTTTCTAGGGTTCCATGATTATAAGGTTCGAGGGTTTGGGGTTTAGAGTTTAAGGTTCTTGGGTTTAGATTAAAGGGTTGGTTCTAGGGTTCCAAGGTCCAGGGTTCTAATGCTAAGGGATAAAATTTTAGGGTTTCAGGGTTCAGGATTCTATGGTTTGGGATTCTTGGTTTAGGGTCTTGGGTCTAGGATTTAGGGGTTCTAGGGTTCAAGCTCTAGGGCTCAGTGGTTAGAGATTACTGGATTTTAGGTTCAAGAGTTTTAGGGTTCAAAGTTCAGGGTTTAGGGTCAAGTGTTCAGGGTTCATTTATTCAAGGTTTAGGATCAAGGTTTCTAGTGTTCAAGGGTTCCAAGGTTAATGGTTCAAGGGTTCTATGGTTCTAGGGTTTAAGGTTCAAGGTAACAAGGTTCAGGTTTCAAGGGTTGGGTTCCAAGGTTCAAGTGTTCAGGGTTCAGGGTTCATAGATTTAGGGTTTAAGGTTCCAAGATTACGGGGTTTCAATTTTTTAGGGTTTAGGGTTCTTGGGTTTCATGTCTTAGTGTTTTAAGGTCCAGTGTTTCAAGGTTCAAGGTTAGGGGTTGTAAGGTTTGAGTTTCAATGATTTAATTTTTTAGGCTTCCAAGGTTTTGGGTTCTAGATTCATGATTTCACCGTTTAAGGTTCAAGGTTCGAAAGTTTCATGGTTCATGATTCGAGGTTTCTTATTATGATGGTACCAGGGTTTTAGGGTTTAGAATTCAAGGTTTAGGATTTGAAGTGTAAGGTTTCAAGGTTCTGGGTTTAGGGTTAAGGGTTCCAAGGTTTAGGGTTTAGAATTCAAGGTTTACGATTTGAAGTGTAAGGTTTCAAGGTTCTGGGATTAGGGTTAAGGATTCCAATGTTTAGGGTTCAAGGTTCAAGGGCTCAAGGTTGTGGGTTTAGGGATTAGGGTTTACAGTTCAAGGATTTGAAGTTTAGCGTTTAGGTTTTTGGGTTCAAGGGGGAAGGATTTATGGGTTCTAGCGTTCCATGGTTCCAAGGTTAAGCGTTTAGAGTTAATAGTTCAAGGTTCAAGATTCCAAGGTTCAGGGTTCGTGGTTCGAGTCCATGTTCAGGGTTCAGAGTTCTAGGGTTAGGGTTCAAGGTTCATAGGTTTTAGCGTTTAGGTTTTATGCTCCCAAGGTTTAGGGTTCCAGTGTTGAGGTTTTAGAGGGTTTAGGTTTTAGAATTTTGAGATCAATGTTTATAGGGTTGCAAGATTCTAGGTTTCTAAGGCCCAAGGTTATGAGTTCAAAGATTCGGGGTTTCGGGGTTTAGGGTTCCAATGTTCTATGGTTTAAGGGTTTTAGAGATTAAAGTTCATGGTTCAGGGTTAGAGGGATCTAGGGTCAAAATTTTAGGGTTCAGGTTCAAGGGCTTAGGGTTTAATTGTTCAAGGTTCAGGATTCAAGGTTTTCAATGTCCAAGGTTCCAGGTTTAGGACTCTAAGGTTTGGGTTTCTAGGGTTCCAGCATTCAAGGTTCAAGGTTACAGGGTTTTGGGTTCAAGGTTCTAAGATTTTAGGGTTCCAAGGATCGAGGTTCAAGGTTCCAAGGTTCCAGGGTTCCATGGATCAAGATTCATAGTTTAGGATCCAATGTTACAAAGTTCAAGGTTTAATAGTTTCTTGGTTTAAGGTTCAAGTATTGAAGGTTATAAGGTTTCATGGTTCAAGGGTATATGGTTTAGGGTTCCAAGATTTGGGGTTCTAAGGCTCAAGGTTCCAAGATTCTGAGTTCAAAGTCTAGGGTTCCAAGGTTCAACGGCTCTAGTGTTCAGGCTTCCAAGGTTCCAAGATTCATAGTTCAAGGGTTTAGGATTCACGGTTCCAAAGTTTAGAGTTGAAAGGTTTAGAGTTTTAAGGTTCAGGGTTACATGGTTTCAGGGTTTAGGGTCTAGGGGTCATGGTTTGAGGTCTTTGGGTTTCTGGAAACAGAGTTAAGGAATCTAGGGTTTAGGTTTAAGGTTCTTAAGTTTTAGGGTTCATGGTTTAGGGTTCTAGGTTCCAAGGTTCGTCGTTAAAGGATTTAGGATTCAAGGTTCAAGGGTTTAGAGTTCCAATGTTGTGGGTTTAAGGTTTAGGGTTTTAGAATTCAAGGTTACAAGGCTGGAGGGTTTCAGGGTTTTGGATTTCAAGGTTCATGTTTTAGGGTTCAAGGTTTCATGGTTTAGGTTTCAAGGTTCAGGGTTCATAGGTCATGGTTCGATGATTTTGGGATCTAGGAACTAGGGTTAAGGGTTCCAGGGTTCCAGGGTTTAGGTTTTAAGGTTCCAGGATTCTAAGGTCCACAGTTTAGGATTTAAGCTTCAAAGGTTTAGGGTTTCAGAGTTCAAGGATAAAAAATCTAGGGGTCAAGGTTCTAGGGTTCAGGGTTCCAGAGTTTTAGGGTTTAGGGTTACATGACATGGTGTCCAAGGTCCATGGTTTCATGGTCCAGGGTTATGGGTTTCATGGGTTGAAGGTTCTAGGTCAAGGGTAATGGGGTTCAGGGTTCGGGGGTCTGGGTTAAGGGTTAAAGGTTAAAGGTTCAGGGCTCAAAGGTTTAGCGTTCTAAGGTTCGGTGTTAATAGTTTAGGGTTTTAGGGTTCAAGGTTATGGGGTACTAGGGTTCTAAGGTTTCTGAGTTTAGGGTTGTAGGTTTCAAGCTTTAGGCTTCAGGATTCAAGGTTTATGGACAAATGGTTCCAGAGTTCAAGGGTAAAGGTTCCAGGGTTTCAAGGTTTAGGTTTTAGGCTTTAAAGGTTTAATGTTTCTGGGTTCAGGGTTCTAGGGTCATGATTCCATGGTTCAAGGTTCAGAGTTTTTGACTTTCAGGGTTTAAGTGTTAAGGATTTTAGGGTTCCACTATTCAGGATTCAGGGTTTAAGCTTTCAAGGTTCTGGGTCCAAGGTAATAGGGTTCCGAAATTCAAGGTTCTAGGGTTCAGGATTTTGGGTTCAAAGGTGAAATGTCACAGATTGGCATCCCGAGCAGAATACTCATCTGAGCCCGAGCTTGGGAATTTTCTAATTTGTGTGTTAATTTTGCAAGAAAAATACTTAAAGATTTCCACATTTTTAAGCCAACTTTGGAAGATCAAGAAAGGAAAAAATATGTTATAACTTAGCTTGGAGAAGAGGTAGAACTTCAACCAAAACCCAAGGAGTCTAGACCCGAACCCGCATTTGATCCTGGTTGAAGATGCTCATTGCATGAGAACCCGAGAGGGTTTCCCGGCTCAGATGGAGCCCTAAAGCTTTTTGGCTCTTTTGATGATCTTGGAAGCCTTAAATCAAAATGACTCCTTCTAAGGAAAGATAGCTAACTTTTCAAGCTTTCCAACAAAAGGTAGAACATTAAAATTGAAAGCCGTTTCCTTAGTCAACTATAGCCAACAAAGAGGGGTAGCACAACCTACCCGGGAAACAATCTTATTAGGTTTTTTTTTTATTTTCACGCATTTGTTTCATGGATTTGCATGGGAAATTCGAGGGTTATCTAATTATTATGCTGAATGTAATTGAAAGATTTGATTGAATAAAGATTTATCTTTTCAAATTTGATCTCTCCCCTTTGAAGTTTGCCGCTTCAAAGACTCGGTCTCCGAAAACTTGTTTTCCGGCCACCGAGAGACAAACCCCCGGAGTTTATTGTTTTCCGAGCGAACGATTAATCCTTACCACTTTTCTCCAGCCATTTTGTGGTCTTAGGGTGAGATTGTGGATCCTAGCTCCTTCATCCATCTCATTCCCATTTTGAGAATCTTTTCTCTTAAATCCAAATACCCCGGGTTGAATTCCGGTGTGTTTTTCGGGTACTGACCAAACCACCCATTTCCCCCAAAGGAATTCTCTCAATTTTTGAGAGATCTCTTCCTCATCCATCTTTCCAGATTCATCCTCAACCTCGTCCCAAAATACGCCCCCATTCATTGAGAAGAGTTATTCAAATCATCCTCGATTTGGAATTCTCTATTCGGTGAAACCCTAAAATTCTGCCTTGACCATCTGAGTTTCGTATGACACATCTTCTTGTTCCCACAATCATTCCTCTTCAAATTTTGTAGGATATCATCATCTTTTACCCATTTATTACCCCTCCAAAAATCAGCCCCAGATTCGTTCCTAACCCAATTTTTGAATTCAATTTTTCCCTCCTCCAAAACCTGGATTTTTTGGAGTTGCCAAATCAAACCCTAGTTACTGTTTGATTAGATATCTCACAATTGGCTGAAGGGATTGCCTCAAATATTTGAGGTTATTCACTCAACGCCTTTCTAAAGATCCACTCCAAATTTCAACCCTAAATCCATTTCTTCGTCAAGATATCCTCATTCCTTCCCAAACCCTAATTATAATTTTTTTTCCCATTTTTCCTCCTCCCATTCCATTTCGTGTCAAAGGGTTTCAGGGTTAGAAGTATACTATTCTAGGTTCAAGGGGTTCGATAGTCAAAAGTTCAGCATTTAGGGTTTAAGAGTTTAAGGTTCAAGGGTTCAAGGCTCATTGTTTAAGGGTTTAGGGTTCAAGGTGTAATGGGTTCTATGGTCAAAAGTTCATCGTTCAAGGTTCCACGGTCAATTGTTCAAGGATTGAAGGCACACAGTTCAAGGGTTCCATTGTTCAGGGTTTATGATTCTATGGTTCAGGGTCCAGGATTCCAGTGTTCCATGGTTCCAAGGTTCAGGGTCCAGGATTTCAAGGTTCAAGGTTCAAGGTTTCAGGGTTCAAGGTTCAGGGTTAAAGGGTTCACAGTTCACCGTCTAGGGTCAAGGGTTCTAGAGTCCAAGGTCCAGGATTGCAAGGTTTAAGGTTAAAGGTTAAAGGTTTCAAGGTTCAAGGCTCTATGGTTTGGGGTTCTTGGGTTCTAAGGTTCATGCTCTAGGGGATAGGGTTAAAGGTTATTCCAAGGTTCAAGGTTCCTGGGTCAGAGTTTTGGGTTCAAGGGTTCATGGGTTTTAGGGTTTGAAGTCAGAGTTTAAGGTCAAATGTTAATGGTTCGTGGGTCAAGTTCATGATTTAAGGATTCTAGTGTTCAAGGTTTAGGGTTCAAGATTCAAGGGGTAAGTGCTCCAATGCTCTAGGCTTTTAGGGTTCAAGGTTCAGAGTAAATTGTTCATGGTTCCAGGAGTAATGTTTTAGGGTTCTAAGGTTCCAAGGTTTGAGGTTTAGGGTTTAGGGTTAGGGTTCCAAGGTTCAGTGTTCCAATGTTCACGGTTTGGTAATCTAGGGTTTACAAGTCCACGATTAAGGGTTCTAAGGTTCAGGTGTAATACCAGTGTTAATATTAAGTGTTCACGGTTTGGTTTAGGGTTCTATCTGTTCTGCTTCCACCACTTGGGATGGATCACGAATGCATTTCCTTAACATTGACACATGAAACACATTGTGGACTCCTGCCAAGTTTTCTGGTAATTGCAACATATAGGCCATGTTTCCCACTTTCTCCAAAATATTAAATGGTCCAATGGATCTCAGTGCCAACTTCCTTTTGTGCCCAAACCTCATCATACCTTTGAATGGAAATTTTTTTAAAAACACTCCATCTACCTCCTTAAATTCTAGTGCTCTTCGTCGCCGATTCGCATAGCTTTTCTAACAATCTTGAGCAGCTTTCATCCTTTGTTGTATGGTTTTCACCTGCTCCACTGTTTGTTGTAGGCAATCCCACACAAAATACTAAGTAACCAAAATATTTCCTATAATTTTCTTCATTATTTCATTCAAAGTCACTATCCCTTCTTTTCCGTAACCTTTTAATTATCTCCTTCAATCCCAATTGCATTAAATAACTCAACCCTTTATTTCGGCTTCTTTTAATTTGATCGACACATCTCTTCATGTCTTATCATCAAATCTCAACTACTTTACCTATACAAACCCTTAATCTCTCTTTAATCTAACATCACAACTAAAACTACAAAAGTCACTTCATCTTTCTTCAATCTAACATCAATCCTTCTTTCCATTCATTAATCAATCATCATTCAAACACAACTCTCATTCTATTATTTTCTAAGTCATTCAATTGTATTAAACTATTGATTTATTTTCATCCTTCTATATTTGTATCCCAATTTAACTTTTGTTCCACCTCAAACATTCAACTTTTACATTCAAACCTGAAACTCCCTATACCATTTTCATTTTCTCCACTTAATCCTCATCCAAACTTGAGTCCTGTCTAAGCTAGCATAGCCCTCATGTTTCACCGTGTCTTCTAAATTTGGGTTGCCCTTTTGATTCAACTACCGGTTCGGGGATGAACCGACGTTCATATTTCTAAATTTTTCTCATGGTCTTTCCAAAAGAATGGAGATTGAGATTTCAACTAATCTTACTATCTTTTAGATGTCCATCTCCACATTCTTGTCCAAAATGTTTGAAACATTCAACTTGTTATGTCCATAAAACTACTGGTGCATTTGTTACTCTAACAGATATCTTCCAAAAACTCTTAATGTTTATATTCTTCATGAATTTCATCTTGAAATATCGTCCATTTTATCAAACAAGTTGTCAATCTCTGATGACATACATTTATCCCTTATCGTTAGCTTACTTAATTTCCCTGTCCTTGAATTTGTTCTTGGGTGTTACTTTTCATCTAGGGATAGTTTCTCACTAGATGTCCTATTTTCTTTGCATTTAATACATCGTCATGTGCTGATAGCACATTTTCCAAAATGCCTCCTTTAAGTCTATGGCATAACTTGGCTTGAGAAGAACCTTAAACTTACTTTTTGCTTTACCTCCTTTGAGTTTATTCTCACTTGATCCTTTTCGTTCTTCTCAGTGGTTGTCATTCTTTACTTGATTAAGGTATTATCCGTTCAACGAATTTCTCATCAGAGATTTCTTATACCTCATAAACCACATCTAAATTTTCAAAGATTCTTGGCCACCACATTAGCATGATTAACGTTCTTGGTACCAGCTACTTTAACTTCTCTATAAGTTTCCAACTTTAGACCTTGAATATACTAGTACACTTTAAGCTTTTCTTTACTCATCTAAGTGTGGGGCAAATTTTGGTAAACCTCAAAACGTCTTCTAGATATATTTGTCCCTTACCTCCTTAACTAGTTCTTCTCAAAACCCTTACATTCAATCTTCTAGATTTACGAGACTCCCCCTACATGATACTCTAAGCATATTTTAATTACTTTCTGTATTTTACAGGAGATATCTTCTCATACCTAGAGATTGGGAATAGATTACTAACTAGTGGGTGGAACTAGAGTCAAGTAATGTATCAGTGTATACTTCATTATTAACTGGAAGCGTACCTAACATCACCACGGGTTGTTCCATATCTTCAGGCTCGATCATCGTGAACACTTGGGGTTTCACCCTGGGCTTATCCTTGTTTTTGGGGGCAATCTCACCTATAATGTCCTAGTTCCTTGTATATGTTGCAGCCCCGTAACCCTGCCATACACTCTCATCGGTGTCTTTTCCTACATTTCTTGCAAGGTTCACTTGTTGCAAGTACTCTTGGGTTTGCCATCAATTTTTTTTTTTGTTCTTATTTTAATTGGGGGGATTCTGTCACTTTAGGCCTCATTTCCTTGCACTTGTAACATTGTCCAGTACCGACGAGACACTGTCCGAAGTGCCTTTTTCTACATCTCGAGCAGACACTACATTGAGAGGAGCCTTGTATTCACTTTTCTCCACCCATTTCCAATTAATCTTAGTTTGCCCTTTTTGTTCCTTTTTTTTGTGGTCTATGTGATTCTGACTGAGAAATCTTACTTATCTGTTCCTCAGCCTGGGTTAGAGTAGTTTACTGGCTGTCAAGAATTGTTGGGCAAAGGTGATCCAAACCTTCATCACTTGGTTCAATTTCTTAGAAAACTCTTCAGACATAACGAATGTGTAGCCCAAAATCTATCAATGAAAAGAAGCTAATTCCATCTATTAATAATGTATCTGCCACTACGGCTGAATGATCTGCTTCCTCAGCATCAATCATTGCAAAGACACGACCAACTATCCTTTTATGTTCTGGTTTGTTTGGAGGTGCCTTCAGACAATCACGCATCATGTGTCCCATCTCCTTACATCTGAAACAGCGTCTAGATCCAGCGATACACTCTCCTGCATGCTTCCTATTGCACTTAGGACATTCCAATATCAGCTCCAAACTTTTAACTTGCTTTCCTTTCCCTTGCTTGTCCGAACTTTCACTTGGCCTTTTCATCCCACACATTAGTTGCCATGGTTTACTCGGTTGCAATTGAACTTCTCAAAAGAACCGTCTTTGGGATGTTCCTCGTTGTTGCTTGACCAACTTTAATTCTGCTTCCTCAAGGTCTAGAGCCTTGGAAACAACCTTTGAAGATTGAGCATCCTCTCGTCCCCAAGCCTTTATTTCTTTATAAATTTCTGGTTTCAATCCTTGCACGATCTACTCAACTTTATCCTCATTGGTTGCCACCTCAACATCATCCAACCAATGATATCGTTAGTACTCCAAAATAAATATCTTTCTACTTTAATCCTTTAATAACACAAAAGTATTCAAATAATACAGTTATTGAGCTGTCTAGAGAACCGACCTAACCCAGTGCACTCACTCTTTTGTTCCCTTATTGTGTGTGTTTTGCTCCGATACCATAATTGTAACGACCCGATTCTCATGCCGTTGCTCGCTGCTTTTCTTACTTACTTTCTTACATTACTGACGACCCAAGAACCGGTCCGTTACTGGGTTCTTACTTACTTGCTTAGTTACATTGGTGGAATACTTGTTACTTTAGTTTCTAAAACTATCTTTAGTTTATAAAATAGTTGACAAGGAAAACCGTCAAATTAAAAACATACCTACACTCTTTGTAAAAAACAATATGAATTCCACCTTTTATCAAAAATACATAAGCATCTAACAATTTAAACTTACAGCGGAAGAATATAGTTCAAGATACATTCATTTCAAAACCTTTGTAATCCATCACTCCAAAATACTATATACATTTTAATTACATCTTCAAAATATTAAAACATTCAAAACATTTTATATTATGATTGTGTGTGTCATGCATCACTCCCCGTCGGTCGTCACTCAATAAACTATATCATTTGGACACTCCTCTGCTCTAACTTCTTGACCAGTCAATTGCACCATTTCCTCCATTACATTCCCTACATTGCAAAGCCTAAACTATGAGCCTAAAGTTCAGTAAGTAGCATAACTATAAAATGCAATGCAGGAGTATGCTATGTTGTTAAAACAATGCAAAATTTCATTCACGTTTCTTAGGTTTCATATCTTCTTTATCTTTGGAAATATTACAAGATCTCAAGAACACTGCCCTTCAAGTACTTCAACATCTACTAGGCCACTTACATTACTTCTTGGAGTGTTCAGGCCTGTAATAACCATTTGCTTTATCGTTCTGATATTCAAGTTCTTAATTCATCGGAGACAAAACATAATTGGCGTCCCATACCACCAATCATATCTCGTTTACCTCCAACTACGTTGTAAAACCATCCATGAAAATAGTTCGTTGATATTTTGTAAAACTATGATGCATGACTAGGTGACTATGAAACATTACTTAAATCACATCAAACATAACATGAAAATAAGTATAACATCAAACATGTCATGAAAAAAAACATACAACGCACATCAATGGAGAATGGTCAAATAAAAGTGAAGATGGCTCGGTGAAATATGGGAATGGGTTGGAAGAATGCAGTACGCGGGGCTCGGATTTGGGTTGCATATGGCAAACGGGAATATGGCTCGTGCTAATTGTAGTGTTGGGTTGCGAATGGTGATGGGAATAATGGAGAATGGTCGAATAAAAGTGGAGATGGCTCGGTGAAATATGGGAATGGCTCGGGAGATGGAAATATGGTGAAATCGGGCAATGTAATGAAAAAGGTGATCGCTCGGGGAATGGGATGGACTCTTAAGAGTTTTTGGTGTTGAAATGGCTGGACAATTCGAACTCTTGACCAATCAAAGTGTTCTCCTCGGTAGACCTCGCCCGCACTCGGATTTGATGCACCGATCGTACGTGTGAGGGTTGACGTTCTCGGCCGGATATTTGTCACCGGAGAAGTATACGTCGGAGGGATCTTCGACTGGTTACGAAGAAGGTGCAATGCATAATTTTTACTCAAAATTCTCTCTACCATTAAAGTGTAAAGGTGATAAACTTAAATACTAAAACGTAAAAATGATAAGAAAAATAAGAAAGATAATCTAAGCCCTTGGATGACTTGAACGCCTAAGATTAGCTTCGGGAAGGTCTACAGTTGACTTTAGGCTCGGTTCATGAAGATATGCACGGTTGGATTTGAGCCGTGACCGAGGGTGACCGTGGTAGTCCGAGAGGTGGCACCGATGTAATAAGCGTCGAACCATGAAAGATTGGCTCGAGCCAATTTGAATCAGGGGCTTCTAAATGTTCTCGGTGGTCAGCATAAAGTGTCACGTGGTCTGGTTCCTCGGTTGTCCGGCAATGGTTCATGAGTGTGCGCAGGCGTATATGAAAAAGACCGAACCAGTGGTTGATCATATCCGAGTATCAAGGGATCCGCATGACTGATTTGCAAAGCTGATGTTAGAGGATCTCCTAGTGATTTGAGACTTGATCATGGATTATATGAATGAAATCCCTTGTGGTTCGCCGGTTGGTCCGTAAAAAGTCTTGTGCGCGCGCCCGGTGGATCCTTTCCTGACATCTTGAGATTTGTCCGTGTCAAATTCGAACCTTGTCTTTTCTTTGACCAAATAATCACGTTACTTAAAGATTTAAGTAAGGTGGCCGATGGAAGTTGTTCAAAGTCTTCTAGTTGGCCGAAGGTGAGCAACCGGTCGACACCATGTGATATAAGCGGTCGACACCATGTGATATCAGTGGTTGACACCTTGATATAAGGGGCCGACACTTTGATATAAGGGGTCAACACCTTTGTGGGCCTTCTCCTATGGAATGTGTGTTCCTCTTCTTTGGGCGACTTTTCTCTTCCTTCTCTAAGGATAATTACTGGCTAAGTGAAATAAAACTAAGTGTGACCGAAAATAGGCCCATGGGTGAACACTCGATCCATGAGACTTGGACCGTGCGTTCTCCCATGTCGGTCACTTATTCCCTTCGGCCGAAGCCCTAGAGGACTTCAGCAATGCCGACGATCGATGCTTCGCGGGTCGTCGGGTAGTGGTCGTGGGGCTGGATGTGTCATGGTCCGGAGCCCCAGGCGTGTCATGGCCGGGAGACTCGGGTGCGCCGCAGTCTGGCCCGCTGGGCGCGTCGTGGCCGGACATGCTCTGCTACCTACCAAGCAAAGTTCTTGACCTCTCCCGATTTTCCTCGGACATTGTTTCTGATGTTAAGCTTCCTGCAAAATGAGCACACAAATTATTGAAATTGGGCATGCTCATCGGGGCCATTTCCATGATGTGCTCCCGTTGCACATGAAGACCTAAATATATAGATCATCTAAGGATCAGAATTCAGGTAACATAACTTGTTTTATTGCGTAAAGTCATAATTTTATCCCAATTTTAAACAACTATAACTTCCTTGATAATGATCCATTTGTAATGTTTAAGGTGTCAAATTGTTCCTTAAAGAGTCTACTGTAACTTCTGAAATCCATAACCGGTCGACCGCTTAAATTAAGGTGTCGACCGCTATTCAAAAACATAGAGCATGCATTCTGAAATTGTAGCTCCTTATTTCATTGAAGAATTCAACCTTGGTCGGCTCCAAGTCTTCACCAAATTGGAGTCAAACCTTGGCCCAAGAGCCATTTTAAGGAAATGAGAAATTAGAGGACAACCAAGGTTGATATGGAGCAGCCAAATCCTTCCCTTTCGAAGTCAAGTCATGACCCAAGTGGCCCTCGAAAGAGGGAGGATGTTCCCTTGGAAAAAATAAATGTAACACTTATATTTAGGGTTTAATTTTTGCATAAAACTTTATATTTTGTGCATGGCCATGTGAGGCCATTTTTAGGCACTAACTTGGCTGCCTTTTTGGTGGAGAGGGGACCATGTGCTAGTGGTCCAAGCAACAAAGCATGGGGACCACATTTGGATCCTGCACAATCAGACCTTTGAAGCTTGCTCAGCCTATTTGAAAATCTTCCCGGCTCTAAATCAAGACAACGTCTTCACAAGAAATGTGACCAATCTCTTAAGCTTTCCGTGGAGGGGTCGAACATCAAAATTTAACACCATTTTTTAGTTAACCGTAGCAATTACAGAGAGTCCAATGCAACAAAGCTACTTGGGAACCAACTTAATGGGTTTTATGGGTAAGACGTGGGTTTCATGGGTTTTATCTCTGTCGCTTCCTTCTCTCTCTTCACTTGGATGGCTGATGATCTCCATGGTGAACGTTGGAGACAAGCTTTGGGGACCATTGTACTTTGTCTGTCAAAATTGGGTAGGTTTTAGGTGGTGGTCCAAATCAAAGTCCTGTATCATGCAAGAATTATAAAAGTCACATTCTAACTATAAAAATTTATATAAATCCTCAAGAACTACTCTTTGTAATGTAGACTCATTTCTAGGCCAAAGACAAGCAATGTTGACTTACCTTAGGTCCTTGGCTTAAACTTGGTCACTTGATAGCTTAATTTCTTCCACTTGCTTACTTGGTAACTCTAACACCATAAAAGAAACTCAAATAAAAAATCTTGGAAATGCCCTGTTTTTGCTGCAACGTCAAACCTTTGTAACTTGAGCGAGACTAATCCAATTAAAGTCATGCGACTATCAAAATCATCCTTAATATGACTACTTTAAATTATCGGAGGAGGTTAAAGTTGACTGACCACTTGAAGACCACTTACAAATTCTGATTCCAAAACAGCACATAATTGTCCAAAATTTTGGATAACTTGACATAATACATGCAAATCATGCTCAATAAACCACTTAAGGCTAATACATCAACTTAAATATCAATTTATAGGAAGATTAGATACCTAAGAATAGAGAACCTTATATTCTAAACCTCTTGGTCGTGGGTTTCTCCTCTCCTTCCTTTCCTTACTTTTAGGGTGGACTAACTTCACTTTAGGTGCACAAAACTCTTCTCTTCCTCAACTTCTAACCAAAACTTCACCACAACTCTCAAATATAAAGACAATACAAAGAAGGAGAGAGAGCATTTTGGTGGCTCAAAGATGGCTGAAGATGAAGTTTAGCTAGGGTTAAAACAAAAAGGTAAATTATGCAAGGTGAAGGTGGAAAGTAAGCACGAGGTGTCTTCAATCCATTAAACCCTTCTAAGCTGCTCTCAAAGTCACCATCTTAATCTAACTTTAATAATATTAATTTGATTTATCCCTATTTTCCATAAAAAAATTTGGCTCTTCCTTTAATTATCTCTTAAGATCGCTCAAAATAATGTGTCGACCGATACTTCCTCTAAGGGTCAACAGATCATCGCAAGTGACAACCGATTTGTCCAATAATCTAACATTCGCTTTTCTATTTCACTCACAACCTTTACCTACACTTAACCAACTTCCAACAATCAACATATCCATAGTTTGAAACATCATGATTAACCGACTTTAAACAATCCAACATTAACTTCAACAAACATCAATAACAAAACGTTTTATACCCAAAACCACAAGTAATATACATTGATAATTTACTTATGACACGTTTTAAAAAGTGCAGGTGCTACATTCCACTTGTCTTATTTGAAATTTTTTCCTCAAAATTGAATGTTAAAAAGTTCAGGATACTTTTCCTCCATGTCTTGTTGTCGCTCCCAAGTAGCTTCTTCTATTGCATGATTCCTCCACAATACTTTGACTAAAGGAAATTTTTTACTTCTTAACTCCTTTACTTTAAAGTCAAGTATCTTAACTAGTTTCTCTTCATACGCCAAGGTTGGTTCCCCTTCAATGATCCTTGGTTCCACCACATGATTCAGATCACAAACACATTTTCGTAACATTGAAACATGGAATACATTATGAACTCCTTCCATGGTTCATGGAAATTCCAACTTATAAGTGGTTTTCCTATCTTCTCCTCAATTGGAAAAGGTCCAATAAACCTTGGACTGAGCTTTCCCTTCTTTCCGAATTTAATGAAGCCCTTAAATAGAGAAATATTCAAAAAGACTTCATCACCCTTTTTGAACTCTAACTTTCTTCTTCTTTGATTGGCATAGCTTTACTGCCTACTTTGAGCTATCTTGATTCTTTCTCAAAGAGTCTTAATTTGATCCAAGGTCTGCTTTAAAATTTCTGGACCATAAATTTGAGCTTCGCCAACCTCATCCCAATACAAAGGAGACTTACATTTCTGACCATATAAAGCTTTGTATGGTGTCATACTGATTGTAGCTTGGAAACTATTATTATAAGTAAATTTCACTAGTGGCAATAGCTTACTCCATGTTACTTATAAATCCAAAACGTATGCCCTTAGCATATCCTCCAATATTGGGATTGTACTTTTAGTTTAGCCATCAGTTTGTGGATGAAATGCTGCACTAAAACTCAAGTTCGTCCCCATCGACTTGTGAAAGCACTTCCAAAATTTAGATGTAAACCTCGTATCTCGATCCAAAACTATAGAAACTGGAATCTTGTGTAACCTTATAATTTCTTGCATATATAATTCTGCATATTGTCAATAGTAAATTTCTTCTTTATTTGCAAGAAATGGGCAGATTTTGTAAGTCTATCAACAATTACCCAAATGGCATCATGTCCCTCTGTAGTTTTTGGTAATCACATAACAAAGTCCATCAAAATGTAGTCCCATTTCTATTTTGGGATGAGTAACATTGTAAAGATCCGGCTGGCCTTTAATGTTCAGGTTTAACTTGTTGACATGTTTAACATGAATTCACATGCTCCATTACATCCTTTTTCATACTTGGCCACTAAATTTTTTTCTTTAAATCACGATACATCATAGTTCTTCCTGGATGCATTGAGAATATAGATGGATGAGCTTTTTTCAATAGGTCTCTTTGTAATTCCCAGTCATTCAGAACATACCACCGATTCTTGAATTTAAATATTCCATCACTTGAACAAGTTAGTTTGGAAGAAGCAGGTTCTTTGCGAAGCATATAATGCTTGTACTTCATATCATTGCATTGAGCTTTTTTAATTCCATTTGGCTTTACCGACAACGTCGCAAGCATAGAAGTCAAATTGGATACTGGCCTTATCTGAAAATTTTCCATTTTTGTGTGAAGCGACATTGCCGACAACCTTGATTGAACAAAAGTACATTTTCTACTCAATGCATCAGCTACAACATTGGCCTTTCCAAGGTGGTATTTGATTTCAAAATCATAATCTTTAACAAACTCAAGTCATCGCCGCTGTTTCATATTTAATTCTTTCTGCATAAATAAATATTTCAAACTCTTATGGTCTAAAAATATCTCACATTGTTGACCATATAAATAATGTCTCCATAATTTCTAAGAAAAAACCACTACAGATAATTCTAGATTAGGTGTAAGGTAATTTTGTTTGTAACCCTTTAATTGTCTAGAAGCATAGGAGATCACTTTTCCTTCTTGCATTAATACGCAGTCCAATTAACATTTAGAAGCATCACAATAGATACTAAACTTTCCATTCTATACTTCATATCATTTTGTTAATTTTTGTTTCAATAACTCAAAACTCTGATCACACTCTTTAGACCACCAAATTTCATACTCTTCTTTGTTAATTGAGTCAATGGAATTGCTATTTTAGAAAAACCTTCAATGAATTTATGATAATATCGAGCTAACCCAAGAAAGCTACAAACTTCACCAACATTCTTTGGTTGTGGCCACTCCATAACAGATTGTACCTTCACTAGATCAACAGGGATACCATCCTTAGATATGACATGTCCAAGGAAGTTAACTCTCGATAGTCAATGCAGATTCTAAGAGATCCATCTTTTTTCTTAACAAATAAAACCGGTGCTCCCCATGGATAGAAGCTTGACCCTTGCTAACTAACTCTTCTAACTTTGCCTTTAACTCCTTTAACTCCATTGGAGCCATCCTATATAGGTTCTTTAACAATGGTCCTGCCCTAAGGTATACATCAATCACCAATTCAATCTCTCGGTCCGGCGATGATCATGGTAGATCATCCAAGAATACTTCTGGAAAATATTGAATCACCGGAATATTCTGTAACTTCATTTTAGACCATTTATGCACGTCAATTACACTTGCCAAGAAACCCTCACATCTAGTTTCCAATAATTTCTGAACTCTAACAAATGATATGACATACATATAAGTTGCATTCCTCATTGCTTGAAAGGAATATTCTGCTGTGTCAGGGGTTGGAAACTCACTACTTTGATCTGACATTTTATAGTTGCAAAATGTCAAAACAGCCCATCCATCACCAAAATAACATCCTAGCCTCTCGCATCCATAACTATAAAATCAGCATACAATTTTCTACCATTCACAAAAACAACACAATCCAACAACACATAATTAAGATGTAACTGCTCCCAGACGGTTACATCACATCATAATAATGCTCAGCTACCATTGGTTAACAATTCATCTTAACCATAAATGCAGATGATATAAAAGAATGAGTGCCACCAGAATCAATCAACACATAAGGAGACACATCATTAATCAAAATGGCACCTAACACAATAGATTGTTAATCAACATCCTAAAGCTCAGTAAGTGCAAACACTCTTGGAGTTGCCTTGGCTTGATCCTTCTTCATTTGTGGACGGTTCCTAACTATGTGACCAAATTCTTTACACTTAAAACTTTCCAGTACCAGCCACACATTCTCCAAAATGTTTTTTTACCATATCTTGAACATTGATTAGATCGAAAAGACCCTTGGATACACTTTCCCTTATCTGATTCAATTTTTTCTTCACAATTCCTCTTCAAGCCCTTTGATTGTTGCCATCCTTTAGTTTGTTGAGGCTGAACTGTTTTGAAAAATTTCCTTTGAGATTCTCTGTACTTTTGGAATTTCACCTCAACTTCATCCACTTCCAATGCCTTAGCCAGCACATTAGAATATGTCACATTTTTTGTGCTCGATATCTTAACTCCTTGGTAGATTTCAACTTTCAGCCCTTGAATGCATTGATGCACTTTCAGTTCATCGGTAGCTACCAAGTGTGGAGCCTAGATAATGCTTCAAAACGTCGAATATATTCGGGTACGGTTCCTATCTTGCATGGTTGAGTAAACTTTACCATCTTGCTTTTGTGAAAAACATAATCAAATACTTGTCATAGAATATACTCTTAAACTGCTTCCAACTCATCTCCTTTACATTACAGGTAGCTTTAACAGTGTCCCACAAGAATTGTGCGTCACTTTCCAGCATAAATGCCGCATAGGTCACTTTCTCCCTATCTTCTATTTTGGCATAGTCAAATATATCTTCTAGCTTCCAAATCCATTCTTTAGCGTGCATAGGATCTGCCGATTGACCATCACAATTCAGTGATGAAGGCGGCAAAACCTCTCACAACTTGGTTAACTATGACTATTCCAACGATCACCTTCTTGTACCTCCCTTGCTCTATACTCTTTGAAATATTTAAATTGGAGACCCACAATATCCACCATTGTGTCAATTGCTTCATTACTACTTTCTTTGACTAGTCTACGTCCTTTTGGCATTTTCTATTGATTTAAAACAAGCAAACAAGTTATAGTGGGTGAAGTATCTCCATGAAAATTCTTGAACTGTTAAGTAGTCTATATAACAAAAATAAGTCAATTAATTTATTTACGTTAAAATAAAATGAAAAACTTTATTATAAGCAAACCCATTTAAATTATAAAAACAACTCTTAATTTACATTTCATGTTAACAAAACCTAAAGTTTACAAACCAGTACAAATATTCATTTTACAAAAGATGTTTTTTTCATACCAAAACAAATTCTTAAAAGCAACTTTGAAAACACATATAATTTCATTTTACATGCCACACCACCGGTCGAATTCGCTTAATGATTCCAAGCATCCACAATGGACATTCTCACTAAACTGCATCAATCTAGGAACCAGGAGTAAACTCCTCACTTTCAAAGTCATCATCTACATTACAAAGCATAATAAAATTAGCTTAAGGCTCAATAAGTAACGTAGTGTTTCCTAAACATGAACTACATGACTATGCATTTTATAAAACCATGCAATTTTCCATATACATTTATTTCATCTCTTTTTATGCATTTACTTTAGTGTGAGCAATACATCGTACAGGGATGAAAGACATCATATGGTCCAGGACAACCAAATTAATACCAAATGTATAGTCCGGGTAACAGCCAAGTTCAATCCAACCCAGAACATTAGATAATTAGGTACATTATGCATTAAATATTAAAAGTATGACAAAATTGAGGATTAGCATTGAATGGCCTCCCTCGTGGCAGCTTTACTCAATTTCAACTTCAATACTCAGTTGGGTTTCATCATTTAAACCATGCGTATAAACATTTTTTGTACTTTTATGAAAATATGATGCATGAACATGGTGACATACAATTTTAGCATACCCTCAAGTAATGAAATCAAATTCTAATACAATATATCAAACAATTAATCAATAGCAAACATGCACACAAACAATCCTCAAATGCCTTGAGGTGTGTGTAATGTGCGTTATACCCCAAACAGTTCAGTATCGTGCATGAATTATAAAAGCCACATTCTAAATATAACAATTCTTATAAATCCTCAAGAACTACTCTTTGTCATGTAGACCCATTTCTAGGACAAAGACAAGCAATGTTGACTTACCTTAGGTCCTTAGCTTAAACTTGGTCAGTCGATAGCTTAATTTCTTCCACTTGATGACTTGGTAATTGTAGCACCATAAAAGAAACTCAAATGTGAAATCTTAGAAATGCCCTGTTTTTGCAGCAATTTCAAACCTCTATAACTTGAGCTACACTAATCCATTTAAAGTGAATCAAGTGTCACAATCATCCTCAATATGTCTATTTTAAATCATTGTAGGAGGTTGAAGATAATTGAAAAATTGAAGACGCCTTACAAATTCTAATTCCAAAACATCACATAATTGTCCAAAAGTTTTCATAACTTAACATAATAAATGCAAATCATGCCCCAATCAACCACTTATGTCTAAGACATAAACTTAAATATCATTTTAGGGTGAGACTAGAGACCTAAGAATAGAGAACTTCAAATCCTAAAGCTCGTGGTCATGTGATGTGCCACGGATTAGCACATCTAGAAGCGGAAACAAACTATTTTCTAATGAGTTTGTTGATTTTGTAGGATGCTTGTTTTATAAAGGTTTAATCAAGAAGCCAAAGATGAAGGGCATGGTGAGCCCTAGTTTTCAAGTGGGGTTGATGCATTTCATGGGCCAACCACACTTGATGAAGGAAGAGGAGTTCAAGGGTGGCACATTAAGGTGGCCCCAAATCACCAAAACATGAAGGGGAAAGCATGTTTTCCTTTTGACAACTTTGTGTAATAATTTAGTTAGTTTTATGTAATAATTAGGAGGATAATTAGTAGCTTAAATTTGTGCACATGTAAGGGTACTTAGTGTACCCGTGGCATGGAAGGGTGATCAAAACATCCATGGTGATGAAAACAACATTTCTGGTTTCGGCCCAAGCCGACCTTCGAGGCTTGTGCAGCCATTTCGACAACCTTCCGGATCTGTTTTGGACAAACGTGCTTCTACAAAAATGTGGCCCACATCGTAAGGTTTCCAGCATGGGGAAGACAATAAAATTTGGACCACAACTGCCCAGCCAACGATCGCCATTACAGAGGCCTCCGGAAGATGGAGCGGCCCAAGAGCATCCAACCCATGGTTGCTGATCCATGGCCATGTTTGGCCCCAACAGAAAGGAAGGCTGATTTTCATCTTTGTCCTTCATGGGAGCAGCAGCTAGCAGCCCATGGAAGTGCCCAACAATTAGCCCAAAAGATACAAGTGTTCAAGTCCATTTGATTATGGACAATCCATCATGGGTTTGGTCCATCTATTAGGTTTTTTGTTTTTCACGTGAAAACCATGCTAGCTCCTCTCTTGTTTTTCTTTTGTTGTAAGTTAGTAAACGCGGCTGCAAGTGGAAAGATCTTAGGAAGCCTTAGGGGATGGGTTTTACCTTCCCTTAGTGACCATCACTCTTGTTAGTGATGAAAGTCAAGGGTGGGCCCCTTTACCATACCTTGATATTTGTTTAGCACTTAGGACTATAGGTGATAATCATGTGCCTTTTGTAGCTCGTGGGAAGGAGGGTTTTTACCCTTCCTTTCTCAGCATTTGCAGATAGAAAATGTTGAATGTTGAAGCTTGAAGCTCTCCCCATTTTCTCTCACGGCAAAGCAAATTCAAGGTGAGTAATATCCTTGATCTTTGGTTTATAACGGTGTTGGTTCCTTGCTAGAGCCACTAAGCCCTATTCCAATCTCCCTTCCTCACTTGTTTAGGATCAAAGGCGAGTTTGGAAGTCCCATAGCTAACCTTCCATTTTGTTGTTTGCATTTGTGTTTTGTCTTTGTTGTTGGTTGCTGTTTTTTGGTGCTTACCCGAGTGAATTTGTGCAACAAAAGTCCAATTCGTGCCATTTCTGTTTTCCGTGAACAAAAGTCCCCAATTTTATGGCTGTCCGTTCCTCTTTCATGGCTTGAAATAACTGTTCATTCCGTTTAGCCATAGCCACCTCCCTTTAAAAGTTATGCTTGTGTTTTCCCACTGCTTCCTACCCGAGTTCCTGAAATCGGGCAACTCTGTCCATTAATTTTCTATCCAGCATAACTCCTAGCCTACTCATGCTTTTTCTTTGACACCACTTGCATTGTATTCCCCTTTGATTGAAGTTGTTTTTTGATTATTTTTACGATCCCAGACTCCCTGCATTGGAAGTTGTGTAGAAGTTTCCCCATCACCCCTGCACTGTTTTCTTCCTGTTGGTCTGTTTGTGCATCTGAAAGTGTCTCCGTGTATTTTAATGTTCCCCACGTGCTTGAAAGCTGAAATTCGGGTCACACTTAGTCCACTTCCTAAAGTTTCATTTGGCTGAGTTTATTTGACTTAATCCTATATGCATTTGGAACATTAACCGTTACACCTCACTGTTTCTGTCTTCGACTTTCTCCTTGGCAGATTACCCTTGTGTCTTCTTTCTCCCGACACTTCTCATAACCCCAAGCGTGTCATTTGGTATCAGAGCCAAGCATCCCATCCCACCTTCTTTTTGTGGCTCTGTATTTTTTGGTTTTATTAGTGCTAAGATGTGTTCAAGAGTTGCACCACATTCGAGATCAAACCGAGCAGCAAAAAGCCACTACTCGGATTACCTTGAATCAGAATATTATGAATCGTTGGAGGAACTCAAGCTCCTTGTGTTGGAACTTCGTCAAGATATTCACAAGTTGAATAAAAGTTATGCTGCTTCTCTCCAACAAAAAGTGGAAGAAATTGTTGAGGTACAAACCGAGCAAGTGGATGATGTTGTCGGTTTTGAGGAAAATAATTTTTCCCCGGAATCCGACAACTCTAATGATATCTTTGAGAATCTTCATGAGCCTAACAAAGAAGAGATCATAGACAACCCTTCATTAGCAGCAACATATCATCCTTGCATGGAAGGGACAAATGATTTTGAAGAGTTTATAATGAAATACCATTGTATCCAAGTAGACCTTGAGGATGACATGGCCAAACCGCACAAGGTTGTGGCCGAAAGGTATGATCTATTTAACCAAGTGCTTAGTTACCTTCATCATATTGGTTTCAGTGGACGTGGATATTTTAATGGTATTGATCTGAAGTTTTTGAAGGAAAATTTTATTATAGAAGTTAATCATGCTAATTTGGTGGTTCAAGATTCCTCAATTGGAGATAATGAGCTTGTGATGCCTTATTTTAGTGCTAAAGGAATATTGGATATACCCCACCTTAGAAATGAACATTGTAGCATGTATGTTGATGCCTTTACTATTGATGACCCGTGGCTTGTCTCATTTCATTTCAATGAGTTTTCAAAACCGATAGTTGGATTTAAATGGAATGAAGAAACTTATGGAAAGTTTTGGGTTCAAAATTTTTTTTGGTGGTTAAAGGGAATGCAACAATACATTTTAATTGATGGTGTTAAGCTTAATGAGGTCTTAAGCTTTGGAAGTTATTCATTTGTTGTGGCCAAGTATGACCATTATATTTTTGGATATTCTTTGTTTCTATCTCAAGTTTTTGGCATGAAACCCGAGAGTATGTTTTTGCTACAAGCTTCATTTAAGATGTGGATGATCGCTTGGCCCCATTGGGAGAAGAGTTATCACGACATTGAGTTCCTTGACCTGAATGGAGCCAAGAAGTTCGAGCTAGTAAAGATGACACATAACTATGGATGTGAAGCTATGCAAAGAGACACCAAATCTTATACCGAGATTGCTAACCGAGGAAGAAAGAAGGTAAAGTTCAAGGTAAGAGATTTGGTTTGGCTTAGCCTAGAGAGGGAGATGTTTACGAAACAAAGGTGTTCAAAGATAGATCCTAAAGGTGAAGGTCCTTTCAAGATTTTGGAGAATGTTACTCAAAATTCCTTCAAGCTTGAGTTACCCGGAAAATTTGGAATTGCAGCCATTTTACACATTCGTTGTCTATCTTCTTATGTCGATGATGATGAGGATTACGAGGATGAGGAGGAGCAGCCCATGGATTTGAGGGCAAATCCTCATTCACCCGGAGGGGATGATGTGCCACGGATTAGCACATCTAGAAGCGGAAGCAAACTATTTTCTAATGAGTTTGTTGATTTTGTAGGAAGCTTGTTTTATAAAGGTTTAATCAAGAAGCCAAAGATGAAGGGCATGGTGAGCCCTAGTTGTCAAGTGGGGTTGATGCATTTCATGGGCCAACCACACTTGATGAAGGAAGAGGAGTTCAAGGGTGGCACATTAAGGTGGCCCCAAATCACCAAAACATGAAGGGGAAAGCATGTTTTCCTTTTGACAACTTTGTGTAATAATTTAGTTAGTTTTATGTAATAATTAGGAGGATAATTAGTAGCTTAAATTTGTGCACATGTAAGGGTACTTAGTGTACCCGTGGCATGGAAGGGTGATCAAAACATCCATGGTGATGAAAACAACATTTCTGGTTTCGGCCCAAGCTGACCTTCGAGGCTTGTGCAGCCGTTTCGACCACCTTCCGGACCTGTTTTGGACAAACGTGCTTCTACAAAAATGTGGCCCACATCTTAAGGTTTCCAGCATGGGGCAGAGCATAAACTTTGGACAACAACTGCCCAGCCAACGATCGCCATTACAGAGGCCTCCAGAAGATGGAGCGGCCCAAGAGCATCCAACCCATGGTGGCTGATCCATGGCCATGTTTGGCCCCAACGGAAAGGAAGGCTGAATTTCATCTTTGTCCTTCATGGGAGCAGCAGCTAGCAGCCCATGGAAGTGCCCAACCATTAGCCCAAAAGATACAAGTGTTCAAGTCCATTTGATTATGGACATTCCATCATTGGTTTGGCCCATCTATTAGGTTTTTGGTTTTTCACGTGAAAACCATGCAAGCTCCTCTCTTTTGTTTCTTTTGTTGTAAGTTAGTAAACGTGGCTGCAAGTGGAAAGGTCTTAGGAAGCCTTAGGGGATGGGTTTTACCTTCCCTTAGTGACCATCACTCTTGTTAGTGATGAAAGTCAAGGGTGGGCCCCTTTACCATACCTTGATGTTGGTTTAGCACTTAGGACTATAGGTGATAATCATGTGCCTTTTGTAGCTCGTGGGAAGGAGGGTTTTTACCCTTCCTTTCTCAGCATTTGCAGATAGAAAATGTTGAATGTTGAAGCTTGAAGCTCTCCCCATTTTCTCTCACGGCAAAGCAAATTCAAGGTGAGTAATATCCTTGATCTTTGGTTTGTAACGGTGTTGGTGCCTTGCTAGAGCCACTAAGCCCTATTCCAATCTCCCTTCCTCACTTGTTTAGGATCAAAGGCGAGTTTGGAAGTCCCATAGCTAACCTTCCATTTTGTTGTTTGCATTTGTGTTTTGTCTTTGTTGTTGGTTGCTGTTTTTTGGTGCTTACCCGAGTGAATTTGTGCAACAAAAGTCCAATTCGTGCCATTTCTGTTTTCCGTGAACAAAAGTCCCCAATTTTATGGCTGTGAGTTCCTCTTTCATGGCTTGAAATAACTGTTCTTTCCGTTTAGCCATAGCCACCTCCCTTTAAAAGTTATGCTTGTGTTTTCCCACTGCTTCCTACCCGAGTTCCTGAAATCGGGCAACTCTGTCCATTAATTTTCTATCCAGCATAACTCCTAGCCTACTCATGATTTTTCTGTGAAACCACTTGCATTGTCTTCCCCTTTGATTGAAGTTGTTTTTTGCTTATTTTTACGATCCCAGACTCCCTGCATTGGAAGTTGTGTAGAAGTTTCCCCATCACCCCTGCACTGTTTTCTTCCTGTTGGTCTGTTTGTGCATCTGAAAGTGTCTCCGTGTATTTTAATGTTCCGCATGTGCTTGAAAGCTGAAATTCGGGTCACACTTAGTCCACTTCCTAAAGTTTCATTTGGCTGAGTTTATTTGACTTAATCCTGTATGCATTTGGAATATTAACCGTTACACCTCACTGTTTCTGTCTTCGACTTTCTCCTTGGCAGATTACCCTTGTGTCTTCTTTCTCCCGACACTTCTCATAACCCCGAGCGTGTCATCATGGGTTTCTCCTCTTCCTATTTTCCTTGCTTTCAAGGTGGACTAACTTCACTTTAGGTGAACAAAACTCTTCTCTTCCTCAACTTCTTACAAAAAACTTCACCACAACTCTCAAATATGAGAACATACAGAGAGGGAGAGAGAGCCTTTTGGTGGCTCAAAGATGGCTGAAGATGAATTTTAGCTAGGGTTAAAATGAAAAGGTAAATTATGCAAGGTGGAGGTGGAAAGTAAGCACGAGGTGTCTTCAATCCATTAAACCCCTTCTAAGAGGCTCCTAAAAGTCACCAATCATCTAAATCTAATTCAATAATATTAATTTGATTTATCCTAATTTTCCATAAAAATTTTGGCTCCTCCTTTAATTATCTTTTAAGATCGTTTGATCAATCTTATAAAGTGTTGATTGAAATTTTGGCAGAACACATTAAAGTGTCGACTTCTAAATAATGTGTCGACCTATACTCCCTTTCATGGTCAACCGATCATCACAAGTGTCAACCAATAAGTCCAACAATCTAACATTCACTTTTCTATTTCACTCGCAACCTTTACCTACACTTAACAAACTTTCAGCAATCAACATATCCATAATTTGAAACATCATTAATAACCAACTTTAAACAATTCAACATTAACTTCAACAAACTTTAATAACAAAACGCTTTGTACCCAAAACAACATAAGTAATATACATTGATAATTTACGTATGACATGTTTAAAAAAGTGTGGATGCTACAACGGTTAAGGGTTGAAGGTTACAATGATACAAGGTTCTAGGGATCTAGGGTTCTAAGGTTCAGTGTTAATAGTTTAGGGTTTCAGGGTTCAATATTATAGGGTTGTAGGGTTCTAAGGTTTCTGAGTTTAGGATTGTGGGTTTAAACCTTTAGGCTTCACGATTCAAGGTTTTATGGCTAAAGGGTTCCAGAGTTCAGGGGTAAAGGTTTCAAGGTTTTGTGGTTTAGGGTTTAGTCTTTAAAGGTTTAATGTTTCTGTTAAAGGTTCTAGGGTCATGATTCAATGGTTAAAGGTTCAAAGTTCTTTACTTTCAGGGTTGAAGTGTTAAGGATTTTAGGGTTCCAAGGTTCTAGGTCCAAAGTAACAGGGTTCCAAGATTTAGGGTTCTAGGGTTGAGATTCTTGGGTTCAAGGGTTTTTGGGTTTGAAGTATATTGTTCTAGGTTCAAGGGGTTCTATAGTCCAAAGTTCAGAATTTAGGGTTTAAGAGTTTAGGGTTAAAGGGTTCAAGGCTCATTGTCTAAAGGTTTTAGGGTTCAAGGTTTAATGGGTTTTAAGGTCAAAAGTTCATCGTTCAAGGTTCGACAGTCAATTGTTCAAGGGTTCAAGGCACGCGATTCAAGGGTTCCAAGGTTCAGGGTTCATGATTCTAGGGTTCAAGGTCGAGGGTTCTAGTGTTCCATGGTTCCATGGTTCCAAGGTTCAGGGTTTCAAGGTTCAAGTTTCAGGGTTCTAAATTCAGGGTACAAGGTTTAGGGTTCAGGGTTTGCCATCTAGGGTCAAGGGTTCTAGAGTTCAAGATCTAGGATTTAAGGGTTTATGGTTAAAGGCTGAAGCTTTCAAGGTTCAAGGCTCTAGGATTCGAGGTTCTTGGTTTAGGGTTCTTGGGTTCTAGGATTCAAGCTCTAGGGCTTAGGGTTAAAGGTTATGGGTTCCAAGGTTCAGGGTTCCTGAGTTTTGGGTTCTAGGGTTCATGGGTTTTAGAGTTTGAAGTTCAAAGTTTAAGGTCAAGTGTTAATGGTTCATGGGTAGGGTTCATGATTTAAGGGTTCTAGTGTTCAAGGTTTAGGGTCAAGATTCAAGGGTTAAGTGCTCCAAGATTCTAGGGTTCTAGGGTTCAAGGTTTAGAGTAAATTGTTCAGTGTTCCATAATTAATGGTTTAGGGTTCTAGGGTTCAAAAGTTTGGGGTTTAGTGTTTTCGTTCAGGGTTCCAATGTCCAGTGTTCCAATGTTTAAGGTTTTTTATTCTAGGGTTTGCAAGTCCATGATTAAGGGTTCAAGGGTTCAGGTCTAGACTAGTGTTAATATTAAGTGTTTTATTCTATTAAATGGTGCAATAGAAATCGTTTGAAGTGATACATGCTAAATTAGAAGTAGGACCTAATCATGCTGAAGACATAATTAGTGAAAATTATGGGGTCATGAGGGTTTCTACTCATTATTAATTAAGTTAACCCTGAGAATTAGCTAATAACTAAGGTGAATTAGCTAGTTAAGGTAAGTATGATTTAAGTGATGATAATGAAGGTATTTTAGTAGTTAAAGGAACAGGTAATTGTAAAAAAAATTTCAAAAATGGTAATTCCACCCCATGAAGTATCTAGAAATATTGGATAGGGGGTGATGATCAGTCATTTTCGTGCTGAAGAGAGAGAAGAGGTTAAAGAGAGAGAGAGATTGAGAGAAAAGAGTTTAGAGAAAAAATATAAAAGTTGAAGTGGAAGAAAACAACTTGGCTTCCAATCCTTTGAGGAGAAGTGTTCCTCTCATCAAGAGGAATTTATTGAGCTTGGAATCAAGAGGTATGACCTTATATTACGTGGTTTAGGTTAATTATGGTTATACATATGATTACATTAATGATAAATGAGAATGATGAGATTATCAATTGCTTTAGAAGTGAGTTATTTATCGTACACGAAAATTAGAAGTTATGCTCCATGGTTAAATATATTGGTTAACCAACCATGTTGGGATATCGTGTTTATGAATGATGGAAATTCCGAATTGGTGGAGGTTGTGCATATTTAATCAAAGTTGACACAAAACTGTTCATTATGTCCAATGTCAAGTTTTGTGTCTGAAACTAATGCTAGACTAATCCAATGTCCTTGATCTTTTAGCACGTCAAATTAGACACCTTAAGTGACATATGGGCTTGTAATCATAGCATTTCATCGTGTATAGAACAAGTTATGATATTTTAAAGTTATCAGAAAACATAGCATTGATTCCAAAAATTATTAATGATACTAAGTAATTGAAGTGATGGTGATTCACAATTGTACCTACTACTAGAAAAAATTCCTAAGGATAAAAATGGTATGCAATATTGTGTGTGTTAAGCCCTTAAATGAGTCTACATTAGAAAACAATAGGGCTTTGTTTCAGTATTTAATTTTACGATTTGTCTGTCAAGACGAAATACATGTGTACAATGATGTAAGAAAGCATGATTCGGTTTATGATACGATGAATTATTTTTTAATGTTATGAACGTTATTAATGTAACAACCCAATTTTTTGATGTACAATAACAATTATGTGAATATAATTTTTTATGGTTAAAAAATGAAATGTGGTAAGAAAAGATAAATATGGAGATGAAATTACACCTTAGAAGTAATGAAATGATGAATCGGAAATAACATTGGTATTTACCTAATTTCGAGGTTTCAGGATCTTAACATGGAGTTGATTTGTATTGATGGAATTTAATAGATTAGTAGATGAAACTACAGCAATAAGAATTTCTTGATTTAAAAACTTATAGTGAAAGTTATGAATCTTAGACCCCAAAGATTGGAACAAATACTGGGTTCGAATTTTGTAACAAAGCAGTTTCTATGTTACAATCATATCATGTCTTAGAATAGCATAACTAGCAAAGCGTTCTTCTACAAACTTGTAGTAGACGTCAAGATAAAAAAGTTTGATAGGTAGATTAATTTTATTGAACTTCTGGAGAGGAAGTTATGTTTATTTGAAGTTGGTGAAGGAAAACCAGATTATGGAATTATGGATTTTGAGCAATGTTTGGTATTTCACATATTTTAGTATGTTAAACTCATAATTTGAAGTTTAAATATTCTACAAATTTACACGAAACTCAATAAGGAAAATATAAGTTTTTGATTTATTGAAACCTGAGTTGTGGAATAAAAGTTATGATAATTTTAAAAGGGGTCACCCCTTGAAACTCTCAGGTTTTATTAATGGTCGACACCTTGAATGAGACGTCGACATCTTATTGTTGAAATATTAACTTTTCAATGAAATTTTAGGAAATTCAATCCATGATTAATTAAGGATGAACCAATATGGAAGTGCAAGGTGAAAAGGATGGTGACACCTCATGCATGAAGAGGTGGTGATCTTGGATGGTTACACCTCATGCTTGAACCACATGACTCTTCACCTTCCAAAGGGATAAAATTTGCAGAGTCTTCAGCTATTAGCCATCACAACCCTCAACTCTCTCTCTTAGCTCTCTCTTGCAGCTCTCTCTCCTCTCTAAGATCCTCTCCAAATTCCTGTGAGAAAAAGTAGGGTTTGAAATCAAAGTATGAGGTTTTAGTGTTTACTACAAGAATTTTTGTATTTAAGGGTTAGAAGTGCAAGGAGGAAGGAAGACCACGAACTTAACCTTGAGGTACAAAGTTTGTTATTCAGCAGCACATAATTTTGTTCTAGGTTGGATTATAAGTGATGGAAATGACGTTATATGGTTAAAAATGCATGAAATTGTAAAGATAGTTTATGGGTATACAAATTATAAGTCATGTTACCCGGTTTCTGGAATGCAAGTTTTACGAAATCTTCGAGTTAGAAATTGGTCATTATGTCAGCTAATGAAGTATAGCCAACAATTTAAGGTTTAAATTGGTACCTTAAGTGTTTTGATCAGAGTGCTTTTGGTAAAGTTATGGATGGCACAAGTTTCTTGTGAAACAGGGTTTTTCGAGTTTGGCTTATATTGTTTTATTTTATGATGTTAAGGTATATAGGCAAGCTCATTGGATCATTAAGGATTCAGAATACCAAAATAAAGCTAAGGAATCTAAGTAAGTAATTCGTGCATGTGTTTGGCTCTGATGTGCCTTCCTTGGGGGTCGGCGCACCGTGGGTTGGAGAATGGACGCACACGGGGCTCGAATGAACGTCGTATACGGCAAACGGAGAATTGGATCGTGCAAATTGTGAGGTTGTGTTGCGGAAGCGTATTGTGATGGAAATAAGGGATAATGGTCGTATTGGAAGCGGAATGGCTCGGGAAAATATGGTAATGGCTCGGAAGATGGAAATATGGTGAATTTCAGGAATGGATGGAAAAAGGGTGATAGCTCGGTGGAGTGGGTGGACTCTTTAGAGTTTTTGGGTGTAGATGGATGGAAAATTTGAATACTTGAGCAATCAAAGTATTCTCCTCGGTAGACCTCGCCCGCACTCGGATATGACTCACCGAACGTACGTGCAAAGGGTTGACGGTCTCGGCCGGATGTGACTCACCGGAGAAGTATTCGTCGGAGAGAGCTTCAAGCCTTTCGGGAAGAAGGTGCAATGCACAATTTTTATCTAAAAATTCACTCTATTGAAAATAGTGTAAGTGTTACACTTAAATAGCAAAACGAAAACGATAACAAAAATACTAAAGATAAGCTAAGAAGTAAAGCTAAGCCCTTGATGCTTTGAACGCCTTGGATTAGCTTTGGAAGCCTTCGGTTGACTTTAGGCTTGGTTCACTTAGGAATGGCACGGTCGGTTTGGTGGTTGACCAAGTGTGTCCGAAGGTTGACCGAGAGGGTGCGTCGGGTGGGCGGAGCTCCGAGCGATTGAGAGATTGGCTCAAGCCAATTTGGATCCGGTGCTTCTAAAGTCTCCTCGATGGTCAACATAAGGTAGCGCACGGTCTGGTTCTTTGATGGACCGATGATGACTCAAGCATGTGCGTGGGCACGTCTAAATGGGCCGAGCCGGCGGTCGGTCATGGGCGAGCTTCAAGGGATCCGCGCGTTTGTTGAGGAACTCTGTTGATTGGAGATCCTCTGAAGATTTAACAGCTGCTCCATGGATTTGGTTCATGAAAATCCCTTGCGGTTCGCTGGTGGTTTGGTGATCGGCCAAGCTCGTGCGTCCGATGGGTAATCTACGGCCATCATGAAGATCTGCTTATGCCAATGTGATCCTCTTCCTTTCCTTAACCAAATAACCAAAATACTTAAAGATTAAGTAAGTTTGGCCGATAGAATTTGGCTAAGTCTTTCAATGGGCCGTAGGTGGGCCGAGGCTTGACCGTGGGTCGGTCAATGATCGGCCATGGCGGTCCTCCGTGGGCTTTTGCTTGAGCGTTGAGTTCTCTTCCTCTTGGGCTGGCTTTCCTTCCTCCTCTAAGGCTAGATGCTTGCTGAAAGGAAATCTTCTAAGCGTGACCGCAAATAGGGTCCATGGTTGAACACTCGATCCAAAGGGTTTGGACCGTACGTTCATCCATGCCGGTCACGCGTTCTGCTGGGCCGAAGCCCTAGTGGACTTCGGCGGGCTTGACGACCGAGGTCGTCGGGTGGTGGTCGTGGGGCGCCCGCTGGGCGCCGGCCGGGTCTCGGTCACAAGCCTCATTTGCGTCGTGGGCCGGGCTGCCGGATGCGCCGTGTCCAGGTATAGTCGGACATGGCCGGGTGTACGCGTCGGGGCTGGGAATGGCCGAGCACCAAGTAACGGAGTGCTTGGGCCGTTCCCGATCGTGCTCGAAAGGTGTTTCCGAGGCTAAGAGACCTGCAAAATGAGCAACTAAGTTAGAAAAATCACCCGTGCTCGTCGGGATCACGTCTGTGGCCGTGACAATGTCCGTGATGTGCTCCGGTTGCACATCAGGCCCCTTGCGGGACTACATCACAAAGGATAAGACATAAGGATGATGTGTATGATTACTTAGATATCCATTAAGTCAGAATGTCTTAGGAGTTGTTTGTTTTTATGATAATGTTATTAATAATATTCTGTTGACTTTGAGTTTGATTGGTGCTTGATTAACATTGTTTGATGTTTATGTATTATCATAAGTCAAGAGTTAAGTTAAGTCAAGTATACTAGGAATGTTTATTATGGTTGACTTGGGAGATGTTTGATGCATTATATTGCTCGTACTTAAATTAGATTATCATGTCATGCATATGTATGAATCATGTCCATTCATCATGTTTTATGAAAGATACCAAAATGTTTTCTCATGCATGTTTTTAAAATGTCACTCAACGGATGATGAAGGTGGTATGGGACGCATTCTGACATTCCTCGGGATGCATCCCCTCGGGGATTTTCTAACAAGTTTGTTCTTTTTATAGGTGATGAAGCATTCAATATTTTCATGGACGAACCAGGTCCAAAGGATGAAGAACAACCTAAGCACCTCATCAAATGGGAGGATAGCTCGGGAATTCAAGAAGGAAGCCGAGAAGCACAAGGAAGCAGGTAGAGGTCGGGTAGAGGCCGGGTTTAGGCCGGATCCGAGAAATTGGCACAAACCCGAGCCCAAATTCAAGATGACCGACTTTCTTCCCCATTTTTATTGGCCTAATACATTTATTTTCCTTTGCACAAACAATGCTTTAAGGGCCCTTTGTTTGGGGCATGGTTTTTGCTTGAAGTTTGTGTGAGTGGGTTGCTATTTTTGTGTTTCTATTTTTGTCAAAAGGTGATGTAAACCAACTCCACAAGCAACCAGCTGGAAGCACGGCTTTCTCACAATTAAATGGCCGTCCTTGGGAGGAGAAAATGCAGAGGAGAGACCCTAGAGAGCCCTCATCACCTGCCCATTGAAGGAGGTCATCATTTTTGCTTGTTCTTTTATGCAAACGTAAATCGGGTAACTCAATTTTGAGCCATTGGATTGAACTTTTTGATCACGGCCAAGGGTCTATAACTACCACTCTTGGCACCTCTTTGTGTCACTTTTGGACTTGAGAAAATTCAGATTGCTTTGTGCATCTCTTCCTTGGCGATTTTATCCCAAGACTTGTTGTTTCTCGGTGAGTAATATCAGGCGATATTCTGAGGGTTTCCTTTGGTTTTTGCTTTCCTTTGAGATAAGGGTGAGCTAGGCCTTGCTACACGTCTTCAGCACCTCCAAAGTGGACATTAGGGTTGTAATTTCCCATTGGCTCTTCTCCATCTTCGTTTTCTTACATTTTCCGAAACACCACCATTTCTTGTTTCAAACTTTCTGTTTGAGAACCCGACGCCTTCATCTGCATAACTTTCATTTCCTTGAAGTTTTTAAGCTCCAATTTTTTTATTTTAAACTCTCCACCCATCCCATAAACATCCCTCAAAATTTCAGGAGCAAACTCCGTAGGCGACCTGGAAACCATCATTTCAAAGTTCATCCATTTTCAGCCCTGTTCTATTTTCTCTCTCTTACCAGAAATACCCCATACTCTCACCTGCATAACATCCGATTCCCTTAAGCTTTGTATCTCAAATTTTGAGGTTAAGCTCTCCATTCCCTCTTTAAAAATTCCTCAAAATCTCAGATGTTAACTGAATATGAAACTCGAGATCCATGTCTCTAAAATTCACCCATTTTTGGTAACTATTCTGTTTCTGTTTTATACCCGATTAGATCAAATCGCTTCCCCCCATACTTGAAGCGTGTCACATTCATCATCCAATGCCAAAATTTACATAAATTCAAGATCAAGTTATGGGAGAAGATAGAATTCGCTGCCTCATGGAGGTCATATGGTGCCTATTCACCTTCATACGATGTGACGCCCTCACATGTCAAGTTAAGTCAAGACAACAATCAAGAAGAAAATGAATGTGCATGTTTTCAAGAAACGTCATGCTCATGTGGACTCAAATTTGTGGTCTCTCGACCCTTGAAATCAAGTTGGCGGTCTCGTTAGGTGGACTCATGTTTATGGTCTCTCGTTCCTTGCGAGGAAGCTCCAATAATGAGAAAGTATAGAAATTAAAAGAAAAAAAGACACAAGATGAAAGCAAAAAATTATTTTACTTTTTCACATCCATGGTCATGCATATCTTATACTACTTACGGAGCCTTATGCTCCTAGAGGATTTTTATGATGTAGGTGAGGAAGACGTGCACTTAGAGGTGTACAAGATTGATTGCTTTGTTTACAGGATTGGTTATTGCTGTTTGATCAGATTTTTATCTGTGGGCAAAGATTTTGAACAATTGTAAATAAAGGTTAGGAAATTCAATTTTAAACTTTATATATATAGCTTGTAAATAGTTTACTGCACCTAATATGTTTTAAATGTCTTTTAAGTAAATTAAGTTTTTATGATTGCCTTGAACAATTTTATGAGAAAGTGTTTTCCCTTGCAAGTAGAAAAAAATTGATAAATATATTTCAAGTGAGGAAGGACGTTCCATCAGGGTTCAAAGTTCCAAGGTTTAGGGTCCGGGTTTAGGGTTCCAAGGTTCAAGGTTCAAGGTTCAAGGTTCAAACTTGAGGGTTCATGGATTAAGGGTTAAAGGTCTAAGGTTATCAGGTTTCAGGGTTTAGGATTGAAGGCTTAGGGTTTAGGGGGTTTTAGGTTTTGAGGTTCAGGGTTTAGAGTTCAGGGTTTAGGGTGTAAGCTATAGGGTTAGGTTTTAAGGTTTATGGGTAGTATTTCAGGGTTTAGTTTTTAGGGTTTGAATGATACATGGCTTTAGGTTTATAGGATTCATGATCGAGGGTTCCAAGGTTTACTGTTTAGCATTTTTGGTTAAAGGTTTCAGGTTTTTGGGTTTAAAGGTTATCGGGTTCAAGACTTTTAGGGTTCAATGTCAAGGGTTAGTGGTTCAAATGGTTCTAGGTTTAAAAGTTTAGTGTTCAAGGGTTCAGTGTTCAAGGGTTTAAGGGTTCAAGAGTTCAAGGTTCACTATTCATGCATTCTTGGGTTCAAGGTTTAAGGGTTTCTAACAAAAGTTTAGTGTAAAAGGTTCAATGGTTCAGGCTTGAAGGGTTCAAGGCTCCATATTCTAGGTTTTAGGATCCCATGGTTCCATGGTTCAAGGTCTAGTTTTCCAAGGTTTAAAATTCCAAGGTTCTGGGTTCTAGGGTTCAAAGTTCTAGGTTCTAGGTTGAAGGGTTTCTGGGTTCAAAGTATAGCATTCAAGTTTTAAGGGTTTAAGCTTTAAAGGTTTCAGGGATTCCAAAGTTTACAAGGTTCAAGGTCTAGGTTCCGTGGGTTGATGGTTCTAAGGTTCAGGGTTTTAGGATTCAGGTTCTGAGTTCTAAGATTGAAGGGTTTCATTGTTTGAAGTTCAGGGTTCTGGGTTCAAGGGATTCTAGCATCAAAAGTTAATTGTTTAGGGTTCTAATGTTCAAGGTTCATGGCTTCGGGATTCAAGATTTAAGAGTTCCACGACTCCAAGGTTAAGGGTTCAAGATTTAAGGTTTGAGGGTTTTGCGCTTTCAGGGTTTTTGGATTAGGGTTCAAAACTTAGTGTTTTAGGGTAAAGGGTTTATAGGGTTTAAAGGTTCCAAGGTTCAGAGTTCAGGTTTAGGGATTAGGGTTTAGTGTTCCAAGGTTAGTGTCCTAGGGTTCAATGTTAAGAGTTCTAAGGTTCATGGTTCGAAGGTTCAAGGTTTTAGGGTTCTAGGGTTTAGGATTTAAGGTTCATGATTAGGGTTCCACTATTCAAGGTTCAAGGTATGAGGGTTTCAAGGTCATGATTCAGGGTTACAAGGTTGAGGGTTTAAGGTTCAAGGTGACATGCCTCGGGATCACTTGACCAAACCTGAACCTACAAGAGTCATCACCGAGCCCAAGCCAAGGAGCTTGCTAACGAAGTTTCTCTTTTTGTAGGAAATGTTTTGCATGAACTAAACATCATGGAACCAACTTTAATGGACCAAGAGAAACCCAAGCATCTCCTAACTTGGCAAGAGAGCTTTGACATTTTGGCAATGGATGGCAAGGGAGAGCCGATGCATGTAAAGGGCAATTCACGGAGCCTTGAAGATGGATTGTAAAGGAAAGAGCCCAATACTCAATCAGCCCAAGATCACTTAAAGGAGAGAGAGTTGTCTCATCTTATTTTAGGTGTTAGTTTTGTTTTTTCTTGTGCCCAAATACTAAGCCAGCTTGAACGTGTGATTGTGCATGAGAATTAAGGGCTCTATTAGGGTAGCCTTTAAGAGCTGCAGCACCCTCATGTAGGCTGTATTTTGGTGGGCTCTAGGGGGGCTCATGCAGGTAGAGGTTGCACCCTAGTGTGTCCCTATTTTGGTTAGGTCAAAGGGAATCTTTTCCTTCCTTTTTGGTTGCTTCGCCAAATCGAGTAGCTTTTTTTGAGCCATCCGATTTGAGCACTCCGCCCAAGAAACTTGGCGGATGTTTTAAGCTCTTTGCTTGGTTTTTGTAAGGGATTTTTCAGTTTACAAAAATCAATAGAGTGCTATGACGATCACTCTGGAGCTCTCCTTAGGTGTTGACAATTGTCTGAGCTAAAATAGTTAAGTCGTGCTGTATTTCTCCAACCACACATTGTGGCCTTGAGGGTGAGAGTGCAATCCATCAATTCCTTCATCCATAACCCTACCAAAACCCATTTGCATCCCGAGATATCCTTCCTCCATTATACCCTTGTATTTGACCTATCCGGGTTGACTCCCCTTAACTCGAGTGCTGGTTTTTCCTTCTCTTCCCCTTGATATTCTATCATAAGGGTTTAAGGGTTTGAATTACAAGGTTTAAGGTTCAAGATTAAGAATTCAAGGGTTTAAGGGTTTTAGGGTTCCAAGGTTGAGTGTTGAGAGTTCAGGGTTCAGGGTTTTAGGTTCCAAGGTGGGTTAAAGGTTCTAGGGGTACTATGTTCGTGGTCGGGGTTCAGGGTTAAGGGATCTAGGTTTAGGGTTCAAGGTCCAGGTTTCAGGCTTCGAAGGTTTAGGGTTCTCGTGTTAAGGGTTCTAGGGTTCAGAGTTCCAGGGTTTAGGGTTTAGAGGTCAAAAGTTGCAGGGTTCAAGGTTTCACGGTCTAGGGATAAGCGTTCTAGGGTTGACTTTGCTAGGTTAATAGTTCTAGGTTTCAGGGTGTAGGGTTTTGTTTCAGGGTTCTAGGATTCACAATTTCAGGGTTAGGGTTCCAGGGTTCTAAGTTCAGGGTTCTAGGTTTCCATGGATTGAAGTTTAGGGTGAAAAGAGTTCTAGGGTTGAAAGTTCAGGGTTTGGGGTTCAAGGGTGTAGGCCTTAGTGGTTAATGGCTCAGGATTCATGTGTTCTTGGGTTTAGGGTTCTGGGTTTAGGACTTTAGGGTTTAAGGTTCAAGGGTGTAAGGGTACACGGTTCAAGGTTCATGGTTATATGGTTAAGTTAATGGTTCTTAGTCCAAGATTTAGGGTTCCAAAGTTTTAGGTTCAGGGTTCTAGGTTCTTAGTCCAGGGTTCAAGATTCCAAGGTTCATTGTTTAGGATTCGTGGTTTTAAGGTTCATGGTTTAGGATTCGTGGTTTTAAGGTTCATGGTTCAAAGGTTTCAGGGTTCAAGGTTCAAGTGTTTAAGGTTATAGGGTCCTAGGGTTCCATGGTTCATAGTCTAGTATTTAGGGTTCCAAGATTCAGGGTTTTAAGGATTAGGGTTCCAAAGTTAAGATTTCAAGGTTTAAGGTTCCAGGGTTCAAGGTTTCAAACTTTCAAGCTTCTAAGGTTAATGGTTCAAGGTTAAAGGTTCAAGATTCAGGATATATGGTGCTTAGGTTTAGAGTTCAAAGGTTTAAGATTTAGGGTTTTAGGGTTCAAGGTTACATGGCTCTAGGGTTCTAGGGTTTAGGGTTCATTATTTCAAGGTTTCGGGTTTCAGGTTTCAAGGTTCAAGGTTTAGGGGTCATGGTTCAAGGTTTTTGGGTTCCAAGGACCTGGGTTAAAGGTTTCAGGTTTTAGGGTTCAAGCTTCCATGGCTCAAGGGTTCCAAGGTTATAGGTTTAGGGTTCTAAGGTTCAACGTTTCAGGTTGTTGGATTCTAGGGTTCAGGGTTTAGGCTTTCAAGGTCTAGGTTCTTGGGTTCAAGTTTCTAGAATCTAAGGTTCAGGTTCATGGTTTCACAGTTTTAGGGTTTAGGCTTCCATGGTTTCAGGGTACAGTGTCCAGGGTCCATGGTTTCATGGTCTAAGATTAAGGGTTTCAAAGTTCCAAGGTTCTATGTTAAGAGTAAGAGGGTTTAGGGTTCTGGGTTCTGGGTTCTGGGTTAAACGTTAAAGGTTCAAGGTTCCATGGTTCCAGGTTCAAAATTTTAGTGCTAAGAGTTTAGGGTTTCCGGGTTCAAGGTTACATGGTTTTACTGTTTCAAAGTTCAAGGGTTCACGGTTCACGGTTTAGGGTTGAAGGTTAAGGGTTTAGGGTTTCAAGCTTTCAGGTTCAGGATTAAGGGTTTATGGTTTAAGAGTTCAGAGGTTCCAAGGTCTGGGCTTAAGGTTTCTAGAGTTCAGGGTTAAGGATTCTAGGATTCTAACGTTCATGGTTCTGGGTTCATGTTTCCAAGTTTTAAGTTTCAAGGTTATAGGGTTCAAAGGTTCATCTTTTAGGCTTTGAAGGTATAACGTTTCAGGGTTCAGGGTTCTAGGGTCAAGATTTTAGGGTTCACGGTTCCACAGTCTTGGATTCATGGTTTTAGGGTCAAGGGTTTTAGGTTCCAGGGTTCTGGGTTTAAAGGTTTTAGAGTTTGAAGATTATGTTTTTGAGGGTTCAAGGGGTTCTATAGTCCAAAGTTCAGCATTTATGGTTTAAGAGTTCAGGGTTCAAGGGTTCAAGGCTCATGATTCAAGGGTCTTAGGTTTCAGGGTTTGATGGGTTCTAAGGTCCAAAGTTCATCGTTCAGGGTTCAAGTGTTAAGTGTTCAAGTGTTCCAACGGTTCCAGGATTCAAGGGTTAAGTGTTCAAGTGTTCCAGGGTTCCTGGTTTCAATGGTTTAGGTTTCGAGGATTCAGGGTTCCAAGGTTCAAGGTTAAAGGTTACAGGGTTTTGGATTTAGGGTTTAGGGTTTTTGGGTAAAGGGTTAGAGGGTTCAGGGTTCGCCGTCCAAAGTCTAAGGTTTTAAGGTTCTAGTGTGTTAGGGTCCAAGGTCAAGGGTTCCAAGGTTAAGGCTGTAACGTCCTTCCTGACTCAAAATATATTCATTCATTTTATTTACTTGCAGCAAAAAACACTTTCTTGTAAAATTGTTCGAGGCAATCATGAAAACTAAATGTACTTAAAACATATTTACAAGCTATATATATAAGGTTGAAAACTTCTTTTCCTAACCATTATTTATGAGACGAAAAACTTGAGTCCACCTAAGGGGACAACCAACTCGATTCAAAGGTTTGAGAGAAAACAAACTTGAGTCTACTTAAGGGGATAGAAAACTCAAACCCCTTCCCAATGACATTTACATAACTTTTTCTTTCTTTCTTTTATCTTTCTCTTTCGTTGGTTATACGATTTCAAAAGGTAAAAACTTAGTAGATGAATGAACTGAGTGATTATAAGTAAAATCAGCATGTGGTAGACACTCTTCCAAACTCTCAATGTTTGTCATTGTGGCGGATCGTGTAGATAAGGTCCTATTGACAACTTTCGTTTGTTCATTACATTGTTGGTGGCAAATGGTGGAGAATAGAAGTTTAGTACCTAATTTACCCACAATGTTTTCCAGAAATAATTTAAAAACTTTGCATATCTATCAGACACTACGGTCTTATGAATCCCAAGATTCCTAACAATTTCTCGAAAGAACAAATCAGAAATATGGGTCGCATCAGCAAATTTGTCACATGAAATAAAGTGTGCCATTTTGGAAAATCTATTCACCAGAACAAAGATTGAATCATTACCTTTCTTTCTTCGAGGCAAATCTAGCAGAAAATGTATTAAAATATCTATCTAGGAAGCATTAAGGAGGGTAGTGGCATGTACAAGCCATTGGATTAGATTTTAGACTACGTTTGTTTACACATAACATATCTATTACAAATCCTTTCAACATTCCTTTTTAGACGTGGCTAGTAAAAGTACTCTTAGATGACACCTAAGGTCTTTGTTATCCCAAAATGTCTCATAAGAACTCCTCCATGTGCTTTCTTCACTAAAAATTCTCTAAGCAAACACATAATTTATATCTCTTAAAAAGAAAACTATCAAGCTTGTAGCATTCCCCATGATTAGTTTTCTAACAAACCTTATATAGTTCTCCAAAATCATTATCACTAAGGTATGTATCTTTTATAAACTAAAATCTAAGTAGTTTAGCTCCTGAGGAGGAAATGAGAACATACCTATGAGAAAGGCATCAACTATCACATTCTCCTTACCTTTTCTTGCAATGGATGACATAGAGAAACAACTCTATAAATTTCATCCATCTGGCATGTCGTTTGTTGAGCTTGTGTTGGTTTTAAAGGAACTTGAGGGACTCGTGATCTGTGCAAATTATGAACTCTCATGCCAATAGTTAATGTTGTCATGTTTCCAATACACTAACTAACTTCTCACTAAAATATGCAATTGGACAGTGATCTTGCATTATAATAGCTCCAATCTCCAAACATGAAGCATCAAACTCCACTTCAAAAGGTTCCTTAAAATTAGGTAAAGCCAACAAATGTGGATTTGCTACCCTCTCCTAAATCTTTTGGAATGGCTCTTCCTGTGCTTTTGCCCACTGAAAAACCATGATGAGAACCACGGTTATATCCAACCAAAGACCCTTCAACAATGCAAAAAAGATCGTTAGATCATCTTTGAATCAAGTACAAGGAACTTGACCCAAATAAAACCTTGCCGACGGAACCTAAGTTATTAAACAAGGAGCTTGACCGAGACCAAACTTGTCAGTAAGAACCAAAGCTATCAAATTTGATTTATCAAGAATTAACTTGATGAAGATTGAGTTCTTTCCAGAGAACCAAAGAAAGAAGCTCAAGATGTATCATCAAAGCCGATAATGAAAATCCAAAAATCCCAATCATCTCCCTCGGTCAAAGATTTTTGTCCCATACCTTGCTGTTCCATTTTTTATAAAGTGATATTCAAGATCCTTGCCAGTAGGATCTCTAAAATCCTTCACCAATTGATTGACCCATGCCAAGCAGCCTTCATCAAAGGCAGATCTATCACGGAAAACATCCTCTTGATGCAAGAGCTCATGAGAAAATTTAATGAAAAAAAGGCCTCCCCGAGATGTATCATCAAAGCCGATCTCTCAAAAGCCTTCGACTCTGTTAATTGGTCTTTCCTTAGGAATGTTCTAGCAGGTTTAGGCTTCCCTCCCATCTTTGTTAACTAGCTCTCTGAATGCTTCTCCACGACCTCCTACTCCATCTCCATTAATGGTGGCCTCTTCGGGTTTTTTAAGGGCGGCAACGGTCTTAGACAGGGGGATCCTTTATCCCCATATCTTTTTGTCATATGCCTTGAATACCTCTCAAGATTAATAAAATCTAGAACTCACAACTCTCATTTCAATTATCATCCTATGTGTGAGCTCCTAGATATTACTCACTTGATTTATGCAGATGATCTTATGCTTCTAGCGAGAGGTGATCCCATTTCAGTCAAAATTCTCCTGGATTGCATATCTAATTATGGCTCTGTTTTTGGGCTGAAGATGAACTTGGAAAAATCTAACATTTTTACTGCTGGTATTTGCCCCTTAGACCTCACTGAAATTCTGCAATTGTCTGGATTAAAGCAATGTTCCTTCCCCTTCAAATATCTAGGTATCCCCCTCTCGGCTAGAAATCTGCACTCAAGTCATTTCCTCCCATTCATTAGGAGGCTCACATACAATATCATTGGTTGGAATGTCTCCTCCCTATCTCTTGCTGGTCGCCTTGAGCTTCTAAGATCGGTTCTTCAAGGAGTTGAATGTTGTTGGATGTCTATTTTCAACCTCCCCGCCTCGATCAAGCTAAAAGCTATCCAAATTTGCAGAAATTTCCTTTGGGGTTCGGGCAAAGCGGTCATTGCCTGGTCCACTATCTACCTGCCTAAGTTGGAGGGTGGCATCGGTCTTCGTGATCTTGACTCTTGGAATAAAGCCTTCCATGCGAAAGCAATTTGGAACATTCAAGCTAACAAGGAATCATTATGGGCCAAATGGATAAATCATATTTATTTAAAAGGCTCGGATTTTTGGAGCTGGATCCCAGGTTACCGTATCTCCCCCTTCATGAAAAGCCTCATCCATACCCGTTCTTTTCTCCTTGAAAAGTTCTCCGCTATTGACAAAGTGATGGCCTTAATTGATGCTTGGAAGGTAAAATCAAATGGTCATGGTCTATCCCACCTATACCACTCCATCAGACCTTCGGGCTCCCCAAAACTGTGGGCTCCTCTTATTTGGTCCAAATGTGTTATTCCTAAGCACTCTTTCACTCTCTGGCTAGAAGCTCATTCGAGACGCAAAACAAAAGACCAATTAAGCTTCTTAGGAATTTTAGATCTTTGTTGTCTTTGCTCTTCTCAAACCGAATCAAACCACCATCTTTTCTTCTCTTGCCCCCTCTCCACCTCGGTCTGGTCTATCATCAAATCCAAATTCAGCATTCGAAGGTCCCTAAGCACCTTAAATAGTGCTCTCAAATGGACAAAAAAAGAAAACAAAATAGATCATCGGAAAGCAAACTTAATGAAAATCATTCTTGCCACCACAGTTTACTATATCTGGAATGCCAGAAATGTCAAAGCTTTTGAGGGAATGTCATGGTCAGCTGAGCACATCTCTAGAAAGATCAAAAAGCATGTCTTCAAGATGCTTTTTGCTCTCCACCCCAAGATGGCTGATCAAATCCATACCACCCCTGACATTGTAGGATCGAGATTAACCTAAGAGGGGGGTGAATTAGATTACTAAAAATTTACTCCGATGATTTAAATTTTAATCGAATTCGTGCGTACGGTTTACTCAATCTGAAACTCTAATGCGGAAAAGATAAACAACTTAATAGAGTTAGAGAGAGAGAGAGATTGACACCGGATTGTTAACGCGGTTCGGCCAACCTTGCCTACGTCCGCGCTCCAAGGTACCTCCTTGAAGATTCTTCCCGCTCAATTCTTTGAGCTCACTCCTATTGACTTATGGGTGTCAATCAAACCTTTACAGTGACTCTTCTTTAGGAGAGGCGTCACCCCTCTTACAATTTCTCTCACAAAGTATGATATTCGAAATAACGGTTACTAAACGACTCTCTCAATCACCAAGTGAATGTTCAAGATAGAAATACAAAGAATGAGAGAATGAAATGATTCTCTAAAAATTGGCAGTAATTCGGCTTTCTTTTTGCTCTCACAAGAATCCTTGTTGTAATCCACAGCTCTGCAGCTATTTATAGATTTTGTCCTGCGCAGGCTGGATCGGTCAACATAAATACGGAATAGGTCGACATATATATAGCCGTTTAGACACATTCAGAAATAGCCGTTGGAGGTTATCTCCTCTTTCTGCTCTGGCTCGGTCGACATAACTTTTGTTTGGTTGATATAAGATTTAGTAAGTTTTCATTGAGAAGAACTTCAGTCGACATAGGTATGGCCTCTGGACATGTATGCGGTCGACACAATAGTGCTGCAGTCGACATAAAGTTGGCCTCTGGATATGTATACAGTCGACACAATAGTTCTGCAGTCGACATAAAGATGGCCTCTGGATATGTATGCGGTCGACACAACAGTTTTGCAGTCGACATAAAGATGGCCTCTGGATATGTATACAGTCGACACAATAGCTTTGCAGTCGACATAACGATGGCCTCTGGATATGTATACAGTCGACACAATAGCTTTGCAGTCAACATAAAGATGGCCTCTGTAACTTGTAGAAGTGTGGTCGACATTGTTGCTTCTTGTGTTGAATATCTTTAGTCAACACAATCTTACAGCAGTCGACATAACATTCCTCTCTGGTTAGGTCATCGGTCGACATATAACATAGCGGTCGACATAAGTTAGTTGCTGCCCGTGGATATGTCAACATATGTGTAAATCGGTCGACATATGTTTTTCCTCTGCCAGAGGATGTGTTGACATAAATATAAATCGGTCGACATAACCTGTAATAGACTTAGCAGTTTCTACAAAAACTCAACCGATTTGTTAGACACAAGAGGTTACACTTCGATGAGGGTATTTCATATACATTATTCAAATTAAATTCTCTTAACGGTTAATTAATTTTCCAATATATTAATGTTCATCAATAAAAAACAAAGGTTACTTTAATCGCAGATAAAGCTAACAATCTCCCCCTTTTTGATGATGACAAACCATTATTGATTAACTATCAATTTGAAAGATAATTTGAGCAAGTTTGCAAATCTCCCCCATAGGAAATGCATGTTCCCCCATAAATATACATTCATGTAAAATTTCATTGCTAAATAATTAGTCAAATGCTAAGTAAGGATGGATACTTCTCCCCCTTTGTCATTATAAAAAAAAATCCATCGAATAGTTCATAGGAAGATGTTCTAAAAAAAAACTAATGAAAGACATTGTTCACAAAGGATATGTCTCTCAAAAAAAAGACTGAGCGTCTATTCCTAAGGAGATCCAGGCATGTCTAGTGCTTGAGTGGGAATAAGCTCGGTATCGACGGTGGAAGGAGTGGTAAGAACCTCAGTATCTACAGCGGATGGAACCAACACTGTATCGGGAGTGGACGTACGCTGAAGGGCAGGAGATCTAGTTGGAGTGATAGATGGCTCAGCAACCGGAGCTGGAGAGGAGAGGACATGAACTCTAGGAGGAGCTACAGTCGGTGCGTCATAGTCTTCTTGTTCTTGTTATTCTTCCTCTTCAAAATATGCATCACATGCATCAATTTGGCTCTTAAGGCCATCGACCTTTTTATGCAGAGCATTAACCAAAGTTGTGAGGCTCGTAATTAGGCCATTAAGTGTATCTAAATGCCCCTCAATCGAGGAAGAGGAACAATGTTTTTTCCGAGGTCTCCTATCCTCGGGAGGAATATGAGCTTCATCAACCGTTATGGGTGGAGAGCTTGGAGGCGTGGGAGGTCGTCGAGGCAGATCTCTCTTGTATTGCCATTCTCCAACTTCATTTTTGGTTAACCCCATCCGTGCAAGGGTCGAATCAGAGTATATATCATGATTCCTGACTTTGACTAGATTAGCGGGAGAGGGATAAACTACTCCTTGTTGAGCAAAAATCTCCATTAGCAAGGTATTGAATGGTAATGATTTGGATGCTTTATCCAGCACATCCATCATACGTCTCACAATGATAAATCCTACATTGAAGCGACGTCGGGTAAAGAACATATATAGAACATATAGCTCCATATGGCTAATGTGATCTTTAGACCCGTCCTTAGGCAAAAGATTGTAGGTAATGATATGATGAGCCAAACGTGCCGTTATGTTGAGGTCACTAGCTTTGGGTTTGTACGGCAGGTTGTTTGGATCCTTAGCAACCAATCTAAGAAAATCCTTATAATCCGAGCATCGAACTAGAGTGGGTTCCTTCCCTTGCTCGTAGTATCGATCTGTAAACTCATTTACCTCATACCCCAGTAATGAGTTTAATGAAGAGTTTGTAATCTTAATTGGTTTACCATACACAAAACTCTTGAGAGAGAGCGGGTGAGGAAATGATTGTAAATTCGCATAGAAAAGTCGTATAGCTTCCTCATGATACGAATTCCTTAGTCCAAATAAAGTTTTTAATCCTAGATATTCACAATGCTCAGTGATATCTATGCCCGTAATCCTATCGGGTAGAAATACTCTACTTAATATAAGAGGTTTTCCATGTAGAATCTGAGTATACTTATCTTGAGCATCTGAATTTTGAAAGAGATGCTTGTCCACTGTCGGAGCTGGAAGAATCAACGTTTCACCGGTTGATTTTGACTTTACGGTACGCTTCCTCTTGATAGGGAGTTTTGAAGTGGATGCCATTTATATCAAAGGAAGGATAAATGATGAGGTGGAGGAGTAATCAGAAATGAGATTGGAATAGTCGGAGAAGAGCTTGGAATCGCCGGAGGAGGAATTTTGCGCAAGAGGTTGAGAGAAAGGAGGCTAGGGCGCGACAAGGTTCTTTTAAAATCTTGAAGTTGACACTCATCGGTCGACATATCTACAGTTATGTCGACCGCTCTATTACCTGAGACGATTTACTGGTTGACATACTTCCCATTATGTCGACTGATTCCTTAACAGAGGCGATCAACCAGTCGACATAGCAATACTTGTGCAACTGTGTCCTTACCAGGTATGATGGTCCGGTCGACATATTTCCCATTATGTTGACTGATCGCAGCAGTCATGAGATAATGCATCTAAGCATCATTGAATCGAATCAACCCTAGACGAATTCTAATTCCACAAAAGGTCTTCTCATCTAAAGGTTTGGTAAAAATGTCTGGTAATTGATCACTAGAGTTAACAAATTCCAAGATAACATCTCCTCTTTGCACATGAGGTGCTTTTTCTATCAACTAAACTACCCGCGTAGTCTGCATCCGAATATCCTAATAAGTCAAAAGAGACACCTTTAGGATACCACAAACCTAAGTCAACGGTGCCACTTAAGTACTTAAATATCCTTTTAACGGCATTTAAGTGAGATTCTTTAGGAGCAGCTTGAAATCTAGCGCATAGACATACACTAAACAGAATATCGGGTCGGCTAGCGATTAAGTAGAGAATGGATCAATCATTCCACGATATTTCTTAATGTCAACTTCTCTACCATTTTCATCCTTATCTAGTTTAGTAGTGGTACTCATAGGAGTTCTAGAGGATTTGCAGGAGTTCATACCAAATCTCTTGAGTAATTCCTTGACATATTTCTCTTGGCAAATAAATGTACCTTCTACAGATTGCTTAATTTGGAGTCCTAAGAAGAATTTAAGCTCACCCATCATACTCATTTCAAATTCATCTTGCATGAGGGTAGCAAAACTATCACAGAGATTTTTGTTGGAAGCTCCAAATATAATGTCATCTCCATAGATTTGAATGATTAACAAATCATCACCAAAATGTTTGGTGAAGAGAGTTGAGTCTATTTTGCCCATTTTGAATTCTCTATCCAAGAGAAAATTCTTTAACCTTTCGTACCAAGCACGCGGAGCTTGTTTAAGACCATAGAGTGCTTTGTGAAGTTTGTAGACATGATCTAGCTTATCAAAGATTTCAAAACCCAATGGTTGTTCTACATACACTTCTTCCATTATATTCCCATTTAAGAAAGCACTCTTAACGTCCATTTGAAAAAGAGTGAAGTCTTTATGACAAGAATATGCGAGAAGCATCCGGATTGATTCCATTCGAGCTACTGGAGCAAAAGTTTCTTCAAAATCTATACCTTCTTCTTGGTTGTAACCTTTTGCAACTAGTCTTGCCTTGTTCCTAATGACTACACCATTTTCATCTTGTTTATTCTTGAATACCCATTTAGTTCCAATAATGGTGCGGTTCTTAGGTCTAGGAACCAACTCCCATACTTGACTTCTCTCAAATTGATTTAACTCTTCATGCATGGCCATAATCCAATTTTCATCAACAATGGCCTCATCGAACTTTTTCGGCTCAATTTGAGAGATAAATGCTACATTTCCACAAAAATTTCTAAGGGAGGCTCTAGTTTTGACTCCTAAGTTAGGGTCACCTACAATATTTTCCTTATGATGACTTCTTACATATTTCCATTCCTTAGGAAGATTCCTTACGTTGTCATCTTGTGGATCTAAAGCGGTAGAGCTAGAGGGTTGATCCAAAGGAAAGATTTCTAAGGAAGCTTTATCGCTATCCTTAAGAGATAAAGAGTCCATAGCATTTTCCAAAACATCATCTTCACCTATGATCGTAATTGGTTTAGGGGATTCATCGAAAGACACGTTCATAGACTCTTCGACCACTAAGGTTCTCCTATTATAGACTCTATAGGCTTTGCTAGATGAGGAGTATCCTAGAAAGATTCCTAGGTCCGTTTTGGAGTCAAACTTTCCTAGGTTGTCCTTGGTGTTAAGAATAAAACATTTGCATCCGAAGGCTCTAAAGTATTTAACACTTGGTGTTTTTCCGGACCACAGCTCATACGGAGTCTTTTCTAAGATTGGGCGAATAGATACTCTATTGAGAACATAACATGCCGTAGCAACGGCCTCAGCCCAAAAATACTTAGGAAGAGCATATTCATTTAGCATAGTTCTTGCAAGTTCTTGCAGAGATCTATTTTTCCTTTCAACAACACCATTTTGTTGAGGAGTTCTAGGGGATGAAAAGTTATGATCTATTCCATGTTTATCACAAAAGAGTTCAAATTTTTCATTTTCGAACTCTCCCCCATGGTCACTACGAATAGCCACAATAGAAAGCTCCTTTTCATTTTGAATTTTCTTTCTAAAGGAGGAAAATATATCAAAGGTTTCATCCTTTGATCTTATGAAGAAAACCCAAGAAAATCTAGAATAGTCATCAACGATGACAAACGCATAATACTTCCCTCCTAGACTAGCTACCTTGGAAGGACCGAAGAGATCCATATGAAGAAGTTGAAGAGGTTTGGTGGTTGATACAAATGACTTTGAAGCAAACGAAGACTTTGTTTGTTTCCCCATTTGACATGCCTCACATACTTTATCCTTCTCAAAGGATATCTTTGGAAGGCCCCTAACAAGATTCTTCCTAGAAATCTTAGCTAAGGTACTCATACTTACATGTCCTAGCCTCTTATGCCAAGACCAACTATCACAAGAAGAGTTTGCGGAAAAACATTTTTCATCAACACATAAGACAGCATTCAAGTCGATAGTATAAACGTTTTCGTTTCTATATCCAATGAATAGCGTTTTTCCATTTGACATATCATCAATAAAGCAAGAGTTAGATTCAAAAATAACTCTATATCCTTTATCGCATAATTGACTGACACTTAGAAGGTTATGTTCTAAGCCATCAACTAAAAGAGCATTCTCAATAATAGGGGAGGAAGATTTACCAATGTTTCCAATGCCAATTATTTTCCCTTTTTGATTTCCGCCGAAAGAGACGTTTCCTTTCTTATGCTTGATTGATGCAAATTTTGAAGGATCTCCCGTCATATGCCTCGAACATCCACTATCGAGGAACCAAAGATCTTTCAAGGGACTTCCTTCCACCTACACAACACATCAAACCATCTTCTTAGGTACCCAAACCATTTTGGGTCCTAGAGGGTTAGCATTGGTTCCTTTGGGAACCCATTTCTCTACTACCTTAACCTTTCCGACTCTTGAATTTAGAGGGCAGTTAAATGATTGATGTCCTATTCTATTACACCTATTGCATGCGTTTGGTTTAACAAAAAGGTTCTTGTATGACTTCTTCTTCTTATGTGATTCATAGCCCAAACCAGCTTTGTCGAAAGTTACTCTTTGACTACCTAGTAGCATGTTCAAGTTTTTACTGCCATTTGTAAACTTGAGAACTATATTGTTTAAATCTAAGTTTTTCTCTTTTAGTTCTTTTACTTCATCATGCAACTTCTCATGAGATATGATGTGAATATTTTCATGTTCTTTGAGTAATTTAACATGCTCCTTTTTCAATTTCGTGTATTTAGTTTTAAGCATGCTAAAATCATCAAGTAGTGCATAAAAGTCGGATAGAAGATCATCCTCTTCTTCCTCAAAATTACGCTCTAAATCACTAAGAGAGAGATGTACCTCATCTTCCTTAGCCATGAAGCACATATTGGCGACTTCTTCAAGTTCGGAAGATGCTGAGTCGCTATCGGAGTCATCCCAAGAGGCTTTCATTGCTTTCTTCTTATAGGACTTGGGAGCTCTCTTGATCTTAGGACACTCCGACTTGTAGTGTCCCACCTTTCCACATTCAAAACAAGTGACTTCCTTGTTTTTGTCACCGGTTGCTTTGTCGCCTCTTGTTGCTCGAATTCCTTTCATTTTTCTTTTCTGAAGAAATTTGTTGAAGCGCCTTGTTATAAGGGCGATTTCTTCCTCTTCTTCCTCACTTTCGGTTTCTTCTTGTTTGCTTGAGGAAGCTTTAAGAGCTATATCCTTCTTCTTGTATATTTCCTTTTCTTTTAGTTCCTTCTTCTCATTGGCTTGCATAGTCAACTCATGGGTCATCAGAGATCCAATGAGTTCTTCAAGTTTCAGCACTTTGAGGTCCTTGGCTTCCTGAATTGCCGTCATCTTCGGTTGCCAAGCTGGAGGCAGAACACGAAGAACTTTTCGCACGCATTCCTCCTCTGTATATACCTTGCCAAGAACCTTTAGGCCATTGATCAAGTTTGTAAAACGAGTATACATACAACCAATAGACTCACTCCTATCCATGGTGAATAACTCATACTCATGGACTAGTAAATTGACTTTACTTTCTTTTACTTGATTAGTACCCTCGTGAGTAACTTCAAGTAATCGCCATATTTCTCTAGCATTTTCACAGCCTTGAATTCTATTAAATTCATTACTAGAGAGAGCACAATACAGCATGTTCATGGCTTTAGCGTTTAGACTAACATTTCTCAAATCTTGATCATTGTATTCAATTCTAGTCTTAGGCACCCTAACATCATTTTCCAATTTTGTAGGAATAAATGGGCCATCTTCTATAATGTTCCAAATGCCAAAGTCCATTGCTTGAATAAATATTCTCATTCTAGTTTTCCAATAGACATAATTATTTCCATCAAATAGGGGCGGCCTGGTTGTGGATTGACCTTCGATGTTAGTGCTATTCATGTTAAAGGCCATATGATTATCACAGTGATTATAGGTTAATCAATTCAATATTCCTGCTCTGATACCTAATGTAGGATCGAGATTAACCTAAGAGGGGGGGTGAATTAGATTAATAGAAATTTACTCCGATGATTAAACTTTAATCGAATTCGTGCGTACGGTTTACTCAATCTGAAACTCTAATGCGGAAAAGATAAACAACTTAATAGAGTTAGAGAGAGAGAGATTGACACCGGATTGTTAACGCGGTTCGGCCAACCTTGCCTACGTCCGCGCTCCAAGGTACCTCCTTGAAGATTCTTCCCGCTCAATTCTTTGAGCTCACTCCGATTGACTTACGGGTGTCAATCAAACCTTTACAGTGACTCTTCTTTAGGAGAGGCGTCACCCCTCTTACAATTTCTCTCACAAAGTATGATATTCGAAATAACGGTTACTAACCGACTCTCTCAATCACCAAGTGAATGTTCAAGATAGAAATACAAAGATTGAGAGAATGAAATGATTCTCTAAAAATTGGCAGCAATTCGGCTTTCTTTTTGCTCTCACAAGAATCCTTGTTGTAATCCACAGCTCTGCAGCTATTTATAGATTTTGTCCTGCGCAGGCTGGATCGGTCGACATAAGTACGGAATAGGTCGACATATATATAGCCGTTTAGACACATTCAGAAATAGCCGTTGGAGGTTATCTCCTCTTTCTGCTCTGGCTCAGTCGACATAACTTTTTTTTGGTCGACATAAGATTTAGTAAGTTGTCATTGAGAAGAACTTCAGTCGACATAGATATGGCCTCTGGACATGTATGCGGTCGACACAATAGTGCTGCAGTCGACATAAAGTTGGCCTCTGGATATGTATACAGTCGACACAATAGTTCTGCAGTCGACATAAAGATGGCCTCTGGATATGTATGCGGTCGACACAACAGTTTTGCGGTCGACATAACGATGGCCTCTGGATATGTATACAGTCGACACAATAGCTTTGTAGTCGACATAAAGATGGCCTCTGTAACTTGTAGAAGTGTGGTCGACGTTGTTGTTTCTTGTCTTGAATATCTTTGGTCGACACAATCTTACAGCAGTCGACATAACATTCCTCTCTGGTTAGGTCATCGGTCGACATATAACATAGCGGTCGACATAAGTTAGTTGCTGCCGTGGATAGGTCGACATATGTGTAAATCGGTCGACATATGTTTTTCCTCTGCCAGAGGATGTGTCGACATAAATATAAATCGGTCGACATAACCTGTAATAGACTTAGCAATTTCTGCAAAAACTCAACCGATTTGTTAGACACAAGAGGTACCCTTCGATGAGGGTATTTCATATACATTATTCAAATTAACTTCTCTTAACGGTTAATCAATTTTCCAATATATTAATGTTCATCAATCAAAAACAAAGGTTACTTTAATCGCAGATAAAGCTAACAGACATGACTAGCTCACTTCATTTTTTTACTGTTTTTATCGCATACTACTCTACTGTAGATAAATATATCATCAAAATAAACTATAACAAATTTACTTATGAATGGACGTAAGACATGATTCATCAACCTCGTGAAAGTACTGGGAGCTTTTGTCAAGCCAATTTGCATAGCTAACTACTCGTATAATCTATGGTTTGATTTGAATGTAGTTTTCCAATCATCCCCTTCTTTCGTTCAAATTTGGTGGTAACAACTTTTCACGTAAATTTTTGAAAAAAAGCATGCCATGAAATTCATCTAGCATATCATCTAAACAAAGAATATGGAAGCAATAGTTTACCGTGATGTTATTGATAGCTCTATTATTAATGTACATTCTTGATTCTTCTTCTTTTCTTTGGGACTAGTAAAACAAGAACTGCACAAGGGCTTAGACTTTCCCTAATGCAGCCTTTAGCCAATAGCTTTACTACCACTTATCGTTGGTGATCCTTCATTTCTTTGGGGCTACTTCAATAAGTAGGTTGGTTAGGCAACATAGCTCCTGCTACATAGTTGATTTGATGTTTGATGCCATGATTTGGTGATATTTATTTTGGTATTTATTTTGTTACGATGTCTTGAAAATCCTACAAAAGAGATTGAACAACACTAGGCACCACATGGTTAGAAGTGTTAGTAAACATCGTAGTGTGTTTTTGCAATAAGAGCATCATTGACTATCCTTTGGAGTGCGCTCTACTCACTATACTATTTTTTATAAATAAATTTCATTTTTTAATCTCTCTTTCCTTTTCTTCTTTCCTTTATGTTCTTTTTTCTTCTTTAGATGTATTGCTTTCTTCTCTCTTTTGTTCTTTTTTGCCTAATTTATTTTGATGATAACTTTGTTAGAGTCCAACTGATCTTTGTATACTACCCTTGGTGACATAAGAACAAGGTTAATCGATCTCTTGTTGAATATAAATGAGCATTTATTTATCTACTCATTATGCATTACTGATCAATTATATTGCCAAGGACGCCTAAGTAGAATGTGGACAGCTTCCATAGGCACAAAGTCCTATAATACTTCATCCTCATACTTGCCTATACCAAAAGTGATAAACACTGGTTTGTGGACTTTAACTTCTCCACTTTGATTGAACCATTGCAGCTTATACGGTCACGAGTGCTTCTCAATTTCTCCATTATCTTGTATTATCATAACCCTCTTGTAGAGCATTGGCTAGACATGTGATCCCTTCCTTGACATTTAAATAATTTGATATCATGATTTTGAGATTTAGATGGATATAATTTAACTTGGGTTCTCGAACTATGTGTTCCCTCTTTTTGATCTTGCTTTGTTATAGCAATCTATTTGTCTTTCCTTTCCATTTAATTAAGACTCCAGTTGAAAGAATTATTTCCTTAAGAAAAAAGGTTGCCACTCTTTCTTTTAAGTTGTTCTATTTTAATCACCATGTGCAATATATCATCAAACTCCACGTAATGGTGAAGCTCGATCTTCTCTCGTATTTTTGGATTGAGTCCTTCTAGAAATCTAGCCATGGTGTCTTCTCAGTCTTCTTCTATATTTGCACTGTAACGTCCTTCCTAGCTTGAAATAAGTTCTTAGTTTTTTACTTGCAGCGGAAAACATTTTCTTGTAAAAAATCGTTGAAGGCATACATGAAAACTAAGGTTACTTAAAACATATTTACAACATGTTAAGTGTCTTAAACTATTTACAAGCTATATCTACAAAGTTGAAAACTTCTTTTCTTAACTATTATTTATGATTCTTTAAAATCCTTGCCCATAGGTCAAAATGTGCTCAAACAGCATCAACCACTCCCATGAAAAAAGTGATCCATCTCGTACACCTCTTAGTGTACGTCTTCCTCACTTACATCATAAAACTAATATATGAGCATAAGGTTCAGCAAGTAGTATAAGATATGCAAGAACATGTACATGATATGCATAAGTAAAACTTTTCTTTTCATTTTATTCTACGTCTTTCATTCCTTTAGTTTCTATCCTTCCTAATCATTGGAGCTTCTTGGCAAGGAACGAGAGACCACAAATTTAAGTCCACCTAAGGGGACAGCCAAGTCGATTCCAAGGGTTGAGAGACCACAAATTTCAGTTCACCTAAGGGGACAGCCAACTCAAACTCCTTCCCAATGACATTTACGTAACTTTCTCTTTCTTTCTTTTATCTTTTTCTTTCATTTTATTTCGAGCTCAACCCAAAACAACTATTTTCTTATTATGTTTCATATAAAATCTCATGCATATAAATAGTTTGTAACTTTCTAGAAATTATGATGCATGAGATGTTCGTGGTATGAATGTGTCAAGCAATTAAGTAATATTCATAACATTAAAACAACAATCCATCATATGATAAACTAAATCATGTTTTTCCACATTATTTTATATGTGCATCTCATCTTAACATATAAAGCATAAAACAACAACAAAGTCCTATTGTTATATGATGTAGACCCAATTAAGGGCTAAACACACACACAATACTACTTACCTTGTCTATCCTTTCTAGTAGTAGATACTTTTGTGAATCACCTTCACCTCAATAACCTATAATAATTCACAATTCTCAGAATCAATGTCTTGTTTTGTTGTAACTTCAAAATATCATAACTTGTTAAATACACCATTAAACACTATGATTCAAAATCCCATAGTTCGCTTAAGGTGTCTAATTCAACGTCCTCTAACATCAAGGGCATGAGTTATTCTATCATTGGTTTCAGATATGAAATCTTAATTTGCAAAGAATTGACAGTTTTGTAGTAACTTTAATAAAAGATGCACAACCTTTACCAATTAAATTTTTTTATCATTCATAAACATATATGATATTCCAACATAATTGGTTAACCAATAAACAGAACCATGGAGCAAAACTCTTAATTTTCGTGTATGACTTATAACCAACTTACAAAGTCATTGATAATTCAATAATTATCACTTATCCTTAATGTAATGATGTGAATAACACTAATCACTCTAAACCACATAAAATAAGGTCATACCTCTTGATTTTCAGCTCAATAGGTTCCTCTTGATGAGAGGAACACTTCTCCTTAAAGGATTGGAAGGCCAATTTCAGCTTCTTTCCCTTTAAACTTTCACTTCATCTCTCTAAACCATTTTCCGTCAAGTTCTCCCTCTCTTTCACCACTTCTCTATCTTCAGCACGAAAATGGCTGATCATCATCCATCCTCTAATATTACTATTTTTCCAAATTTATCCCTTTAATTTTACCATTTTATCATTACTTGTTCTATTAATTGTTAAAATACCTCCATTATCATCATTTAAACCATACTTAGTTTAACTAATTAATTCACATTAGTTCTAAGCTAATCCTCAAGATTAACATAACTAATCCTGATTAGTAAACCTTAATGACCCCATAATTTTCACTAATTATGTCTTAATCATGATTTTATAATAATCCTATAGAGCCATGTGCCATACTCCTAATTCGCCTTCCTCCTAGTTTTCTCTTTGGAGTCGGGGTCGGAGGAACTCTCATAGATAGTGGATTGCATTAAACCTTTCCAATAACAGCTCTAGCTTCTTATTAATTTCATCAATTTGTCCTTGGTAGCTAGATTCAGCTACCTGATGGATTGGTGTGGTAGAAGGGTTGTTTTATTGAATAGTTTCTAGGTTGTTTTGGTGTGAAGCTCCACTTTTAGTCATCATCACTTATTTTCAAGTGCATCAAGATAACCAAAGTAGAAATGGAAGCGCGAGAAGCGAGAGAGTTTGCTGCTTATCAAAAAGTAGAAACTCATAAAACTCATAAGAAACCCATAAAAACCCATGTCATACCCATGCCATTCCATGTGCAAGAAATTAAGAATGAAATGAGCTAATACTAAAGATAAAGTTTGTAAATGAAATAGTATTACATGTGCCATGCAATGCTAGAAACCGAGTGCACTATCTTCTCGGGCTAGAAAACTAGGTGCACCATCTTCTCGGGTCCATTCCACTTCTTCTCCTTGATCCATCCATGCAATATGATGCTTGGGCTGCTCTTGATCATTAGAAGAAAGCTCAATGAATGATATTCCATTAGATAGGATCCTGCAAAATTAACAAACAAATTAGGAAATCCTTTGGCTCGACTTTAGGTGATGGCACCTTGACGAAGGAGAACCCGAGGCACGTCACTTTAGCACTTAATATCGATACATGAAACACATTGTGCACTTCAGCCATTGATATTGGTAGATTTAGTTTGTATGCCCTTCCTCTAACTTTTTTCTTAATTAGAAAAGGGCCAATAAATCTTGGGCTAAGCTTGCCTTTCTCCCAAATATTACTACTTCTTTAAATGGGGAAACTTTAAAAATACTTCATCTCCTTTGTAAAATTCTAACTTCCTTCTTCATGATCAGCATAACTCTTTTGTCGGCTCTGACCTATCCTAATTTTTCTGATTATCTTTACTTGATCCAATGTTTGTTGAATGGTTTTGGGGCCTAATATCTTGGCTTCTGGCACTTCATCCCAACACAAGGGAGATAAAAAATTTCGACCATATAGAGCTTCATATGGTGCCATATCGATGGTAGCTTGATAATTATTATTGTACGAGAAATCTACTAATGGCAGCATTTTAAGCCATTTGGTATTAAACTCAAGTACACATGGTCTTGACATATCTTCCAATTTTTAGATTGTTCTCTCTATTTGCCCATCCTATTAAGGATGGAATGCGGTACTAAAATTCAATTTTGTACCCATTGCTTCGTGTAAACTTCTCTAAAACTTTGAAATAAATCTTGAATCTCGATATGACATAGATATCGGTACTCCATGCAATTTGACTATCTCTTGTATGTAGAGTTCAGGATATTGATGTAGTGAGAACATCATCTTCACTGGTAAAAAATTGGCAGAATTTGTTTAGCGATCTATGATTACCCATATGCCATCATGTCCTTTCGTAGTTTTTGGTAATCTGAAAAAAAAAAATTCATTGAAATATGTTCACACTTCTATTCTGGCATACACAAGGGTTGGAGAGTTCCTGCTGAACGTTGGTGTTCTGCCTTTACTTGTTGGTAAATTAGACACAATTTAACATAATTTGCAATGTCCTCCTTCATATTTAGCCACCAAAAGTGTAACTTCAAATCATGATACATTTTTGTAGTTCCAGGATGTATTGCAAATGTAGATGAATTTGCTTTAGATAACACCTTTCTTCGTAAATCTTAATCTTGTGGTACATACAATCGATATTTGAATTTTAGAATACCATCTTCTAAGCATTGAAATTTAGCAGATTGATCAAGATCCATTTTTGACTTATAATCCAAATACCTTTGATCTCTTAATTGTGTCTCTTTGATCTCATCTAAAAGTGTATGTCTAATCGTCAATGAAGCTATCTTACTAGTCACTTCCGTTATAAGCTCCAGATCAAATTCATCGGCAACAACATTGGCTTTTCCATGATGGTACTTAATTTGAAAGTCATAATCCTTGACGAATTCCAACCATCTCTGTTGTCGCATATTAAGCTCTTTCTATGTAAAAATGTACTTCAAACTTTTATGGTTGGACTACACTTTGCATGACTTTCTATATAGATAGTGCCTCCATATCTTGAGAGAAAAACTATAGTTGTAAGCTCTAAATCATTTGTCTGGTAGTTTTTCTCATATTCTTTCAGTTGCCTTGACGCATATGCAATCACCTTTCCCTCTTGCATAAGTACACATCCAAGGCCTATCTTTGATGCATCGCAGTAAATACTAAAACGTCCATCTTCATTTGGAAGTTTTAATACTGGGGTTGTGATCATTTTATCTTTTAATACCTGAAAACTTTGTTCACAATCAACTGACCAATAGAATTTCATGTTCTTCTTGGTTAATCGAGTTAAAGGCATAATTGTTTTTGAAAATCCGTCAATGAATTTTGGATAATAGCCTGCAAGTCCAAGAAAACTCCTTACATCTCCCACATTCCTTGGCTGTGGACAATCTTTGATTGTTTGAATCTTTGCTGGATCCACAAATATACCATCTTCAGTGATAACATGGCCGAGAAAATTCACTAGATCTAGCCAAAATTTGCATTTGAAAATTTTCCAAATAACTTGTGTTGCTTCAATTTATCTAAAGCAATCTCCAAATGCTTCCCATGTTCTTCTTTGCTTCTAGAATAGATGAAGATATCATCGATAAAGACGATTACGAATCTGTCTAAATATTCTCCAAACACTCTATTCATTAAATCCATAAATGTTGCAAGCAAAGAAGACAAATGAATACATATTAACTCAAAGGTAGCATCTATTCATACTCTGCTTCTCGAGGGTAGCAATTAAGCATACATATTAACTCAAGTGAGATAAACAAATGAGTTGCACCCAAATCAATGAAGGTATAAGTAGGTATATACATAATATAAATTGAACCTGATACCACTGTAGATTGATTTGCATCTTTTGCTCTATCATTGAAAAAGCACATGGTGTCACCTTTGATTTCTTCATTTCCACCATCTGGATAAACTTGGAGATGTGACGTGGTTGCTTGCATTTATAACATTGTCCAGTGCCTTTAAAGCATTCTTGTAAATGTACCCTTTTACATTTCGGACATTGTTGTAGTTGAGAAGACTTTTGAATTTTCTTTTCTCTAACTTGGTTTTCTGATTCTTCTCCTTGTCTTTTACCTTCCATCTGTGTCTTCCATCTCTTATCTCTAGATGATTGTCCTTCAGTGTAAAATTTCTGAACATGTTCTCGATGTTGTTAAAATTTATCCTTGGCTTTATCTACTTCAAATGCTTTAGTTCCCACTAAGGAGTACGGTAATTCATGCTTACCTGAAATTTTTACGCCCCATAATTTTCACTAATTATGTCTTAGTCACGATTTGGTGCTAATCCTATAGTAGCATGTGCCCCATACTCCGATTCCCCTTTTATTCCTACTCCTAATTCAGTATGTATCACTTAAAACAAATTTCTCACCATTTGATAGCATAAAAACACTTAACTTATACACTTGTATTACATTCTACCTTAGAAAAAAAATTTCCTCAAAATTTCAAGCATCGAACAGATGAGGGTATTGACTTCTCATATCGTCTTCCTTTTCCCAGGTTGCTTCTTCTACATGGTGATTACTCCAAAGAACTTTAACTAAAGGGATCTTTTTATTTCAAAGTTCTTTGGTCAAGTAATCGAGAATTCAAACTGGTTGCTCTGCATATTCCAATGTTGGTTGAATTTCTATATCTTCTTGCTCCACTTGAGATGGATCTCTTAAGCACTTCCTTAACATAGATACATGAAACACATTGTGCACTCCAGCCATTGTTATTGGTAGATTTAGTTTGTATCCCTTTCCGCCAACTTTCTTCTTAATAAGAAAAGGGCCAATATATCTTGGGCTAAGCTTGCCCTTTCTCCCAAATATTACTACTTCTTTAAAAGGGGAAACCTTTAAAAATACTTCATCTCCTTCGTAAAATTCTAACTCCCTTCTTCATGAGCAGCATAACTCCTTTTTGGCTCTAAGCTACCCTAATTTTTTCTATGATTATCTTTACTTGATCCTGTGTTTGTTGAATGATTTCGGGGCCTAATATCCTGGCTCCTGCCACTTCATCTAAACACATGGGAGATCAACAATTTCGACCATATAGAGCTTCATATGGCACCATATCGATGAAATCTTGATAACTATTATTGTACGAGAATTCTACTAATGGCAGCATTTTAAGCCATGTGGTATTAAACTCAAGTACACATGATCTTAACATATCTTCCAATTTTTGGATTGTCCTCTCTGTTTGCTGATCCTTTTGAGGATGGAATACGGTACTAAAATTCAATTTTGTGCCAATTGCTTCTTGTAAAATTCTCCAAAACTTTGATATAAATCTTGAATCTCGATCTGAGACAATAGAAAGCGGTACTCCATGCAATTTGACTATCTCTTGTATGTAGAGTTTAGCATATTGATGTAGTGAGAACGTCATCTTCACTGGTAGAAAATGGGCAGATTTTGTTAAGCAATCTATGATTACCCATATGCCAACATGTCCTTTCATTGTTCTGGGTAATTCAAAACAAAATCCATTGAAATATGTTCCCACTTCCATTCTGGGATAGACAAGGGTTGGAGAGGGTCAAACTGGTCTTTCATTAATTTTCTCACATCACCCATCAAGACGTTAAATTGAAGGTTGTCATTGTTTTGCGGTGCAACACCATTGTTAGAGTTTGACATTTGTAAGAAGTTAAATCTACAAGAAATTGTTAGAGAAAAAAAAAGTAATAATATGGAGCTCACTACACTCCGTCACGCGTTTTGGTCAGATAAGTTTATTAGTCCAATTTGTGAATCGTGTTTCACACTTAAGAGTTGGCTTTTATCCTCTAATAATGTCACCTCTCTTCTCTAACTATGTCAAGAGTTAAACGGCTTACCAAAAAGTCTTTTCAAGTCAAAACCAAATTATCAATTTGAAAAAAAAGGGTAAATGATATCAATATTTGAATTGAACAAAGATGAATACACGATTAACCAACAAGACATGACAAAGATAGAAGAGATCGAATAAAAAGGAAAGATAAGATCAAATGATAAACAACTATATTGGTTTTAGATGTAATGCAAATACTAGCTAACTTTTTGATTTTTCAAACCGACTACTAGAAGATGGCTTCAGTTTATACCAAATAAGAAGATTTGTTTTGGCTTCACACCAAACTTCTTGGTAAGAACCAAAGCTATGAAAGTTGATCTATCAAGAATTAACTTGATGAAGATCGAGTTCTTTGGAAATAACCAAAGGGAAAATTTTCTCCAAACACTGAAGATGAATAATCATAAAAGTTTTTTCATTACAATAACTTGGATGCCTTTTAATAGGCTACACACTTTCTTAACTAAGAACAAGTAAATTATGAAATAGAAAGTAATTAGGAAACTTAATTAAATAATAGAATAAAAGAAAGAATTTTCGAAATTGTTTTGGGGAACTTCTGTTTTGGTAAATTGTGCATTATGCCACACAAACGACGTCCGATTTTTATGATCTAGCCCATTTCAAAAGGATCATGAAGGCAGATACAATTTGGTGAAGAAAAAAATTTTTAAATAGCTTTGGGAAGGTTGTCGAATCTGCCAATAAATTATTGTTTGTCAAGTAAAAGTTTATTTGAGGAAAGTTGCATGTACTTTCTTATTTCCTTTGCCCCTTCAATATTATGTAGTGGGCTTGGGATCTTTGGCTTGTGTCCTTGACTACCTTGCATTATATCAATATCTTCTTCAACCTTAACATAATAAGCTTTTTTTTTTGTTGAATTGATTCTTTCATTTTGCTTTCCTCCACTAAACCACATAGAGCTTCATGAATTTTCTTAGTTCTCAACCTTGCCATTGGGCCTCCAATTCCTTACAGTCGGTCTTTCTCATTGTGATTGATTTGTATCACCACTTGATCTGCATCATAGAACTTTTAACCCTGAAACTCAGAACCCTGAACCCGAACCTTCGAACCTAGGAAACATGGAAGCTTTAACCTTAAACTCTTCTAAACTATTAACCCTGAACCCTGAAGCATAGAACTTATGAACCCTAAAACATGAACTCTAAACACTCAAACTTGAACCCTGAACCCTGAACCCTAAACCTTGAACCTTGGAAACCTAAACTATGGAAGCATGAACCCTAGAACCTTTAATCCTAAACCCTGAAACTTTGAACACTAAACATTACAACCTTGAAACCTTTAAGCCTAAACCTTGGAACCCTTAACCATAGACCCTGGATCCTAAATCGAAGAACCTTAGAACCCTTGAACCCTGAAACATTAATCCTGAACCCTAGAACCCTGGAATCCTATAACCTCAAAATCCAAAACTCTAAACCATAGAACCCTAAACCCTGAATCCCGAATCCTGAAACCTTGAACCTTGAACCCTAGAACCTTAAACTTTGAACCCTGAACCCTAAACCTTGCCACCTTAAACTGACAAGCTTCAAGAGTGGGAAGGGGAATAAAAGGGGCTTTGGGTGAAAAAGGAGGGAAGCAATGACCGGAAATGAGTAATATTAAGAAAGGGAGTTCTCGGGTTGCATATGGAGTTTGCAACCGAGATTTGGAGGGATAGTTTGTGAATGAGAGAAGAGCTTAACCTCGAAAAATGAGGGTGAAAGATTAGGGGAATCGGAAGTTGTGCAGAGGGGAGTATCGAGTGCCAAAAGGGTGGTTATCAGAGAGGAAATGGGGGGTGGTCGGAAAATGTAAGGTCAACGGAGATGGAGATGAGCTAATGGGGATTACACGCTTACCCTAAGACAACAGGAGAGTGGCTGAATACTTGTAGCATGGCCTAGCTTTCCCTAGCTAGGAAGGGAAGCCAAAACCTTGGAGAATCTCTCGGATGTCGCCGGATATTACCCACCGGAGAGCCGAGTCTTGGTTGCCGGAAAAACCACAGCCAAGGAGAAAATGCAAAGCACTTTTGTATTCAAACTTCAACTAGCCACAATGCTGGGTGATGGGAGAGTTTTAATCTCCCTTACATTGGAGAGAAACAACCAAATCGGATGGCTACCAAGAGCTTACCCGATTTGGTGTTTGCACAAAAAGAAAGGATGGAAAGGACCACTTAACCATTACCCGATTTTTGGGAGACCAAGGGAGTGTGGTCCATGAAATTGGTTCCCCTTCCACCGGCTGCCATCCATGCATTCCCAAAAGCAAAAACCCATACAAAAGATAAAACTCACACCAAACCCATGGAAACCCACACCAAACCCATGCAAAACCCACAAAACCCTTCATAATTGTTTTTGAAAATTTAAAAAGGGAATAAATAAAGCTAGAAAAAGGAAGGGCAGTTGGGTTTGTGCCATGCGCCATGGGGCCCGACCAAAACCCGACCTAGACCTGGTATGAACCCGAGCTTCCTTCCTCCCTTGCTTCAACATTGCCTTTTCTTCCGAGGTGTTCCAAGCTCGAAGGTGCCCCGATCTCAATCTCCTTTTCCAAGACTTCCCAAGTGAGAAGATGCTTTGGCTGCTCCACGTCCTTTGGGGTTGGTTCCTCCATAGTTATTTTGCGTTCAACATTTTCTACAAAAAAGACAAATTGATTAGAAAAATCCTTGGCTCGAGCTCGGTTGATTGCTCCTTGAGGTGTGGCTTCATGCAAGGCATCTCGTTGCATGTCATCCTCCCGGGCTATTTGATGATTTGTCTTCAAATCCAAGGGTGAGTCTCCCTCCTCTCGTTCCTCCACTTCATCTCCAACATAAGGAGAAAGGTCTTGCACATTGAAGGTCCGAAACTCCATACTCCCCGGGTAGCTCTAGCTTGTAGGCGTTGGCATGAACCTTCTCTAAAATATTGAAAAGTCCATCGGCTCTAGGTGCTAGCTTGGAGCCCCTTTGCTTCGGAAACCTCTCCTTCCTTAGGTGTAGCCATACCAAGTCTCCCTCCTTGAAATTGGTTGCTTTCCTCCCGCAGTTAGCATACTTGGCATAAGGTTCATTCGCCTTTTGGATTGCCTTGCTCACCTTCTCATGCATAGCTTTCACTAGTTTGGCCTTCTTGGCCCCGTTCGGATTGAGAACTTCCTCCGAGGGTATAGGCACCAAGTCAAGAGGGGTCAACGGGTTGAAGCCGTATACTACCTCAAAAGGAGACATTTGAGTGGCGCTATGCACACTCCTATTATAAGCAAACTCTATATAGGGGAGTTGAATGTCCCAATCCATAAGCTTCTTGCTATCTATGCTCCTCAACAAGCCTCCCAAAGTTCGGTTAACCACCTCAGTTTTCCCATCGGTTTGGGGGTGAAAAGATGTGCTAAAAAGGAGCTTCGTTCCCAACCTCTTCCATAGGGTCTTCCAAAAAGCACTCAAAAACTTGGTGTCCCGATCCGAGACTATGGACCTCGGAACACCATGCAAACGCACCACCTCCTTGAAGAACAATTTGGCCACATGAATAGCTTCATCGGTCTTGGAACAAGCTACGAAATGAGCCATTTTGGAGAACCGGTCAATCACCACCATGATCGAGTCCTTGGCCCTACAAGTCTGAGGAAGACCGAGGACAAAGTCCATACTCAATTCTACCCAAGGGTGATTAGGGATGGGTAAGGGCATATATAATTCTTGGGGTAACACCCTACTCTTGTCCTTTTTGCAAGTGATGCACTTCTCAATAACCTTATGCACATCCCGGAAGAGGTGTGGCCAAAAGAAGTGTTCTTTTAGGGCCTTGATGTGCCTTCCTTAGGGGTCGGCGCACCGTGGGTTGGGAGAATGCACGCACACGGGGCTCGGATGAACGTCGTGTATGGAAAATGGGAAATCGGATCGTGCAAATTATGGTTTGGTGTTGCGGAAGCGTATTATGGTAGGAATAAGGGTGTTTGGTGGTAGAAAAATGGAATGGCTTGATGTGCTACCAAGCCCATCGGATACCGTAACACCGAGCCCATCGGCAACACCCTCGGCCATCACCCGATTTTCTAACCTAGTTGCTCATTTTTCAGGTACATTAGCCTTGGCAACTCCAACCGAGGTTGATAGAGAGCAACCAAGACGAGTGCTCACTTGGCACCCACAAGGCTCGGCCTACCCGGAGTGCGACACGGCCCACGCCGTGCCACATTAAGGGTGTCGGCCACCCCCGTAAATAAGTGACTAAGTGTCACATTTCTTTTCAGCAAATAAAGACTTGAAGAATAATAGAAGCCCAGCCCAAAGATGAAAGCAAACGCACGAGTCAAATTATAGTGCGCCCATTGGAGAAAATCGCTCGGCAAGGCCGCGCAGCGCGCTAAGTATCAGCCCAGGAGACACGGTCAGCGCCATGTCAACCCAAGGCGGACCACGCGAAGACCCAGCGCACGGTCAACTCGAGCGGCCAGCGACACCACCGTGCTAGCCCAACGACCGACTATCCGTGCCAGCCCAACACATTGCCGATAGTCAGCGCCGTGTCAACCCCGGTCAGCGCCGTGTCAAC
>QAOC01051967.1:3437-22413 GCA_003255005.1 Begonia fuchsioides | reverse complement strand
TCCACCCTCAAACAGATGGCCAAACGGAAGTAGTAAATCACACATTGGGAGCAATGCTAAGAAGCATAGTGGGAAAGAGGCTCTCGGATTGGGATGCACAATTGCCATATGTGGAGTTTGCATACAATCGTAGTGTGCATAGTGCAACTCAAACATCTCCATTTGAAGTCGTTTATGGCTTCAATCCGTCCACTCCTTTGGACTTAATACCATTGCCGAGCCATGAACTAATCAATCCGGATGGAGCACAAAAGGCTAAGCAAGTCCAAGCCATGCATACTAAGGTGCGAAAGGCCATAGTCAAGAAAAATGAAGCCTATGCAAAATATGCTAACCGGGGCCGAAGAGATGTGGAATTCAAGGTGGGCGATCTTGTGTGGCTACACCTAAGGAAAGAAAGATTTCCTAGCCAAAGAAAGTCCAAACTTCTCCCTAGGGCCGATGGTCCATTCGAAGTCACCGAGAAGATAAATAAGAATGCCTACAAGTTGAAGCTTCCCGGGGATTATGGAGTTTCAGCATCCTTTAATGTACAAGACCTTTCACCATATTTGGGGGAAGTACCGGAGGAAGAGGAGGAGCAAACCGTGGATTTGAGGACAAATCCTCAATCACCCAGAGGGGATGATGTGCCCGGGACTCATCCACAACCGGAAGGAGTAACAACTCGAAGCCGTGCAAGACTTTTAGCTAATATGTTTGTTGATTTTGCAGGTACATTTTTCCCTACATTGGAGCTCCTAGATATTCCTTCACAACATGATCAAGAACTTCCCAAACATTGCTTACAATGGAAGTATAAAGAAGAGAAGGAGTTAGTCGAAAATCCAAGATCTTCCTTGACAAGTTCACCACCCGGGACATAACTACACTCGGTTTCAAGGACAATGGAGGCCGTACGCACCACTACTTGGGAAGATGAAGTCTTCCAAGGAATGACCAAGTGATGTTTGAATTTTATGTTTGTAAAATACTAAAATATTTGGGATATTTTTTATGTAAACAAATTGGTTCGGTTTGAACCAATATGCTGGAAATTGGTTCGGATTGGACCAATTGAGGCTCCTGCATGTTGGAGTTTTTGGGAAATATTATTTCCCATGAAGCTTGATTTTTGTAAAGTCTTTAGACGTGGTTTAGGTCTAAGGAGTGTTTGAGTTGGGAGGCAAGTTGAAGGTGGGCCCCTTTACCCACCTACCTCCTACTTAGCCACTCATTAGTTCTAAATTTAGGTCTTTAATTGTTTTTATCTTTTGTGTAAGTTTGAAAGGCTATGAATCCCTCCTCCCACGTTGGATGAGGCAGAAAAGAATTGAAGAAAACCTTGAAAGCTTGAAGCTCTCAAACCCTCTTTTTCCTTTCTCACGGCATTTCATTTAAGGTGAGTAATATTCTTGTTTTGGTTTTTCTTGGTGTTGGTGATCTTGCTAGGGTCATTAAACCATATTCCAACCTCCCTTCCTCACTTGTTAGGATCAAAGGCAAGTTTGGAACTCCCATAGCCTACTTTCCACTTGCGTTTACATTTATTTGTGCTAGTTGTATTGTTTGCTGTTTTTGAACTTTTCCAAGTGGACTTTGAGCTCCAATCGTCCATTTTGTACCATTTTTGTTTCCTGTGAGCAAAGTCCTCAAATTTCTAGGAGTGAGTCCCACTTTCATGGCCTGAATCAATGGTTCATTCCGTTTAGCCACAGCCACCTCCTTTGAAAAGTTATGCTTGTGTTTTTCCACTGTTTCCTACCCGAGTTCCTGAAATCGAGCAATTCTGTCCATTATTTTTCTATCCAGCATAACTCCTAGCCTACGTGTGTGTTTTCTATAAAACCACTTACATTCTCTTCCAATTTGATTGAAGTTGTTGTCTGCTTATTTTCACGATCTCAGACTCCTTGCATTGGAAGTTGTGTAGAAGTTCCCCCATCACTCCTGCACTGTTTCTTTCTGTTTGTCTGCTTGTGCATCTGAAAGTGTCTCCTTATATTTTAATGTTCCGCACGTGATTTTAAGCTGAAAATCTGGTAAAACTTAGTCCACGCCCTTAAGTTTAAGTTGGCTGAGTTTTATAACCTAAACCTTTATGCATTTGGAGAAATAACCGTTGCACTCCCCTGTTCTGCCTTACTCCCTGTCCTACCGGGCAGATTACAATCTTCACTTTTATTTCCGGCACCTCCACATCTTGGAGCGTGTCATTAGGGCTTCCAAATTAGCACTTACAACTAAGAGCTTATGTCTTAGGGTTTGGGCTTAGGGATTTTATCTTAGGCTTTGGGCGTTCGGCTTGGGTGTTGGGCTTTGGCCTTTGGGCTTAGAGCTTGAGGCTTTCATATTGGCGCTTAGGGCTTTAAATTTTTTACTAAAAGTTTAAGGCTTTGGCCTAAGGGCTTGTGGCTTGAGGCTTAGGGCTTAGAGCTTTTGGCTTTGGGCTTTGGGCTTTGGGCATAGGGCTTTGGGCTTAATTCTTATGGCTTAGAATTTAGGGCTTTGGGTTTTGGCCTTTGGGAAAATGGGCTTGGCCTTATTTTTTAGGGCTTTGGCTTAACGTTTAGGGCTTGGGGCTCTGGCCTTAGGGAATATGTCGTTTGACTTAAAGGTTAGGGCTTAGGGCTTAGGCTTTAAGGCTTTAGGCTTAAGGTTTAGGGCTTCAGGTTTAAGGCTTAGGACTTTTGGCTTAGGGCATACAACGTAAGGCATAGGGCATAGGGCATAGTACTTAGGGCCTATGGTGTAAGGCTTAGAGCTTAAGGCTTTAGTCTGAGTTTTTATGGCTTTGGGCATAGGTCTTAGTGATTTGCGCTTATGGCTTAGTATTAGTACTAAGGGCTTTGGGTTAAGGGCTTAGGGTTTTAGGCTTAGTTCTTAGGCCTTTGGTCTTAGGGCTTTAAGATTAGACCTTACGGCTCAGAGCTTATGGCTTCCAGTACTGTGCTTAAGGATTTTATCTTAGGGCTTTGGGCTTTAGGCTTTTCGCTTGGGGATTAGGGCTTTGGTTTTTGGGCTTAGGGCATGCAAGTTAGGGTTTAAAGATTAGGTATTAGGGCTTAGGACCTAAGACCATAGCCTTAATCCCTAAGCTCTACACCCTAATCTCAAATCCTTAAACCCTAAGCCTAAAGTCTGAAGTGGTCAGCTCCAATCCTTAAGACTTGACACCTAATTCCAAAGAGCCAATACCAAAATCCTAAGCCCTAATCCCAAAGCTATAACCCCTAAGCCAAAAGAAAGCCCTCATCCCAAAACTCTAATACTGAATCCCTAACCCATATGCCCAAGCGTAAAGCACTATTATTTATCCTTTAGGGCTTAAGCCTGAATGAAGCCTTAAACCCAATAGCCTAATACCCAAAGCCCTAAACCTTAAGCCCTAAACCAAAAGCCCAAAGCTTATCCCTTAGGCCTAAGCCTTAAGCCCTTAGCCTTAAGCCATAAGCCTTAAGGCTTAAGCTTAAAGGCCTCACCTGTTAGCCCAAAGCTGAAAGCCCTAATCTCTAAGCCCGAAGCCTAAAGCTTTAAGCCTTAAGCCCTAAACCCTAAGAATAAAGCACTAAGTTGTATGCCCTAAGCCCTAAAGCTTGACACCTAAGGCTAAAGCTCCAATTCCAAAGCAAAAATCCTGAAGCCCTAAGCCCACACTAAATTCATATCCCCTAAGCCCTATGTCTTAAGCTCTAAGCTAAAGCCCTAGGTCCTAAGCCTTAACTAAAGCCCAAAGGCCTAAGGTCCTAAACCCTAAGCCTTAAGCCAAAATCCTACCCCCTAACCCCTAAGCCCAAAGTGTATAGCGCTTATCTTTTACCTAAACCTATGCCCTAAGCCTTACACAAAAATAAAAAGGCTGAAAGCAAGAATAAAAAAGTCCTAAATCGTAAGCCTTAAGCCCAAAATCCAAAGCCCAAAAAAGGAAAAAATACCCTAGCCCCCAGCCCCCGGCCTCTAGCCCTAAGCCCTAAGCTCTAAGCCTTAAGCCTTGAACCCAAAGCACTAACCCCTAGACCCTAATCCTTAAGATTAAATCCATAAATCATAAGCCCTAATCGCAACACCCCTAGCCCTAAGCCTAAAGTCAAAAGCCTTGATTCCAAATCTCACAGCCCAAGGTTTAAAGCTGAATCTAAAAGCCCTAAGCTCTAAGCCCAAAGCTAATATCCCAAACCCCTAAGCCTCCAGCACTAGGCCTAATGCTCTAATCCATAAGCATTGAGCCCTAAACGGAAAACACTAATCCCTAATCCCTAAAATCTAACTCCTAAGCACTAAAGCGAAAGCCTTAATCCCAAAGCCCTAAGCCTTAAGCCCGAAGTCGAAAAACCCAAGACCAAAGCCTTAAGGACTAAGCCATAAGCCTTAAGCCCTAAGCCCAAAGCCTTAACACCTCAACACAAAGTCTTTATCCCAAAGCCCTAAGCCCAAATTCTGAAGCCCTGACCCCTAGGCTAAAAGACTAAAGCCCTATGCCCTAAGCTCGAAGCCCTAAGACCTAAGCCTTAACACCAAGGCCTAAGGCCAAAACTACAATCCCTAAACTCTAACCCTTAAGCACAAAGCCCTATGTTTTAAGCCCTAAGCCATAGAGTCAAACCTCAAAGCCTTTATTTCTTAGGCCTAAGCACTAAGTTGTAAGCCCAAAGCTCTAAGCCTTAAGACTAAAGGCCAAAGCCAAAGCCCTAAGCCCTAAGCACAAAGCCTTAATTCCGAAAGCTCTATACCCTAAGCCGCAAGCCCTATGCCCCAAGCCATAACACTTAAGCCCTAAGGTATATGCCTTCACGCATAACCCTAAAGCCCCAAGTTCAAGGCATAAAGCCCAAGCCCAAAGCCCAAAGCACCAAGACTTAAGCACTAAGCCTTAAGCCTTAAATGCTAAGCCAAAATCCCTAAAGCCTAAGCTGAAAGCCCTAATCCAAAAAACCTAATCCTAAAGCCCTAACCCATATGCCTAAGCCTAAAAACCTTTCCTCTATGCCCTATGCTAGCGCACCCGATAGCGCACCCACCAGCACAGCGCACCCGAACCTCGACGCACCTCTGGGATCTCCGTGCCAAATCATCCTAGACGTCCAATTCATCCGATGGCTTGAGATTACTAGTTCTCTAAATTTACGTTTTAGTTGTTGTCTATTTAAAGAACATTAGACCTACTTGTTACTTAGTGAAATTTTATCAATACATGTGCTTTGAGCCTTTTTTGATAATTCCCTCAACCGACGTTACTTCTCCGGTGAGTCGCATCCGGCCAAGCTTTTGTCGAACCTCGGTGCATCATATCCGAGTCTTCTCCAAGGTCTACCGATTCGGATCCTTTGATTGCTCAAGCATCATAATCGTCCGACATCACCTTCATCATCTGATTCCTCCATAACCCGCACCATCCCCGAGCCATCATCAACCTCCCCGAGCCTCCGATTATATTCGCCGTTCCATCTCACTAATTCCGCCGTCTAGCTTCCACAAACCCACATATTATCAACCATCCCATCGACCTTTCACCAAACGCCTGAGTCAATCTATCTCGCGCGCACACCCTTACATTCCCGACGTACAAACCACCCTGGGATTGCACATCAGGCCCTTGCGCTAAGATTTGGAGGACTTAAACTTTAAGGAGTGGGCTAACTTTGGCCAAATTTTTAGAGTGAGATCACGTGGAGAACTTAAAATGGCACAGGGTGAATTTCTAGTGCACAAACAGACAAAACTGTTTTAGGCAGTACATAAGGTATGGAAAGATCTCTGTACAACTTTCTATGTAGGTAATCTGGGAAGCCAAAAATTGACAGAAAATAACTTCAATGAAAGGGGAAGAGAATGGTGGGTTTTCGGAGGCAAAATCACGACTGGATTACAAGTTATGAAAATTTGAAATCAGGTCGACAGAATGGGCCTGAATTGATTAATCCACTAGAAAGGTGGAGAAAGGAACGTGCACAACTTCGAATTGAAGAAATCTGGGAGTGACATGTAAAAACAAATATTTCTAGATGTGAATGAGGAACTCACAGCCCAAATTTTAGGACATTAGCACACGGAAAAATAGAAGTTTGCACAGAGTTGACTTTTGATGCACAAATCCACTCGGGTAAGGAAACAAAGACAACAATCACACCAAAAAACAACAAGACCCGAAAACAAATAAGGTGGGATGAGGGCTATATGACTTCCAATATTACCTTGATCCTAATCAAGTGAGGAGGAAGGTTGGAATGAGGGCTAAGTGATCCTAACAAAATCACCAACACCAAGACAAACCAAAACAAGGATATTACTCACCTTGGATGAAATGTCGTGAGAAAGGAAAGGGGGTTTGAGAGCTTCAAGCTTCCAAAGTTTTATCCAATTCTTTTCTATTTACCAATGCTGAGAAAGGAAGGGTAAAAACCCTCCTTCCCACGAGCTACAAAAGGCATATGATTATCACCTATAGTCCTAAGTGCTAAACCAACATCAAGGTATGGTAAATGGGGCCCACCCTTGACTTTCATCACTAACAAGAGTGATGGTCACTAAGGGAAGGTAAAACCCATCCCCTAAGGCTTCCTAAGACCTTTCCACTTGCAGCCACGTTTACTAACTTACAACAAAAGAGAGACAAACATACTTGCATGGTTTTCACGCAAACCATGCAAGGAAGAGTACAACCGGTTTTCAAAAACCAAAATAAATAAAAACCGACAATCTTCCTTTTTGGGCCAATGCTTTCCTTCATCTTTTCACGTGTAAGGCCGCTCCTTAGAGGCTCCAAATTGGACTCCATCCTTCAGCTCTTCATTGGACTCCATTAGGCCGTGGCTATTGGTTGCATGATGGAAGGTGTGTGGGCTGTTCTCGGATAGCCACCCTTCTGGATGCCTCTGTAATGGCGATGGTTAACCGGGAAATATTTCTCCACAATTAATGCTCTGCAGCTTGATGGAAACCTTGAGATACTGGCTACATTTCGTATGCAGAACGTTTGGCCAAATAATGTGTGAAACGTTGTTTAAACCGCTGCCCAAGGCTCATAGGTCAGATTGTACCGAAGCCCAAAATGTCAACATCTTCATCTTGGATGGTTGGGCCATGGAATGCATCAATCACACTAGTAATCTCGGCCACTTCATCCCAAAACAACCTACAAAATGAACAAACATATTAGGAAACCAATTGGGTTGGCCTTGGGTTAAAAAACCCAGGGCCAAGCCCAAGGTGGCGTTATCGAAAGGTAGGCTCTTGTTAAGGGCTTCTTGTTGCTCATCATGAACACACTCTCGAGTGCTCACTCCCGCGGGTTCCTCTTTGGCTAAGGCATCCTGAGGCATGTCACTCGGGGTTAGGAGGTTTCGGGAGAAAAGGGAACAAATGGAAAGACAAGGCAATCTGCCGAGAGAACAAGAAGGACTGGCAGAAACAGGGGAGTGAACACAATAGAGCTCCATCGCCGATCTAGCGCCGAGGAGCACGGCCAATTTTGCTAATTTGTGTGCTCATTTTGCAGGGAACTTAGCCTCGGAGAATATGTCCGAGGATAATCGGAATCAGATACGAGTTTTGCTCAGATGGCATCCGAGCGTGTCCGACTACGACGAGCCCGACGCACCAGGCCATGATACGGCCGAGGCTCGCGACCATGATCCGTCCAACGCCCAACAGGCGCCCCATGATCATGACCCGACGACCCATGGAGACATGGTCGTCGGCCCGTTGGAATAAGTGACCGACATGGGAGAACGCTTGATCCAAATCCCCACGGATCAAGTGTTCAACCATGGGCCCTATTTTCTGTCACACTTAGTTTATTTCTTTTCAGCCAGTAATTAGCCTTAGAAAGGAAGAGAAGACAGCCCAAGAAGAGGAACGCACATTCCATACCGGGCCGGACATGGCGGCCCATGCCGCGGGACACACGAGCTTGACCGAACACGCCGGGTCAGACACCGCACACGCCGGGCCGACGACCACGACGTTCGCCTTGACCGCACATACCGGGCCGGACTTGACGGCCCATGATGCCGGACATGAGACCACGGCGCGCACCATCGATGGATCTACCGGGCCACGTGACACGGCCCACGCCGAGACCCATTAGGGTCTCGGCCATCTTCAATAAGTGGCCGAGCGCCACATTTTCCTTCAGCACTTAGAGACTTAGAGTATGAAGAGGATCAAGCCTAGACATCACAAGGACGGATTTACAGCCCAAGACCCAGCCAAGGCCGAGGCCCATGCAACGCTCAAAGAAGCCCACGACATCCTTCAACTTTGCCCGTGTCAAATCTTTATGGAAGAAGGCCCTTAGCTGGAAAATAACAACCAAGAGGATTTGGGGGGATTCGCAAGCACAAAATCCCACAAATCTCGGAGATACGTATCATGGCCGAGCGCACCCGACAGCGCACCCGGCAGCGCACCGCACCATCCAGCGCGCCCGTCAGCGCACCCACGACGCAGCCAACCCGAACCACGACGCACCTCCAAAGATCTTCGTGCCAAATCATCCTAGACGTCCAATTCATCCGATGGCTTGAGATTACTAGTTCTCTAGATTTACGTTTTCGTTTTTGTCTATTTAAAGCACACTAGACTTTCTTATTTACTTAGTGAATTTTATCAATACAAGAGCTTTACGCCTTTTTGATATTTCCCTCAACCCGACGTTACTTCTCCGGTGAGTCATATCCGGCCAAGCTTCTGTCAACCCTTGCCAAGCCTCGGTGCGTCATATCCGAGTCTTCTCCAAGGTCTACCGATTCAGATCCTTTGATTGCTCAAGCCTCCAAATCGTCCGACATCACCTTCATCTTCTGATTCCTCCATAATCCGCTCCATCCCCGAGCCATCATCAACCTTCCTGATCATCCGATCATATCCACCGTGCCATCTCACTATTTTCACCTTCTAGCTTCCGCAAAACCACATTATCGACCATTCCATCGACCATTCACCAAACGCCCGAGCCAATCTAGCTCGCGCGAACGCCCACCGTTCCCGACGTGCAAACCACCCCGCCATTGCACATCAATTGGTATAAGAGCAAAAGTTCCCATTTTGCTGCCTCGAGTCTAGATTTTTACACGTAAAAATCAAAACTTGCTCATGAATACTCGAAGCGGAGCCGTTCACGGACCCGCCCGCGACAACGCTACCACGAGCGACCAAACGCTACATTCCGGGCCACCCGAGCACAATCCTAGCATCCAAGATCAAGTGGCGGATCAAACTCATCAATTGAACGAGCGATTAGCGGCGAATGAACGAATGATGCAAGCCGTCTTGCAAAGGTTAGACGCCTTGATCAACCAACAAGTGCCGTCGCCGGCCGCACCACGACCGATCCGAAGACCGGGTGCCGGGAATCGCCGAGCCAATCGGCATGACTCAGACGGATCCGATGACGGATTTTATGAGGACCACCATGCGGACGAGAGGATGAACGACACCTCCCGAAGGTAAGTATCCCATCCTTTAGTGGTACCACTAGTGGTGACATATATCTTGAGTTGGTTGAAAAGGTAGATGCAATTTTCAACCTTTATGATTATTCCGAAAAGCTCAAGGTTCAATTAGCCGCATTGGAATTCACGGGATATGCCGTTCTTTGGTGGAATTGCCACCGTGCTCAACTTCGGAAAGATAGACAACCCGAAGTCACGACATGGGACACTTTGAAAGCCCACATGCATACACGGTTTTTGCCTAATTATTATTGGCAAGAATTATTTTTGAAACTTCAAGGGTTAAAACAAGGAGCAAGATCGGTTGAAGAGTATCTCACCGAATTCGAGACCATCCGAATTCGATGTGAGTTTGATGAGCCACAAGAGCACCTCATAGCTCGGTTCATTAGAGGACTTCAAAGTGACATTGGAGATGTTGTTGAATTACATCCCCATGATTCCTTTGACTCACTTATTCAAATGACTCTACGAGTCGAGAGACAAGTCAAACAGAAGGGCAAGTTCACGGACACGAGACCGATCCCGCGCGCGTCTGCGCCTTACCGCCCGGCCCCGGCGCCGGCACACCCGAGCCCGGCCCCGGCAGCACCATGGGCCCCTAAACCGGCCGTGCCCATCAAAACCCAAGAGGCTACTAGTGAGGGATCTCGGACCCGAGAGATCCGATGCTTTAAATGTTTGGGCCGAGGCCATATGGCAGCTCAATGCCCTAATCGAAGAGTGATGGCAATCCTTGAAGGCACCGAAGAGGTAGTAAGCGAGGATGAGTCCGTGAGCCCACCCGAGGACACGACCACACCCGGCGAGGCCCCGGGCCCAACTGAATTTGACCGAGACAATTGTGGACCACAAAACGGGACTTGGCTCATGGTCCGACGGGTTCTCTCCTCCCAACCCCAATCCGAGGCTTACCAACGTGAGAACCTCTTCCATAGCCGATGTTTGGTTAAGGAGAGAGTGTGTTCTCTAATCATTGATGGTGGGAGTTGCACCAACGTTGCTTCCCGAGAGTTAGTGGAAAAGCTATCCTTGCCGACAACCGACCATCCGACACCATACAAGCTCCGATGGATCACGGACAAGGAGGATGTCCGAGTATCCAAGCAAACCCGGGTTGAATTCAAAATCAACCATTACGAGGATTCGGTGCTTTGTGATGTTGTGCCGATGAGTGTCACTCATCTCTTGCTCTGAAGACCATCGCAATATGATCGCCATGTAATACACGATGGGCGCGCCAATCATTACACCCTCACGATGAATGGCCGAAGAGTAATCTTGACGCCCATGACCCCGGAGCAAGTGGCCAAGGATGAGGCCATCAAAAGGGAGGCAAGGGTCAACAAGACCTTGCTTGTGAACCGAAAAGGGCTCGATCGATGCATAGCCCGGAGTGACCCGATAGTCATGCTCGTGTACCGAGAGCATGACCGAGCCGAAGACACGCTCATTCCGGACATTGTCAAGCCCTTGCTCGAGCGGTACCGCGATGTTTTCCCAGAGGAACTCCCCTCGGAGTTACCTCCATACCGAGGGATAGAACATCAAATTGACTTTCAACCGGGAGCCACCTTATCGGCTCAATCCCGAAGAAAGCAAGGAATTACAACGCCAAGTACAAGAGCTCCTCGAGAAAGGCTATATCAAGGAGTCTTTAAGTCTGTGCTCGGTTCCGGCCCTCCTTGTGCCTAAAAAGGATGGCACACACCGCATGTGTATCGATAGTCGAGCGGTCAATGACATCACGATCAAGTACCGATTTCCAATACCTCGGCTCGATGATCTTTTGGATGAACTTAGCGGGGCTAAGCTCTTTTCTCGGATTGATCTCAAGAGCGGATATCACCAAATCCGCATGAAGGAAGGCGACGAATGGAAGACCGCATTCAAAACAAGGTACGGATTGTTTGAATGGTTAGTTATGCCTTTCGGTCTTACCAATGCCCCGAGTACATTCATGAGGCTCATGAACCATGTCCTCCGAGCCTTCCTTGGCAAGTTTATCATCGTTTATTTCGATGATATCCTTGTGTATAGCACAGACATACCGAGCCATTTAGAGCACTTGGAGCGACTTTTCATCACATTGCGGCAAGCCCGATTATATGGAAACAAAGCCAAGTGCGCATTTGCTCAAGAGCGCATTCACTTCCTCGGATTTATATTGTCCAAGCATGGCGTGGAAGTGGATGAAGAAAAGGTTAAAGCCATCCGAGAGTGGCCAAACCCGAAGGGAGTCACGGACGTGAGAAGCTTCCACGGATTGGCCAATTTTTACCGACGGTTCATCAAAGGTTTTAGCACCATCTTGGCCCCCTTGACCGAACTCACAAAGAAAGGTACGAAATTTAAATGGTCAAAACTGTGCCAAGAAAGTTTTGACCATATTAAACGCCTCCTTTGTGAAGCACCCATATTAGCCCTCCCGGATTTCAATAAGGCTTTTGAAGTGGAGTGCGATGCATCAGGTACGGGCATCGGCGCGGTTCTAATGCAAGAAGGCTGGCCCGTGGCCTATTTTAGCGAAAAACTCAAAGGTGCGACTTTAAATTATTCCACTAATTATTCCACTTATGATAAAGAGTTATATTCGCTTATTAGAGCTATTGCGGTGTGGCAACATTACCTATTGCCACAAGAGTTTATTATACATACCGACCACCAAGCTCTAAAATTTATCAAGAGCCAAGGAAAACTCAATCGGAGGCATGCTAAATGGATCGAGTTTTTGGAGAGGTATCCTTACATTATTAAGTATAAGAAAGGGGATACTAATATTGTGGCCGATGCTTTGTCAAGACGAAGCATATTGTTTACCGAGATGCGGGTGAAGTTTTTCGGGTTTGAATGGGTCAAGCAACTCTATAAGGAGGACCCCGATTTTAGTGCTCACTTTGAAGCCGCATCAAAAGAGGAGTTATCGGGTTACCACATTACCGATGGCTACCTCTTACGAGGAGGAAGACTATGTGTCCCGAAAGGGAGCCTACGGGTGTCTCTCATCACCGAGGCACACGGTGGCGGGCTCGCGGGACACTTCGGAGAGAAGAAAACGTGGGAGATGCTCAAGGAGCATTTTTATTGGCCACACTTATTCCGGGACGTGCACCACTACGTACAAAGGTGCATTGTATGCAAAAAGGCCAAAAATTGGACTTTGGCTCAAGGATTATATCAACCCTTGCCGGTGCCGGACCATCCATGGCAAGCCGTGAGCATGGACTTTGTCGTCGGTCTCCCTCGGACGAGCAACAGCAAGGACTCGGTCATGGTTGTCGTGGATCGCTTTTCCAAGATGGCACATTTTATCCCGTGCCATACAACCAACGACGCCACTTACATCGCGGACCTTTTCTTCAAGGAGGTCGTTAAGCTACACGGAGTGCCACATTCTATTGTCTCCGACCGCGATGGTAAGTTTATAAGTACTTTTTGGAGAACTTTGTGGGCAAGGCTCGGGACCAAGCTTTTATTTAGCATGGCCTTTCACCCACAAACCGATGGGCAAACGGAGGTGGTCAATAGATCACTAGGGGCTCTATTAAGGAGTGTGATCAAGAAGGGCACCACCACATGGGAATCCAAGTTACCCTTCGTGGAGTTTGCTTATAATCGGTGCAAGCATAACACTACGGGAAAGACCCCTTTTGAAGTGGCTTACGGGTTTAACCCCTCAACACCTTCGGATTTATTACCATTACCGAGCGGGGAACTCGACAATCCCGATGGGCTCCATAAGGCCGAGGTAATCCAAAGAATGCACGAGAGGGTCAAGAAAACTATCGAGTGGAAAAATGAGACCTATGCCGCTTCGCCCAATAAGAGAAGGAAGGAGAAACTTTTCAAAGTGGGAGATCGTGTTTGGCTCAAAACACGACACTTTAAGCAAAAGCAAGCCAAGTTACTTCCAAGGGCCGAGCAACCATTCCGAGTGGCCGAGAAGATTGGTCCAAACGCATACAAAGTGATTCTTCCTGGCGAACCCGATGTGCTAATCACGGCCAATGTACAAGATCTATCCCCGTACTTCGACGAAGAGGATCATGATGGGGAACCCGAGGATAGAGATTTCGGGACAAATCCTCAAATACCTCGGGAGGATGATGTACAATGGGACTCCTCCCCATTGGGCCGAGAGTTTTATGCTAACTTAGTTGTTTATTTTGTAGGAAACATAACCTCGGAGTCACCCATGGAAGACGACCAAGAAAGGCCCAAGACGTCCATCACGAACGTGACCGAACACGTCGGGCCGGACATGGCGGCCCATGACGCGGAGCGCGCGACCTTGACCGCCCACGCCGCGACCTTGACCGCACATACCGGGTAGGACATGGAGGCCCATGCCGCGGGACACACGACCTTGACCGGGCACACCGGGCCCGGCAGCACACCGCACCCGACAGCGCGCCCGGCAGCGCACCGCACCCGACAGCGCACCCACTACGCAACGTACCCGAACCATTACGCACCTCCAGAATCCACGTGCCAAATCATCATAGATGTCCAATTCATCTGATGGCTTGAGATTACTAGTTCTCTAGATTTACGTTTTTGTTTTTATCTATTTAAAGCACACTAGACTTTGTTGTTTACTTAGTGAATTTTATCAATACAAGAGCTTTACGCCTTTTTGATAATTCCTTCAACCCGACGTTACTTCTCTGGTGAGTCATATCCGGCCAAGCTTCCGTCAACCCTTGTCGAGCCTCGGTGCGTCAAATCCGAGTCTTCTCCAAGGTCTACCGATTTGGGATCCTTTGATTGCTCAAGCATCCTAAATCATCCGACTTCATCTTCATCTTCCGATTCATCCATAATCCGCACCATTCCCGAGCCATCATCAACCTTCCTGATCATCCGATCATATCCACCGTGCCATATCAATATTTTCACCTTCTAGCTTTCGCAAAACCCCACATTACCGACCATTCCAATCACCATTCACCAAATGCCCGAGCCAATCTAGCTCGCGCGCACGCCCACCGTTCACGACGTGCAAAACACCCCGCCGTTGTACATCAGGCCCTTGGGCTAAGATTTTGTGACATGCCTCAGGATGCCTTAGCCAAAGAGGAACCCGCGGGAGTGAGCACTCGAGAGTGTGTTCATGATGAGCAACAAGAAGCCCTTAACAAGAGCCTACCTTGCGATAACGCCACCTTGGGCTTGGCCACGGGTTTTCTAACCCAAAGACAACCCAATTGGTTTCCTAATGTGTTTGTTCATTTTGTAGGTTGTTTTGGGATGAAGTGGCCGAGATTACTAGTGTGATTGATGCATTCCATGGCCCAACCATCCAAGATGAAGATGTTGACATTTTGGGCTTCGGTACAATCTGACCTCTGAGCCTTGGGCAGCGGTTTAAACAACGTTTCACACATTATTTGGCCAAACGTTCTTCATACGAAATGTAGCCAGCATCCCAAGGTTTCCATCAAGCTGCAGAGAATTAATTTTGAAGAAATATTTCCCGGTCAACCATCGCCATTACAGAGGCATCCAGAAGTGGTGGCTATCCGAGAACAGCCCACACACCTTCCATCATGCAACCAATAGCCACGGCCTAATGGAGTCCAATGAAGAGCTGAAGGATGGAGTCCAATTTGGAGCCTCTAAGGAGCGGCCTTACACGTGAAAAGATGAAGGAAAGCATTGGCCCAAAAAGGAAGATTGTCAGTTTTTATTTATTTTGGTTTTTTTGAAAACCGGTTTTACTCTTCCTTGCATGGTTTGCGTGAAAACCATGCAAGTATGTTTGTCTCTCTCTTGTTGTAAGTTAGTAAACGTGGCTGCAAGTGGAAAGGTCTTAGGAAGCCTTAGGGGATGGGTTTTACCTTCCCTTAGTGACCATCACTCTTGTTGGTGATGAAAGTCAAGGGTGGGCCCCATTACCATACCTTGTTGTTGGTTTAGCCCTTAGGACTATAGGTGATAATCATGTGCCTTTTGTAGCTCGTGGGAAGGAAGGTTTTTAACCTCCCTTTCTCAGCTTTTCGCAGACTAGAAAATGTTGAATGTTGAAGCCTGAAGCTCTCCCCATTTTCTCTCACGGCAAAGCAAATTCAAGGTGAGTAATATCCTTGATCTTTGGTTTGTAACGGTGTTGGTGCCTTGCTAGAGCCACTAAGCCCTATTCCAATCTCCCTTCCTCACTTGTTTAGGATCAAAAGGCGAGTTTGGAAGTCCCATAGCTAACCTTCCGTTTGTTATTGTGATTGTCTTGTTGCTTGTGTGTTGGTTGCTGTTTTTATTTCTACCCGAGTGGATTTCGTGCACTAAAAGTCCACTCGGTGTCATTTTCTATTTTTCGTGAGTAAAAACCCTAAATTTTTGGTTTTGAATTCTTCTTTCATGGCCTGAAATTTCTGTTCTTTCCTTTTACCAAAACCCTTCGCCCATCAAAAGTTGTACTTACAACTTCCCCCTCATTCTGCCCGAACTCCCAAAATCGAACAGTTTCTGTCCATCCATTTTCCAACCTACATATCTCCTAACCTACCGTGTCGTTTTTCATCAAACCACTTGCATTTTCTTCCCCTTTCATTGAAGTTGGTTTCTGCGAATTTTTACATTCCCAGGTTGCCTGCATTTGAAGTTGTACAGAAATCTTTACTCCTCCACGTCACTGTTTTCTGTTTTGTGTCTGTTTGTACACTCAAAAGTATTCCCGTGCCATTTTAAGTCCTCACGTGTTTTCAATCTGCAAATTTGGCCCAGCTTAGTCCACTTCCCAAAGTTTCATTTGGCTGAGTTTATTTGACTTAATCCTGTATGCATTTGGAACATTAACCGTTACACCTCACTGTTTCTGTCTTGGACTTTCTCCTTGGCAGATTACTCTTGTGTCTTCTTTCTCCCGACACTTCTCATAACCCCGAGCGTGTCATTTGGAGGACTTAAAATTTAAGGAGTGGGCTAACTTTGGCCAAATTTTCAGAGTGAGATCACGTGGAGAACTTAAAATGGCACGAGGTGAATTTCTGGTGCACAAACAGACAAAACTGTTTTAGGCAGTACAAAAGGTATGGAAAGATCTCTGTACAACTTTCTATGTAGGTAATCTGGGAAGCCAAAAATTAACAGAAAATAACTTCAATGAAAGGGGAAGATAATGGTGGGTTTTCGAGGCAAAATCACCACTGGATTACAAGTTATGAAAATTTGAAATCAGGTCGACAGAATGGGCCTGAATTGATTAATCCACTAGAAAGGTGGAGAAAGGAACGTGCACAACTTCGAATTGAAGAAATCTGGGAGTGACATGTAAAAACAAATATTTCTAGATGTGAATGAGGAACTCACAGCCCAAATTTTAGGACATTAGCACACGGAAAAACAGAAGTTTGCACGGAGTGGACTTTTGATGCACAAATCCACTCGGGTAAGGAAACAAAGACAACAATCACACCAAAAAACAACAAGACCCGAAAACAAATAAGGTGGGATGAGGGCTATATGACTTCCAATCTTACCTTGATCCTAATCAAGTGAGGAGGAAGGTTGGAATGAGGGCTAAGTGATCCTAGCAAAATCACCAACACCAAGACAAACCAAAACAAGGATATTACTCACCTTGGATGAAATGTAGTGAGAAAGGAAAGGGGGTTTGAGAGCTTCAAGCTTCCAAAGTTTTATCCAATTCTTTTCTACCTCCAAATGACGTGGGAGGAGAGTTGAGTTTTGATAACTCTCCAATTACATCAAAAAGGAAAAACCAAAAAGAAAAAAAGAAATAGGACTAATGAGTGTTTTGTAGGTGTTAGGTAGAATTGGGTCCCACCAAAGCTTCTTAGACACACCACAAAGACTCTAGACTTAAGGCCACGTACTAAAACATCAACCTAAAAAAAAAGGCCAAGGGGAAATAGGGCTTCGCCAAGTTCCAACAAAATGGGCCATGGATTTGGTTCAAACCTAACCAAACCCTTCTCAATGGTCCAAACCGAACCATCAAGGCTTACAACAAAATCAGCCCAACATATTTATAAGTTACAACCAACCCAAGTAAGCAAAAGAAAAATATCCAAGAGAAGATCAAGTGGACCATTATTGATGGACCATTCTTGCCCGGGCTTGTTGATCTCCTAGCCGTGCCCAAATTGGTAAAGATTTAGGCCTGATCCGGTCCATCACTTGATGGATTGTCCAATGCTTGATGGAGTTGATCATTTGTACCCCTTTTGGACCTTTCTTGGAGGGCTTCCTCTCCCAAAATGGTTGCGGGGCAATCGGTATCCGACGCCCTTGTGATTGGACAGGGTCGTGGCTCGGGAGGGAGGTTTCGGCTAGGTGGACCTTGGACATCGGTCTCCACCTTTTCCTCTCCAAACTCCCATTGCAACCAATGTTTGGGGAGTTCCTTTTCATGAAGTGTGGGAGCGTCTAAGAGGTCCATTGGAGAAAATATTATACCTACAAAATCAACAAACATGTTAGCTAATTGTTTTGCACGGCTCCGGGTTGTCACGCCCTCCGATTGTTGGTGGCTCCCGAGCATATCATTCTAAGAGTGGTATCTTCCATTATGGTCACGGCTTCTTTGGTGGAACATGGAGAGCTCGTATAGTCTAGGCCGAGAGATTCCAAGTTCATAGTCTCTTTATTCCATGACCGAGTGCCTTCTTCATGTTCATGCATTGGGCTGCACGGCTTCATCATGTGTGGTTGTTCCTTGACCATAGACATGGGCGTGGAAAAAAGGAAAGAATCGGTTTGGTGTTCCTCGGATTCTTGCAACCGAGCTTTTCTTTTGATATCATCGGACCATCTCTTTGAAGCCGGGATTTTCGGTGACTTTCTTGGTGTTGTGGTTCTATCCAAACGTTGTATAAAAAGGTCTAGCCTCTGGTTGATGTCTTCAAGTTGACTTTGGAGTCTTGACTCGGAGCATCTTGGAATGGGAGTCATCGGTGATCGTTCATATGGTGGAACAATGTCTCGGGTTGCTTCACGGGTTACTCCATAAAGTCTCCTCATGTTTTAATCTTGCAACCTTAATCAAAAAAATTAAAATGGAAGGCGTGGGAATGGATGCCTTGCTCTGATACCAAATGACACACTTGGGGATAGGAGAGGTGTAGGGAGAATAGAGGACAAAGGAAAATTAGCAATCTGCCGAGAACAAAGAAGGTTGGCAGAAACAGGGGAGGAAACTGGTTAAGGCCACAAATATACACTTGAGTTTGGGCTAATATTTGGTGGACTTAAACTTTAAGGGACGGTCTGGTCTTGGTCCAAAATTCAGAGTGATAGCACGTGTAGAACTTAAAATGTCACGGGGATACTTTTGGGTGTACAAAACAGACACCAACAAGAAAATAGTGCTGTGGATATGGAAAGACTTCCGCACAACTTCCAATACAGGAAATCTGGGAAGGTGGAAATTGGCAGAAACTAACTCCAATGAAAGGGGAAGAAAATTCAAGTGGTTTGAGGGAAAAGGCACGGGTAGATTAAAAGATATGAGGGATTGAAAATTGATGGACATAATTACCCGATTTCAGGAATTCGGGTAGGAGGCAGTGGAAAACACATGCACA
>QAOC01051961.1:0-36222 GCA_003255005.1 Begonia fuchsioides | reverse complement strand
GAGGCTGAGTTTTGGTAGTTATTAGGTGACAAAATATGAGACATTTGTAGACAAAATTATCAAATGTATAAAATTAGCATTTAGTGTCTAGCTAAGATATTGTATTTCAGTCGACCGAGACTGTCTGTTAATGTTTTCGGTCGACCAAAACTTTAGATTTAATTAGGTTAAACATTTTATCAGATCTTATTTGGAGGACTAAAGGGTGGGGGCACCATTTTGGCTCTTTCCATTTGATTTTATGGGATGTATGAGGGGGGATGAGAAATTTTTCCTTCTCGGAGATTCATGGTTAAAGAACATGTAAATCTAACAAAAAACTGAATATTTTTCAAACTTTGAAATATATCAAAAAACTCTGGCGCGCTCCTACCCGAGAGTTGTTGGCCTTCCGCTGGGGTTTTTCGATATATTTTAAAATTTGAAGTTTTTTTTATATATTTTCTTAAAGTTTAAGATTTTTTGAATATTTAACCCTAAATTGTGTTCGATTCGTAATGCCGGGATCGGTTTTCCTTTGGCTGTCTGCTGGCCTCCAAATTCTCTTTCACAAATCTCTTTCCGTCAACTACTTTGGTTTCCTCATCTCTTCCTTTGGTTACCCAATGCCGAATTCACCAGTTCGTCTCCTCCGGCGGATAAGGCTGTTGTTTTAGCGGTGATAGAATCTCTTTGTGGCGTTGCGGATGATAGTTTAGAAGAAGCCTGCAGTATTTGCTTGCAGTATTTGCTTGGCCTGATCATATTTCTCTAAAAAATTGTTTTAACTTGTTGTGATACCTCGTAATGTATCATTGTGTGTATATATATTTTTATTTGTTAAATATATTTAAATTAATTAAATCAAAGAATATACGCGATGAGATGCCAGTAGACATGACGAAAAGATATGCAAATATGGAGGGGGAAAAACGATCTCAATGCGCATGACTCCATTTCGAAAGCGACCTCAGCTGTCTCCACTTCTGTGCATGATGTCTCAAAAGTTGAGTTTCGAGACACCGAAAGGCGACCCAAGAGATATTTTATGAAGTAAAGCAGGTAGCTCCTATGTGTTCGTCCTGCGTTGCCCTTCTATGGATGCAGTAACTAGCTCTTTTGCTTTCAAGTTAGATAATATTACTCACTCCTCTCTCAAATCACCAACTCCGGGACTAGGATGAAGCTATTCAATCATTTAGGCATTGATTTATGATATTGAATTGAAGAGCATGGAATCCTACTTGCAACAGATGGTGGAAATCTCGTAATTCAATTTATTAGTTTGAAATTATGGTGAGAGACCACAAATTTGTAATCGGAGATCTGATTTGGAGAACTTTTTTTTATTTCGAAAGAGGATTTGTCCACATTGGAGTCCAAATGAAAATCGATCATCTCTGCATGCTTACGAAGATTTTTGTTTTGCATCTTTAAATTCTTGCATGAGTATCATTGATCTTCTCCTAATATATATAAGAGAAATAGAGACCCCTTGAAGTCATAGCTTGATCCGGTTGCCGCGAAAATTCACAGATTGCTGCCTTCTTCTAGTTTGAAGGCAACTTGTCGCAAATTTTCAGCACAATCTGTGACAAGATTTTAATTTCTCAATTTTATTTTTATCTTAATTACAACCATATTCAAACCAGACAGTCAAGTCAAAGAACTTTCTCAAACCTGACAACTCAATGAATCTCAGAAATACAGGAAAGTAAACGACAACATCATAAACATTATTCGAAATCTTATTCGATTTATTCGCCAAACCAGAGTAAAGACAACAGTTGGAGGAAACTCGGACAAAGATGGATTGCATTGAGGAAGATATTGAGATCATGTGGTGCAATTGAAATCTTAAAAAACAAATTTTGGCATCCTCAATGTGATCGATCGTGTAAGGTTGCGCAGTTTTCAAGAGCAGCACATTTCTCTGTCGCAACCAAACACTGTGTAGCAAAAGGTTTATATGTTTTTTGTATGGGTACTTCAAAGTTTGATGCCTCTCTTTCTCGTTCAAATGGAAACAGAGAAATTTCTGGGGAAATTTTTAAGAAATCCTCAGAATCTCGCTAATTTATTTTTTTCACACCTCCAATCTTGCATGTACAAGAGGAAATTATGTTCGATCATGGGCTTAAATATGGATATTCACTTCTTATTTACAGACTGAAAATCCTTAGCATTTCTTGGGTCGAAGGGAATAGGTTGGAGAAACTTTTTGTGCACCGTCGGATTGTCTGCTTATTCTGGAGTTGTGTGTATCGAATCTTCCGTTTCTGTTCTTCATTCTGGGTTGAGGCGATCGAGGGATGAACACGCCAGTGCCTTGGCTTTCTCTTTGCCAAGCTTGCTGGTCGCCCATCAATGGCGGCCTAGCTCGTGGAAGGCTTCTACGAGAACCAGCCTGCTCTATAGACAACATTAATTTCACAAAAACACCATTTGCAGCGGCCCATCATCTGCATAGAGAAGAGGGGGAGAACCTGGAGAGAGAGTGGGGGAAGGAGTGAAAGAGGGTCTTCGTCGTCGTCCATAATTAGAAGAGAGATCCGCTTGGTCAAGTCAGCAAAGAACAAGTCGTCGTCCATGTCGGCAGTTGACGCCGGGCAGAAGCAGAGGCAGGGGAAGAGCCGAATCAGCTTCCTCCGGTCCCCGTCGGTTGAATAGCGGAGAGCGATGTATATAAGCAATTCAAACAAGGAAAGAAAGAGGGAAGGAGACGGGTGGCCGAGCATGCGGGGTGGCGGGCCAAATTCAAGAAAGAAGGCCCATCTGTCCCTCTCCCACCACCTCATCTTTCACTCGCTCTTTCCAAACATTATTCAAAAGAAAGGCCAATCCAAACACTCCATTTCTCTCTAAATCGAAAATAGAAAACACCGTTTCTCCTTGCTTTTGCGTGTTTATTTTGCGAATTACAACTTCAAATTAACGATTCAACCGAGAAAAATGTTCTTCTGGGTCCAATTGGATTGGTAGGACAATGACTCCATCGACTTAAGGCTGGAAAATGGTAGGGGACATGAAATTCTATGGAAATAACGATGATAGCAACTGAGTCCATCCATAACATGCATTTCTGTTTCCAGTTTCTTTTTTCCCGGCCAAAGCCAAAACATGAAATTATGGGAGTGGTGGTGATGTGCAACCGGAAGGTTAGCACGACGCGGATCAAGTCACGTCCCACTTAGCGTGAAAAAATGTATGCTCGAAAGTCAAGGCCGCGCTATCTCGAAGATAGACGGAGTTTGACGAGCAAGACGCACTCAAGTGTCTGGACAAATGTCGTCTCGGCCAACAAGTGCGCGCAAAAGGCACGAAAAAGAGAGAAGGGAAAATACCGCTCAGGAAGGAGGCAGGCGTGGCTCGAAAGGTTGGCGGAGGTGGACGGCGAGGCAACTTAGACACTTGGGCAGTTAAGTGGCTAAGCTCGGTAGACCTCGAGGGGGCGCTCAGATGTGACTCACCGTGCGCTCGACGAGGGGTGACGCTCCTTGGCCGGATGTGACTCACCGTAGAAGAGGGGTCGGAGGATGACTATCAAGTAAGGCACAAGGCTCTCTTATTGATAAACTTCAATAAGAAATAACAAGGGGGTGGGGCACATTATATAAAGTGCCGAAGGGTCCCTATAAGGCAAGCCTAGGGCCCATGGGGGTGGTTCCCTATATGGAAGGCGGCTGACCCTTTAGGGTTCCTTCTCTTATTCTAAGACTTAGAAAAACTCGGAAAAACTAGAGAAAGGCCGATGGGTCTATCGGGTGGGCTTGGCAGCCTTGGACGTGTCCTCGGTTGCGATAGTGGACCTGTTGGGTGCTGTATCTTCGGTTGCGATCGTGGGCCGGCTGGGCGCTGTGTCCTTGGTTGTGATCGTGGGCCTGCTGGGTGTTGTGTCCTCTGTTGCGATCGTGGGCCGGCTGGGCGCTATGTCCTCGGTTGCGATCGTGGGCCTGCCAGGCATTGTGTCCTCGGTTGCGGTCGTGCGCCGGCTGGGCGCTGTGTCCTCGGTTGTGATCGTGGGTCTGCTGGGTGCTGTGTCCTCGGTTGCGATCGTGATGTTAAGTTGAGCGCGCGTGGGCGACGCTTCTGGCGTGTTGCTAAGTTGTGCGTGCGCGGGCGACGCTGCTGTCGTGTGGCTAAGTTGTGCGCGCGCCGTTGTTGCCGAAGTAAGTGTGCGCGCGGAGCATGCTGTACGCGCAAGGCTGAACGCCGGTGTCGGTGTTGACTCAATAATGGGCGCGCGTGCCATGGTCCTCGTGCTCCCACTCGAACAAGTCCCTTGGCTGCCCTATATCTTTGTCTGAGGGCTTCTCAATGTCCATGTTATCTGCAAAAATAACAACTAAGTTAACTAAAACTTGGAGGTCGGGACCGTGCGTCGGGGGTTGCGTGATAGTGCTCGGCCGTTGTGTGATGGTGGTCGGCCATTGCACATCAGGTGGGGTCCACATTCCACTCGGTTTTGCTAGCTAGACAGGGGACCCATCCCTTGATCCCTATCATCTCAGTCCCTTGTGGGATTTATGGAGCCAGAATCTTTCCATCCGACTGGATACATATCTCAGCCATAGCAGTATTATCCCTTCAAACAGCACAATTCATATGGATATCTTAGTCTGCCAAATCAGAATCTCAATCACATACCAACAAAGCTAGCTTGTTTTCCATTTCACGGAAGATATATGTTCTAAGCGCAGAGTGCAAAATCTCAGTTTCCTTTCTTAGCAAAACAATTCACAGCTCTAGAACCTTGAGTCATCTAGGAAAAAAAATTCACCAAAAACAGAAGATTCGTATCCCACCTCTCTCACCAATTCGATGCTGCTTAAGCTCTTGTGCCTTGAATTTATGCCCCTCCTGCCGTGTCCATATCAGTCACACCATCAACTCCCTTGAAAACCAGGCGCAATTTTCTCAAGCAGGAAGCTCTCTTCTCTTTGTTTTGTACTCCAGTGACGTGGATAACGTCCTTCAAAACCTTACCCATTAGCTCAAAGAGTTGTATGCTCAGATTGGACCTGGTCATCTCTTCCAATACTGGCGGTGCTTGCATGTATAGATTCTTCCCTCTGTGCGTAACACTTGCTTTTGATAATTGCAGCTGGGGGTGCTCTTCTAGCATCTCAATAAACTTCCAAATGAAATATGAAATCGTGGGACATGTCAATAAGCAAATATATTATATCAGAATCACACAAGTCTGCCTGGTGCGGTTGAAATTATCAAACATGTGATAATATCATTCTATATTTATCCTGGATCAGAAGAAATTACATTTCAATATCATTCTCGAGAAAGAACAAACTAATTCTTTGTATGTTCCAGAAATTATGCATCTCTTCAACCAGGGGAGGAATTGAATCTACAATTATTATAATGTCACACAATCTTGTACTAAAATCAACGTCCCGTTTCATACTTCTAAATGAATCATCCCTTGGCTCGATGAGAATAATAATAAATGAAGTAGCAGGGAGACAGAAATTAAATCTAGCTTCTTGCTGACCACAATTGAAAAATACCTTTTGCAAAGTAACTGAGGAGTCTAGCTCAATTGAAACACCAGGACCACACACGAGACAATCCTTGTCTTTCACAAACTCAGTCACTTTAGTATGGAGACCTTCATCTCCATTATACCTGAAACAAGTCAAAGTTACTAGCAACTTTTCGTAAACTGTATTCAAGTTATATTTTTTACATTTGAAACGACCAATGTTCAACTATTCTTTTTAGACATTCAAGATTCTTGTTACTGCTATATCGAAGAGCAATAGAACACAAATGGTAATAGTTCTTGATTTGAACAATCAAAGCAGATCAAGTTGTAATGAGCATGCAATTATCTTTGCCATCGCACCAACTTGTAGGACTTAAGTTTTCCAATTCACATAACCACATTCCAAAAGGAACCATCAGGCACATAGTATGTGGAAAAGATGGTTAGTGAAACAAACGTTAAGTAGTTTGATAGAGTTTTGCTGCATCCTGATACAATCTTCAGAGTTTCCAATGTGCACGCAGCTGATATAATAGCATTTGTGGATGCAATTGCTGGTATGATATTCTTCACAACACCCTGTAATAACAAGGGAAATGACTACTAAGAAAAAAAATGGGCTCAAATTCTAAAGACGTGGCATGTCTTTTCTTGAGTTTTAACACTATGTCACGTGTAGTTAGAGCACACTTAAAATTAGAATGATTAAGGATTAAATTATTTTAAAGTAGGCCAATTATCTCTAAACAGACTATCCAGACTCCAGAGTAAGAAATACCTGTGTCAAAGAATATGTAACTCCTGGAATGCCGAAAAGCTCCGCTCTCTTCAAAGCCTATGATCTCAAAATCCAAGGACAATCATCAATACGTCTTGAAAAGGTTAATCAATAATTTGTAACTGAAACTTTTGCTATTTTAAATTGAACGGAAAGGCTTCCAAATAGCGAAATTCACTTACCTCCACATAAACCCACTTCATATGTTCAGGGTCATCAGGATCAAAAGCTTTCCCATGGAAAATCTACAGAAAAAAATGAAATCTCATTAACTTTCAAATAATCAGACCAAGAAAAGGAGGGGCGTTGTGGTTAATATATTACCTCATCCCATTTGATCAAGTGAGCATATTCGATACAATGTGCAGCAGTTCTTGGGGTTTCTGCCAAGGTGCATAAAGGAAACTTGACTTGAGGGGGAAAGAGCCAAACAGTACACTCAAAGCATGGTGTCGCCCCAGGTACAATCACCCTAGCATGACCCTTAAAACCTTCAGTGCCCCCATCGACCATAGGTTTGATTGTTTCTTCCCTTGGATTATCATCAGAATCATACTCTGATTAATAAATAAAAAAGGAGGGTAAATTAGCTTAACAGGTAACGTAAGAGAATATCACAATGATCCAGCTCAATCTATTCATTAAGCAACGAAGATAACTTCCCAAATGAATCTGAACTGTTTTCCAGTCATATTTGCAAGCAAATGGAAAAATAGAGAGGGTCACTATGAAGAGACAATAATGAGTAATTGGAAGATCACCCACCTAGGAAGCTACAAGCTACAGCATTTATGTAGCTCCGAGCTTCAATGGAATCAAGACCAAGTGCAATAATGTGGAAATCATTATAAAATTCAATGTCTTTATCCTCTATCCGACCAAAATGAGGCACAATTTCCACTCCACTAACTCTTTCCATGACCCGTCTTGCAGCCACCTCAGCCTTTGGCTTACCAACGTCCTCAAGTCTACAATATTAATAAAAAGTAATAACTAGCCTTTCTAACGATATAACAGCAAACTTCAGAATAAACACGAAAACAAAACCAATCCAACACTCACTTATCTCACATCTACAATTCACCCTACCATGGTAATGTAAAGAAAAAAAAATGGTTACTGGCAAACAAGGTTTTGATCCATCTAGTATTTACAATCAATTTGTAGGGACCATCACATAAACAACCAGATCAAATTGCAGGATCTGAGCAAAAGAAAAATGACATCCAATTGCATGAAAATTTAAGAAGAAACAAATCAATGAACATTGGTTTCACTAGGAAATAACTGGAAAGAATCAATAATAATAATGCAAATGAAATTCAATTCCCTGTTTGCAGTTCACTTCACGCAACCAAGAGCTCACAATGAATCAACTCTGCATTTGACCAGGTGACAACTTTCTTAGGCCAGAATTCACCATTCTAACCCCATAAATGGAATGTGCTTAGTAGATTGACCGTTTATATGGTGATAGGCCACATCCAGTAAGCTATCAAATATCCGACAAGCACCAATGGTCATCCATAATTGAAAGAAAATTAGAAAAGCACGGAAAATGGCAGAGTAATTTAACACCAAAAATACCAATTTATAGACGTAGGAGTGATGGAAATCGGAATAGTATTAACTTGAAAAAAAAGTACCTGAAAAGAAACTGGCGATTGAGATTGGATACTTCGATGCGGTCCATGTCAATAACTTCAAGATTCCTAAAACCAGATAGAGCCAAGTCCTTCAAAAGCTCGCATCCCAAACCACCAGCCCCGACCACCAAGACTTTCACGAATTGCTGAAGGTCGTCTCTCAACTAGAACGAAATTCCGATAAGAGAAGAAAATCAGTAAAAAAAAAAAAAAACTAAACTCGGAGTCAAGATTATTACAGTGAGGAAAGGGAAGAAAGGGAGGAGACCTGAGGTCCAGGTTCGAAGTTAGGGCCGATGAGATTGCCGGACCTGAGAAGAAGCTTGTCAAGGTCCCTGGATCGGCTATGTTCGGCGGCGGAATCCGGCATTGGGCAGTGGAGGAAGATTTGCAGCTCGGGAACGCGGAACTAGATTGCAAGACGCCAATGTCTCAGTGAAATGAGACGCTATTTCAAGGGCGTTATGCGGCCCGTACGAAATAGCTTGGCTTTCACGCTTGTTTGACGTTGATCAAAGCTGGGAACCAACTAAAAGTTTTGGATAAATTCACTACTTTTTTTTATTTATTATTAATAATAATTATTTGGGTAAAAGTCGTGAGTAACATTGTATTTACGGTCAATAGGTAAATAAAACTTTGAATTTTAAGCAACCTAATTTTTATCCAAAGCGTGGGAAACATTGAGTTTCTCGTAAATAGGTAAATTAAACTTTAAGGTTTAAAAAAATGAATATGTATTTTAGGAGGTGACTAAATTATGACGCCACTCACTGCTAGTCTCGAAAAACAACTAAAATTATTTTTTTTAAATTAATTATTATTTTTAATTATTCTAGACAATATTATTTAGTTGATTTGAAAATTTTACCGTTGACACACAATATTATTAGATAATATTATATGCAGTTTCATGAATTTTTGACATTATACAGTTTTTTTATAATTTTTTATTACAAAATACAAAATATTTTTATTGAAAATTTGTAAAATATTAAAAAAAATCTAAGAATTGCAAGAAAATTTTGTAAAATGTAACGAGTTGAAGTTCCTAAACGATTTTGGAATTGAATTCAAGTGAAAATAATTTTATGTTTTTGGATCTTAAGTTTGATCACAGTCGAGGTTGTCTGGACAAAATAAAACATTATTCATTTTGTATTAACTCTCAATTAACTTTCAATGTTTTTTTTCAAAACTGTTTGTAACTTCAATGGGCAACATTATACAATTTTTTTTAATATCTTACAAATTTTTAATAAAATATTTTGAATCAAAACATTATAATAAATAAGACACACATTGAAAATTTACTAAACTTTACAAAATATTGGTTGTTAATATTCTGGATGTATGGTAAAATTTTTAAGTCATTTGAATAATATTTAACTTAAAAAATTAAAAAATTGTTTATTTTAAAAATTAATAACTAAGACATATCAGTCGTTCACAGCGAATGGGCTGTTTAACGCTACATCCATCTATAGCATCATTCGCTAGTGTTCATATTAGTTTTTTTAAAACTCAGTAAAAAATGCACATAAATATTATAATATGCTCATAATACTTATGCACTTGTTCAAAACATTTTATAACTTTACATCACTTTTATCTAATCATTTCAAAACATTTTAATATTCACATATATCAATAATATACTGTTCGTTGCAAAGACGCCTTGTGGAGGCAAATATTAACTCATCTTGTGAACCGCCTTGTGGAATGGTTAGCTCATACTTATGTGTTGCCTCACAACGATCGATCAATCTATTTATTTTATATTAGTATGTCCAATGCAGCGACACCTTGCCCAAGCAAAGAATGACACTTATTGGGATTCCCCATTTGGACGGCCATCATCAACAAATGCTATATCTCTCAATGATTTGTATGTATATTTCATATATGTGGATCCGATGTGGAGACGCCTTGCTGAAGTAAGGAATGACACACGTTGTGGTCTCCATTTTTGGGATGACCATTCTCAACATATGTCTCATTCTACGACAGATCTTCACATACGTTTCGTGTTCACAATTACTTATTTTATCATTTTCCTTAAAATCTAAGCATGAAAAACTACTTTCGTCCATTTTATAAAGCATATGCATACATATCATATCATCTACGTATGCTAACTATTCATCTATGTATTGATTGGTATGAATAGTTAGCATACGTAGATGATATGATATGTATGCATATGCTTTATAAAATGGATACAAATCTTTATCATGCATTAGACAATCGTAATATCACATTAATCATAGTTCAATCATCTAACATTTCAATGAGGTATCTCAGTGACTCGATCCAAACAATTCCAGAATGCTAAACTCAACCACATATTGCACGTCATTGAGTATATTTTCATCTGCATTAAGCATTAACTAGTTTTCTCATCCACACAATAATAGCATCCTCATTTAATTCACAATCAAGCACTTTATCACAGTCTAATACTTTGATGTGTAGTCACGAAAAGCCATTTATAAGACAATATTTACTTACTTTGATTCCTTACATACTTTTCCTTGGCCGGATTCAAGTCCCTTGAAATTAGAGAACCTAAAATCATACACCAATTTATTAGGACATTGAATTTCAACAACCCATCAACCTTTCATAAAAATCGAAACTTCCTACAAATAAACAATTAGTCTAATATCAAAACTCCAAATTCAACTTATGGTTCGAGTTCAATAAGAATAAAAAAATAATGAAACATAAAAATTCCATAAGGATCCATAACCCTAAAATTTCTTAATCTTAACGATCTTTAGCTCCAATTTTTCATTAACCTACTCATATGGTGTCTAGTATCCAAAAATCTCTAACCATATATCCATGATATCTTTTCCTACATATTTCTTGAAAAAGAGGAGAGTGTTACCTAGAAAACAAAGTTGATTCCATTATTTCCTTCTTTGGAACGGTTGACAAAGTGTAAGAGTTGCATATTCTTCAAACTTAATATCCAAGAATTGTTTGTTCCTTACTAATAGAACTAAAACATCGTGTAGAGAGAGCCAAAATCATGGCCCCGCCATTTTACCCCTCTAAATACGCTTGGAAAAAATGTTTAACCTAATTAAATCTAAACTTTCGATTGACTGATAACATTAAAGCCCAGTTTTGGTCGGACCAAAATCAATTTTTTTTGGTCAAATGTCGATCGAAACTTAAGAGTTAACAATTTTAGTTTACATAATTGTTAACTATTAAGTTTCGATCGACCAAAATCCATCAAGGTAATTTAAAAGGTTCATAACATTTCTATTGATGTGTGATTGTTATAATTCAAATGTGAATTTATTCATTCAAATGTCTACAACACTTTTGTGGAATTAAATTCATAAAACTTTGTTAGGCTTTTCATTTTGAACAATCTTGTATAACAATTTATATTTCTAGTTTTCAAACTCTATTTGTTAGTTGATTTCATAATTTAATAACTTTTGGTAACACAATTTGATTATCAAACAGTCAATGTCATTTGGATCCTTAGAATGTCTATGCTAACTTTGTAGAAGAAATCAATTTAATAATTATCAAGTTCTTCGCTTTCATTATTTCTCTAAAACTATTTAGTTTTCTTCACATAAGGGTCGATTTCATTATGTATCATTGATCTACTCGACATTATTGCACTTATATTCCCTTCATCGAGCCTTAACTCTTGACTAAATTCAAGTCTAAATCAAAGCTACAGACATCATTCAATTAAAATGTTCCATTCTTCATTTCACCGCCATATTAAATTAACCTAACTCAAATTAAAAACAATGGACTCATGAAAATTGAAACATAGGTGATGAGCTTAGCATGGGTATCATATTTCTAGTCGAGAACATGACCCTAGCCTAGTTAGCCTGAGCGTTGTATGCATTATCATCCATAGGTGGGCGTGGGTACACTGTGTACACAAATGATTGTGGAGTTCACGCAACCCGCACCAAAGAATAGCCCTAACTTAGGGTATAGTCCAGAGGCGCTCAGTTGTGAATAGCTCGTGAGATCAGTTGCGATGGTCAAAATTCGAGGCTATGTCAAGATTGCAGATGAGGTGTAGATTTTTGAAGGACCTTAACATGAGAGTACCATTGTAGGACCTTAACACGCCCATGGCATGCGACTTGAGCCTCGTAGTCTCCCAGCTGCGTGATGCCCACCTTTCTGATACTTGGTTTATTTTGAAGCTTTTATGTTGTAATAAGCTTTGTGGCCCATTAGGGCCTCAAGTGCATATGTTACGTTAGTTTGCTTGCTCGGTCCTCTAGGTATGCAAATTCGCATGCTTTAGGAGGCGGCTTATCTTGCCAAGTTGAACATTTATTATATTGAATGAAAACTTTATTTCTCTTTAGAATGGACTTGAAATAAAGATAATTTTCTTGTAAACCTTGTCGTGCATAGCCAGATGATTCACGTCTCTTCTGGGACTTAACATTTTCCCACCACAAATATGTATAACTAGATAATTCTAAAGTTGCTAGCTGTATTTTTTATTTGTTGGAATAGTTATAGAATTCAAACACTTTCACAAATTTATCCAACTGATCCAGAAAAACAACTCCATTACCGTTACCACTAAACGGTGGTACACTAACCTTAATGTGATTCTATTCTTCATCAGAACCATGACTATGGCTAGGAGACACGTTGTGCTCCTCTTCATCGTAGAGCGAAACCTTTTCCTCAGAATCAGTTAGTGGAACTCTTTTCCTTGCATTCTTAGTTCTTTCTCATGGTCTAGGGCTCGAGGGATTCATCTATTTAGCCGTCTTACCTCCCCCATGAATCACTTGATAATGGTAGACAAATCATTAATTTTCCCTTGCAGACTCGGCTCAGCCACTTGACTAATGGTAGCTTTCGCTTGTTCATTAGTTTCATGGGCTTGTTTGGTATTGACAGTACTCCTTGCCCTTATGGTAACACTAAGATTAGGATACGATGCAGAGAATGATGTTTACGGAAAGGGATGATGGCTCTACTGCCATATGACATGCTAGTGATATCAGACGACAACACAAACGATAAAGAAATGAAAAAAAAGTAAACGAACTCAACAATCTTACTCTTGAATCCCTCTTGCACAAAGTGAGAATGATTGCAGCAAGTCACTAATTTAACAACTAGAAACGAGATGATAAAACTCATACACACATATATTTCTCACCGAGTGAAATGAAAATGGGTTTGAAGGATTCCACAACAAACTCAAACAAACAAATGCTCTGGATAATCTGGGTTCAACAACCCTTACAAAAATGTGCTAGGAAGACTTACATAGCCTCTAAATCACAACCATCACATTTTTACTTAAATCCTAGCTGAAACATTTTAACAAAAAGTATACTAGAAAGTAGTCTTCATATGAAAAAATAGTGTAAATGCCCCAAATAGTTTCCTCACATTGTGTGCTTGCAGGTTGCATGTACACATGAGATTGGAAGGGAAATATGTGATAAGAAGATGACTGCAGAGATTGTGAGCTTGCAGAGATTTTGTTGAAATCTAATTGTATGAGGTGAAAGTGATAAGAAACTTAAGGCTTATTACTTGGTAGCCGCAAAAGGTGATATGAAATGAGATTGGAAACTAAAAGAAAAGGTTGAGGCTCGAGCTGCTGCATACATGGAGCTGCTCTCTACCATATGCTTACTCTTCAAAATAGGTGCACAATATCTTGTAAATAGGCTGCACCAATTCTATTAACATAAATGTTTGGTTCGGCCATGATCTGGTTCGACCGATCGACACTTTGCCAACTGATCATAGGGCATGGTAACTCCTTGTCACTTGACGTTATTGTCACCTCTCCTGCTTAGCCAATAAGTCACCTACAAAATGAGCAAATATGTCAATTAATCTCTGGGCTCGGCATCTTGTGATTGGTTATTGTGGTTGTTTTTCTTTCGGTGCTTCATTGAAGCATACTGTGGCACATCAGAAGGTGTTTAAGAGTTCGAACCCACAAGAAGAGTTGAATTTTCCAAGCTTTATATCAAAACAAATCTTGCATAGTTGGTCCCTCATAAACATTGTGCGTTTGATCACTCTTGTGCCCCCTTTGACTTTTCCAACGCATGGTCCCTTCGGATGTTGCAGACTCGTGCTCCACTGTGGCTCCAATCTGCCTTCAGAGTGCAAATTATGTGCTCTACTGTAGGGTCCTCCACACAATCCTTATCGTTATAAGCATCTAATTACGCTAAGTGCCAAAGTTCATTTTTGTTGATCCTCCTTCAAAGTGCACTTCAGGCTGTTTGCACTCGCAACTCAAAAAAAGATCATTTTGGGTCGGTTCTCGAATTTAATAATGCAAACCTATTATACTTGGACCAGACCAAAATACTACATAACCTTAAATTCATCTTGTTAACTTTTTAATTTACAACTTAGCAGACAGTAGCCCCAAACCCTCATTGTCGATCCTCACGATCTCTCTCTAATCTAAAATCCATCTGTATCCATTTTTTTTTCAATTTCCGCTTTATGTGGTTTCCACAACTCGGGGCGATCTACTAACTCTTTGTTTCTGCATCTTTTCTATATAGTATTTTTTTTTTCATTTGGAAATAATTTACACTTATTTGTATGTTATGTAGTCCCTATTTCCTAAAGAAAACCTATTTTCTAGAAAATAGGTTTTCTTTCGGATTCATAGATCTTTTGCTTTTATTGGTACCTCTGAGTATTTCTAGGATACAAATATGTTAGTGGGTTTGACTAATATGCAAATATTTTTTGCAATTCTTTTCTTTCTAGAAATTAGATCGTGTTTTTAAAATTTTACAGTAAAAAAACTCTAAACTTTAGAAAATAAGTTAAAAAACCTCTATACTTTGAAAACGATTAAAAAACTCTAGATGAGCAATTGAGCTCTAGCAAGAGAAAGAAAGCAACCTTCAATTCTATTGTTAGAGTCTACGAACCTGTTTTACTTCACAAAGAAGCTGATCTCTTACTTCATAGTGGTCTCGAAGGTCAACGCGGCTTGAAGTTTGGCGTTGCTTAAATTTTGGGGTCGCCCGAGTGCTCGGTGTCTTCACAGAGAGAGGGGATCATGATTTAGGGCTCGATGTTAGGTATAATTGGTTGTCAATCTCAATTGAAAAACGTAAGAACTTCAAATTGTCAATTGATGCAATTGATAGTTTAATGTATCAGTTGAAAATACTTCATACTTTGGTGCGTCAGATGAATATTACCCCACATTTAATAAATAAATTAATATTCTTCTTCGCATGTGATTATGTAAACTACTTTTTGAAGCATTCTGTTTATTTAGAATAGTAATAATGGACTTGAGACATTTCAAACATATTTGGAGTATCTCGATAATTAATTTGATTTATGTTGTGTTCTCCACTTGTCCTTTACCATTATGAACTCTTCCTTAAGTTTTTTTCCCTCATGATTGAATTTGAAGTATTGAGTATTGTTTTATCCTCAATCACCTTCAAAAATAATATTTGACATATCGTTAGATGATTCTGATGGTTGCATGTCAGATGATGGATCCCGTGATTCATCAATAGGTAGCGAGAATAGCTCCATAACTATACCATCAAGGACTTCTATTCCATCGTTGCATGAGCATCTTGCATGCGATGATTTTTAATGGTGCCTGATAACCCCTAAACCCGATGATTTTTGTGTGAGTTACGACAACTATGATCTAGATTGTCACAAAAATGAATCTATTATTACACAGTTAAAAATGAAGATGGATTGCGCTAGCTAGGACACTTGCTGGTTAAAATCAGCTTGAAATTCGGAATATGCTAGAGACTTGTTCTCTCTAGTTCACAACATCTGCTTCATCTATTTTCTTTTCTTTCTATTCTCTCACATAATGATCCCCCTCTTGTAAGTATGCTTCGGCATGGTTCAATTTTTGAGCCAAACTGTACCGAACCAATCAATTTCTTGTACCACAAAACTGAAGATGTAATACCCAAAAATTTCTTGTAATGAATTCCTTTTTAATATCTAATGAATTTCGTGATAGGTTATGTTATTAGTGCTCATAGTGGCTGGAGTAAGAGTATAAATGAAAAGGAAAAAAGAAAATAAAGGAAGATTAAAATAGTTAAGGTAGAGGTCAAAGCATGAGCGAACGTATGGACAAGGACGATTGACATAAGTCTTTCTAGGGTTAGATAACTTATCGGGAGAAGTCGATGTTATAGATATCATTATCAACCTAAATGTGCTTTATAAATTTAAATTGAACCCTTTATACCTATGCAGAAAAATGATTGGGTTATACCTCTAACCACTAACGATTGAAAAATGGATCGCTTTGCTTTGACACAAGTCATTTCTAAACTTGCACATTCTCAATACAATATTGTATTTTCTAAATGAAATGTAAGATTAGGAAGATCACACTCGATAAACAAATATTACGTTCGTTCTCTCTATTTTATCTTTTCTCACTTGATACATATGTTCTTCGATCAAGAATATCAATAGAAGAACAAAAGAGCATTATACATTTCAAAAAGAGAACCGTAGATTTTTCTGAAATAAGAATTATCAATTACATTTATCCCATAAATTAAGTGGGTGGGGAACCGATATAGTAGGACCACACTTAACATTTTTACAATTGGTCCGAGTGTAACTTTTTTTTATATAGTAAGAAAATATAACACATGAATTATAAAGATACATTCCCTTAATGCAATAAAGAATTATCTTACTTGTATCACATTGTAAAAGAAATTAAAATAGTTATGGTGGAGTTCAAAGGACGAGTCGACCTATGGACAAGGACAGTGTACATAGATTTCTCTTGGGGAACATAGCTTATAAAGAGAGGTTGATGTTATATATATATCTTTAACAGTCTAAATGTGCTTTATAAGTTTTATTTAAACCCTTTCTACCATTATCCAAAAAATAACTAAGTTATACCCATAGCTACTAACGTTTAAAAAATTGGATTGTTTTGCTTTGACATAAGTCGTTTCTAATTGTTCACACTCAATACAATGTTATATTTTTTAAATGAAAAGTAAGATAAGGAAGACTACAATCAAAGAAAACAATCATATGTTTCTTCTTTCAATTTCCTCTCTTCTCACTCGATGCATATCTTCTTTCATCAAGAAGATAAATAGAAAAGCAAAAGAGCACTATGCATTTTAAGTAGATCTGTAGATTTTTATGAAATTACAATAGCAGAAGTAACTTTATGTAATTCTCAACAATTGCATTGGTCCCATAAATTATGTCAGTAGGGAACCTAGACAGCAAGACCATACTCAACATTCTCCTATTTGATATGAAACATAATTTATGTAATAAAAAAATACAACACATGACTCATAATCATATTTTCTCTTAATATAATTGAGAATTATATTCCTTATATGGCATTGTACAAAGATTAAAATGGATAAGGTGTAATTCAAAGCATGAGTTGACTTATGGACAAGGACAGTCAACATAGGTTTTTCTAGGGTTAGTTAACTTATGAAGCGAGTCGATATTGTATATATCTTTAACGCCCTAAACATGCTTTATAAATTTTATTTGAACTCTTAATACCATTATGCAAGAAAATAATCGTGTTATACCTTTAGCAATTAACGTTTTGAAACCGGATTGCTTTGCTCCGACATAATTCGTTTTCAAACCTTGACTTTCTCAATATGATGTTTTATTTTGCTAATGGAAGATAAAATAAGGAGAATCACACTCGATGAAGAAATTTTATGTTCTTTCTCTCCATTTTCCCACTTTGTATGAGTGTAACTTAATTTGTGTACTAAGAAAATAAAATACATGAATCATAAGGATATATTTTCTTAGTATAATAAAAAATTATCTTTTATGTATCACAATGCAGAAATATTAAAATAGATAAAGTGAAGTTCAAAGAATTAGTAGACGTATAGATAAAGGATGATCGACATAGATTTATCTAGGCTACATAACTTATACAAAGGGGTCTATGCTATATATATATCTTTAATGGTCTAAATGTGCTTTATAAATTTTAATGGAACTCTTTATACCATTATGCAAAAAAATAATAGGGTTATAGCTTTAGCCACTAACATTTGAAAAATCAAATTTGTTTCGCAACCTTCATATTCTCAACACATTGTTGTATTTTCTAAATGAAAGATAAGATTAGGAGGACTACACTCGATGAAAAAATCGTACATTGCTTCTCTCAATTTTCTCTCTTCTCTCTTGTCCCGTATGTTCATCCATCAAGAAGATAAATAGAAGAGCAAAAGAGCAACATTCATTTCAACAAGAACCATATATTTTTTTTAAATGAAAACTGCAAAAACAACCTAATGAAACTCTCATAAATTGCATTGGTATCTTAAATTAAGTCAGTGGGGAACCTATATAGCAAGAAACTCGTTATTCTCTCAATCTGTTTAAGTGTAACTTAATTTATGTAGTAAGGAAATACTAGTATGATTCATAAGGATAAATTATCTTAATGTAACTAACAAGTATCTTTCATGTATCACATTACATTATATTACTTTTTTAATGCCCATAAGCTTAATGCATAAATCTTATGCTGATTCTAGGTTCATTACTTAAGTATATTCTCAACATAAATATGCACACTAATGTTACCAAAATGAGCAATATCAATTTAAGAGTTTTTCAACATCTATTTTTATGATGAAATTACACAAGGAATTAAGTCACATTTTATCTATATGATCTTGAATTTTAAAATTAGTATATTTTTAGTTAAAGGATCAGCTATCATCAACATTGTGTAGTTGTTCGATGAATATTGTATCATTTTTAGCACATTCTCTTATGACTAAATATTTAATGTCGATGTATTTATTTCAACTATCACTTTTGATATTTTTAGCCATAAAACAGGAGCTGAATTGTCATAATAGATTTTCAATGGCTTAAAGATAGAATTAACGATCCTAAACCTTGAATGAAATTATTCTTCCATACATCATGTGAAGTATTCACAAAGTATGATACAAACTCAACTTTCATAGTGGATGTAGTAGTGAGATAATGTCTACCTCTTCTCCATGTAGAGCTCCACCCGCAGATATAAAAATATATCTTAAAATTGATTTATGTGAATCAATGCAACCAACATGTAATGTTTGTTCATTTTGGTAACTCAACACTTTCTTTACAACAATCCAATGATCTTTATCTTGATTACTCTAATATCTGCATAACATTCTCACAATAAACGCAATGTCGGGTCTTATACAGCCTAGAGCATACATTAGGGTCCAACAACCGAAGCATAGAGAATATTCTTCTTTTGCTCATTCTGAAGATTGTTTTTTCAAACAATGGTTGTTATGGAACTTGTCACCATTCACATTTGGAGACTGACTAAGTTAGCAATCTTTCATCTAAAACTTCTCTAACTTTATTGATATAGGTTTATTGAGAAAATTCTAAAGTTCCACAAGAAATTTGAAAGATTGGAATTGCTACGCATACTCTTCTCCATGTCTAACAATGTTTGATTTCTTCTTTCTACAACACTATTTTGATCTGGATATCTAAGTATAGTGTATTGCACAATAATACTATCCTTTTGTAGAAATCTAACAAATGAAGCAAGTGCATGTCCATCTTTAGTTATCTACCATAATACAACTTAATATGTATAATCAAATATGTTATGACTAATTTTAATTAAATAAATTACATTAATCATTGGACATTTACTTTCTTTATAAATTTGAATTTAATGTTCAATTTTATTTGTAAAACATAAAACCAAACTATGAGGGCAAAATAAAATAATTTATTTACTTACAATATTTGAGCAAGAACTAAAAGTAAATTTTGAAGATAATTATTTGTAAGCATATTTCAAATTATGTCTATACAAATGTTAAAAATTATAGAATATTTTAGAGTATTATCTTACAATAATATTGAATGTGTGGTAAAATTTACAAATTATTCCAATAATATTTTAGTAGAAAAATTCAAAAATATAAATTGATTTGTTTGAAAAAAATTAATATTTGTAGTGGTCGGTTAAACTATCATCTTTTCAATGTTGAGCGTACAACACAGTCGTGAAGCAGTTGTGCTCAACGAACGGCTGAGCAGAGTTAAACAGCGGATTGCCGAGATTCAATTTGTTTATTTTTTCAAACTTCCAGTTTAATTTACTTATTTACCTACCGAGAACTTAGGGTTCTTGGGTTTCCTATAACCTTAAGCCAGCATCCCATGAAGATTATCTGTACACGTGTACGGTCATAAATACAGAATCTCATCTATCTTGGGTTGTGAGAGAGCCTGGGTCTGGGTGTGGCCGTCCTTGCCCTCGTGTGGGTCCCATGGGGTTAATTAAAAAGTCCTGATTGGGATTTAGAACAATTATTTTTAATATTAAATACTCAATAATTAGATGAAGTGATTTGGAAAATAGCACGTGATTAATAATTGTAAAAATATGTTTGACTCTGCATGTGTTACGGGTGGATGTTTGAGCTTTGTGTCGAATGCGTTGAACAAAGTCAAAGTTTGACTCAGCATGTGTTACGGGAGGATGCTTGAGCTTTGAATGTAGAATTCGTTGGCCAAAGTCAACAATCGTGGCTGAACTGCAGACCCTTATTTCAAATCCCAGTATTAAGTAATGGCATCTAATCATTATGCTACACTGATCAATTAAATTATTCAATGTTCATGCCCTGAAGTTTACAAGACATCAAAAGATCCATTTTGCATTTGATTGGTATAACATATTTGGCTAATGGGTTTCCTCCGTATTTGGGATGCATAGGAAAAATTATAAATTTGGATAGGATTTTACTTAGCAAGGAATTCTGAAAAAATGTAAAAAATAGGTCTATTATATAGAAAATCTAGGTCATGACAACTCCTTTATCGGTATAACTGACCGTGTCCCGTTCACGTGCAATAAGTGATATATGTTGCACTATTGATATGCAGATGGCCGCGTGTCAGTAGAAGTTATCGTGTTCACTTGCTCCAAGTGAGACTTACACGTGAATTTAATATTAGTAGCTGATTAGTTACTTTCAAAATTAGATTTTTGATTATTTTTTTGTCAATGATATAGATAAGTCATTTACATCCTCTTTTTTTTTAATTAATTGATTACCCTTTTATTAATTCATATTAAATATGCATACATATTTATTTTTAGAATTCAAGAATTTGAATTGTTGCAAGAAGACAAATTAGAATGGAGTGGAATCGCCAAATTTATTCAGAATAAAAATAGAGGAATAAGTAATCTGACCCACAAGTAATAGTCATGTTAGGCACGCATCGCTATTGAATATTTCCGATTATAATTTTCAATTATATTTTATTAGGAGAGTTTAACAAAAAGTAGGGTTATGCGACAATTGATTTGTGTCGGGCACCACAATTGAAGAAACGTGATAACTAAAGAACAATGTATTAGACGTGGTATAAAACATGTGACAAATGATGGACCAACCAACGGTGTTGTAGATTGGCACAAGCCTTTATCCTTGCTTGGCGCAGGTATAAGGAGAGAAATGGGTGGGAGAAGAGAAGAAGATGATGAACTTTAAGCAGCACTTCTTAGAGAATTCAAACATTGGGTGGGGAAAATGACAAGTGGACAACACTCACTTCTCCGATCTCAGCGTCAAGTGTCCATCAAAAGAGATGGATTGATAGACCGTAGGGCTTGCCTCTCTTGACTGAGAATTGCAGACCTTTGCGACACCGCTATTCCATCTTTGATCGTTTGATCCAAGTAGAATGAAGATCAAACGATAAAGATCTTCTAGTTGTGGATCATGGAACAGTGCTCGGAGGGAACGCACTCTTCTGAAGAGATCTGTTAGTTTATTACTACGCTCAATGACAAAGATGGCGTAAACTACCAACCACTATTTGTAAAGATTAAATCCTAATAATAGTACAAAAAATCAAATGATCTTAAAATAGTTTCAAACGCCTACTTTCAACGATTAAACTCTTATGAGCCCTATGAGTGGGAAGGTGAGACACATGAATGGGAGAGAAAAGCTATAATGGGAAATGAGTGGTTTGTTATCTGAGGTAGATGGCCAACTTTTATGCCCTTATATTTGTCTATTTTAAGGCATTAGTGGTGGATGGTAGGGAGTCACGCCGGTGCTCAATAATGGGTGACCACAGCTTCTATACTTCTCCGCTATGATTAGTCGTAGAATACAATTAGAATGTGTAAATAGAGAGATTTCCCCCCATAGTATACAATTGAAATGTGTAAGTGTAAAGATTTGAATCTATCTCTTCCTCTCTCTTAGCTCGTAGAATTCTTTTGAAAATCTGAAAGATGAAGCAAATTTTCTTCTTTTCTTCTACTTCCTCAGACCTTATTTTGATCAAATCCAGACAAAACTATATTCCACTCATTCAGACGTGACTTACGAAGCATAAACTAAGGCCTAATTCAGATATTGGGATCAGGAGGATCTTCGTCTTTGGCTTGGTCGAAGTCATTTCATAAACTGAGTGGGAGTTAGACCAGTATTTAGCTTGGATTTGTTTATTTTAGCTCAGAGTTAAGAGGGTCCCATATGCGGGAGAGGAATGTGATTGCCCCTGTTTCCAAACACCCTTCTGAAAGAATTCGTCCTGTGCAGCCCCTGGTTTTAATGATCCTCTCCTCATCTTTCACTGAAATAGCGGGATCCGTAATCGTCATGTTTCACTATTTACACCATGGGCCTGCGCTTAGGCGAGGAGGGAGCCGCAATCTGCTGCTCCTCAGAGAACCCTTTAGCAGGTACGACCCGGTGCAGGGACCCTACGATGAAACTAACCATTTTGGGCTCCCTTGATGCTTCTTTGCGATGATGCATGATTGGACTGCAAGCAGCGGGCAGAGCTTGCTCTTAGCTCGAGATGAAGTAGAAGGCGTTGGAATTAGAGAGTCGTTAGGCTGTCTTTGTCAACACGTCTTCAGTCTTCATCTCATTCTCCTAGTTTGACTATTATTAAATGGCTTTACAAAGCTTCCCCACGCAACACTGCTACAGCTCACAGGCTCTGTTAGCGTTGAGAATGGAATCTCTGGCGGATTGGGGAGAGAGAAAGGCATTGAAATAAAGCCACCAATAATGGGGGCTTTGTCTCCACAACTATGAACCCTTTTTCATTTGTTTATTGCAAAAGGTAAACAAAACTAAGGACGATTGCCGCCGCTTACATTACATCAAACCAAAACTAAACATATTATCTGTAAATATAACTATCGATAATAGTCCTAATCCAGCTTAGTATTGAAGAACATAATTTTAGAAAACCATGCAAAAATTCAAGGAGAATCAACAAACTCTAAACCAGAATTGAGACCATCGCAGAGGAGCTGAGTGTGTAATAATGGCGTCAAATTTTCTACTTCTTCTGCGACGCGTCGCCACCTTCCTTGCCCAAACCACACCCCCACGCTAGAACCAGATCGAAACCGAATTCGCCTGTAATTTTCATTCACATGACTACGCAACTGGAAGTGTTTTCATCGCTGAACATATCGGAGTACTGATCCACCGGAGGATGCTGGTGTGGGTAAGGATATGGGTAAGGATACGGCGGTGGCATGTAGTTCACGGCGGGTGGAGGACGGGCGTACATCATCGCTTGGTTGCTTGCCATTGCTTGTTGCTGGTTCATCATCGCCGCTAACATTTGCTGTTGCTGGTAGGAGTTTCCGGCCATTGACTCTGGTCCACTTCCCGGAAAGTACCCTCCACCGGTGATTCGCGATGCCGGCACACCTTGAACAGCCGGCATATTATCCATCTGGCCTCTTGGAAAGTCACCCATTTGCGCAAACTTGGGGCCGGGCAGCCCGGCGTGGGGGCCACCACCCACTGCCATTGCCGGTAAATTAGACACCCCACCACCCTTTTTTCCTCCATTGTTGACGTTGTTTCCATTGCCACCTCCGCCACCGCAGCCTTTTTTGTTATTATTCGACCCACTGCCATTGTTTCCTCCTTTACCATCGCCGGATTTTCCTCCATTCTTCCCTCCCCCGTCTTGATTTTGATTGTTTTCACCACCGCCACCACCTTTCTTTCCGCCATTTCCACCCTGATTTTGACCGTTTCCGCCACTCATTCCGCTCATTTGGACGGGGACAGGTCCAACATCGCTTCCTTTCTTACCTCCTCCACCTGCGCCGCCATTATTTCCATTCTTCAGGGCATTTAAGAGCTGATTCCCATTCATCACGTTCCCCACCTGGCCATTACCCATGAAGGGCTTCATCTTACTCGGCGGAAGATGAACATCGTCCATCTCATCGTCGAGATCATCATCGTCATAATCATCATCAGAATCAAATTCATCGTCGCTCATATCGTCGTCATCGGGCAGATTGAACTTAACATTCTTCTGATTAGGGCCCGGATCCTTGCCCTGCAATTTCAAGTCCTTAAACTGGGGAGGCAACTTCAAATCCTGAAGCCCCTTTATTTGCTGCAGTTGCTGAAGCAGGTGCTGCTGAAGCTGTTGCTGTTGCAAGTTCTGCATCTGCGTCTGGCCTCCACCGTTTTTGGGCTGGTTATTCCCGGCTTTAGGCTGGTTATTCACCCCTTTCTGCGCTTTGCTGCCACCCTTTCCGCTATCCATCTGCATGTTCTTCATCAGATTCATCTGATTTTGCTGATTGCCCTTCGGAGCTCCCCATATCTCAGCGTGCTTCCCAGATTTTGCGAGCTTTTTTATAAGAACGTTTGGGTCTATGTTACCCGAGACTGTGACCTTCCCTGCGTCAGCGTCTATTTCCGTCGTAAAAACTCCTGCAAAAAATCACTATCAAGATTCAAGAACCAATCGAAAATTGAAGGTTTATTCTGCTTTCATGGCGGAAGAAGTAAATGAGAAATATTGAATGGTACCGTCAATTTTCTGCAAGATTTTCTTCACTTTCTGCTTACATCCATCACAGTGTATATTCACCTTCAGAACACACTTCTGAAAAACCAGAAGCAGAAACAAAAACAGAGAAATGTCAAGTCAGACCGGCTGAAAAAGAAAAATCACACACTACGCCGGGAATCAACGGCAGAGAATCAGCGAAAATTGAACACTTAATCAGAGAGTAAACGGAGAAACAGAAGGAAGAGTGAAAAGAAAGGTACCTGGATCTTCAAAACCTCTTCTTTACTCATAGCTTCCACCGGCTTACTTCAAATGTGAGAGAGAGAGAGAGAGAGAGGAGATGAAAATGTTGCAGATCTGAGGCAGAAGACTTCCCCAAGCGAACCCAGAGACGAAAGAAGAGGCAAAAAGGTCAAGCCTTCCTTCGACACTGAGAGGTTGGAGTTGGAACCGTCTCGGGTTCCATCGAAGGGAGAGAGAGTGAGAGAGAGGAGAGAGGAAGAGAGAAGAATTGAAATTATTGGATCTGCTCTCTGAAGGAAGACCTTTATTTATTGGAATACTTTGATTGAAAATTCGAGCTTTTCTTGGTTTGCGGAAGGAAAAATACGAGAAACCAGTTCACACGCCCTCTCTCTCTTCCGACCACGGTTGCTGCTCAAGCTGCAAATGGGCATGGATGTGGCTATGGCTCGGCTCGGTAGTCGGTTCCACAGGGAGTGATGATAAACCCTAAAAATCCCAATTTATATCAAAAACAGAAAAATAAAATGGGAAGTAAAAGCCATTGCACTTGCAACGACGGAGTTTAGGAAGAATCCACTGAAAGAAATCAAGAAGAAAGAGGGCATTAAACGCCCATCACGCCACACCTCTGACAGAGGCATATGCATCCAAGGTTTGTCTGGGAGCACAAATAATGGGTTCATCTGCAGCAGCTGAGACCCCCCCAGCTCAAGTTTGGAATCTCATTTATTTATTTTGTCCACCTACCCTCTAATCTATCAAAGCAAGGCATCCCATTAGTTTCTTTGCCAGAATCACATGCTTTCTGCCCTCCTCCACACTCTAATTTACTCGCTAGAGGCTTACTCAGTTGCAGCAACAAGATCCACACGTTGGCTTGGTGGTTGGGCTTTGACTGCTTCATCAAGCCTCGACTTTCCTTCTCCAGCCAAATCACACGCCTCCGAGCAAACGACATCCTTTTTCCGGTCAATGGTTTCCCAAGTTTAAAGCCAGAAGAGGGTTTCGTTTCTTCTGGCCGAGATTCTGACAGGTTTCCCACACTGCCTCTGCTTTGAGCCACATGGTAAATGAGCATTTTGAAAGAAAGAACAAGAAATATGATGTACCCTTTTGGGCTCAGAAGTCAAATTTCCAAAAATACATCAAATTTAAGACTAAAGAAAATAGTATAAATATCAATCAGGCCTCTATACTTTGAAGGTACTTACAGCCATCACCTTCGTCGATTGGGGTTCAAAGTCTCTGTTCGTCGATTTTTCATGAAATGGGGACTTCGAACCCCGATTCGAGACCCTTCGGATTAGAACGGAGACCCTGAATCGGGATTGGAAGTCCCCATTCGTCGACTTTTCATGAAAAAGAGAATTCGAACCCCGATTTGGGGACCCTTCCGATTAGAACGGGGACCCCAAATCGGGGTTGGAAGTCCCTGTTCGTCGACTTTTCATGAAACGAGGACTTCCAACCCCGATTCGGGGACCCTTCGGATTAGAACGGGGACCCCGAATCAGGGTTGAAAGTCCCCGTTTATTTCTGTTTTTCACCTAACTTTCGGGGCTCATAATTCTTTCTATACCTATCCAAATTCTATGTAATTGATATCAATCTCTTCCTTATTTTGTCTACTACGTTTCATATGAAAAAGTCGTGGCCGAATTTGTAGCAGACAACCCACTAAAACATATATTTTCTGAAATCAGTAAGTTTCGTCTTATATTTTCGGATATCATCAAGGAGCGGTCGACATTTTAAACAAGGTGTCAACCTGTTCTACACAAGGTGTCGACCTACCATTGTTTATAGGTCAACCTATATAGCTTGAAAAGTCAAGGTGTCGACCGCTTGTGTCAAAGTGTCGACCGTTTTTCAAACCCGAGAGTTTTAAGGTGTCGACCGACAATCAAGGTGTCGACCGCCAGTTAAAATTTTCATAACTTTTGTCCTACAACTTAGATTTCTATGATTTAAACGCCATTATTTTCCTTATTGAGTCTAGTTTAACTTTACAGAAGACATAAATTTTAAGTTCAGAGCGTAAGGGTATCAAATATACGACACACCGAATATCGCTCAAAAGTTCATATTTCCTTAGTCTAGTTTTCATTCCTCAACCAGACGAAAATTGGTCAACCCGATACCACACAATGCTTTTTAACCGAAATGAGTCAATAATATTACAATTAATTTATTAAATAAGAAAGTTACTTCAATTTGCATAAAATCAAAAAACATACTTCAACGACATACTCATTGCGATGCAGAATTTCAAAAATAAAGGGAGAGAAGAGAACGAGAGGGTTAAACAGAAACCCTAATTCTAAAATTGAAATAGGGTTAAGTATTGAAATCGATCAACGACGCAACACCATACCTTGACTAAACTATTAAAGGGTAGGACTCAAACGAACTTCGATCTCCCTTTTGCTCGACGACTCAGACTGTCCAGATATGGTTGATCTCTCTTTCACTCGCACCCACCCTTCTTCGATTCACCCTCTTAGCCTTCGTAAAAAGCAATCATAAAAGGGCTAGCAAAAACTTGCATGTGAGATGCGCATGCCAGCTTTTAACGGAACCGTCACGGGACGGTATCTGCTGCAATTATTAAATAGTACAAGAGCATTTTTGACGAGTTTTAAACTACAAGGTGACGGCTTCAAATACCTTCAAAGTACAGAGGGCTAATTGATATTTACCCAAAAAAATAATACATCTCATAGAAATGAAAGCATTTGGTCGGCACACCATGGGGGAACTGTACAAGACTCGAGGGCTGAGGAAGATCTGGGCAAATTAACACATAAAAACTGAAATAAAACAACACAAAACAATTAATTATCCTGGATGGTATTAAATGATCCAGCAATTCACAATTTCCTCCTTACTTTGACATGGAAAGAATCACCGGTGTTCTTTCCAATTACAGCCTGAGTAATCTGCATATAAGGAGAAGTGGCTGAAAGACGGTCCCCGTCTATAGATAGATTTTGAGAGCTTGTCTCAGCAGACATGACAAAAGAAAACATATCTTGTTTTGATCTTCCAATGCAAAAAAAAGAATCCTAAATCAATACCAGTTCCTGAAGGCTGACTAAATTTCTGGCCATTACCTTTTCACCGGAGTAAAGGCTTCAGGATATAGCGGAATAAATCGACCATTTGGCTCCTCATTGACAAAGTAAAACACAGTAATGCTACCCATTCCAAAAGACAGCATTGAAGGAAAATAAGCAGATCTTTTCTGGTATTTTTAGAAACAGTTTATGGATTTGACAATATAAACGTGAGAAAATGTAGAAGCAAAAGCTGTTCTTGAACTACAAAATATTCAAACAGGCTAAGAACATCGACCGGGTCTAGGGAACAAACCTTGACCCTGATGTGCCGTCAATCGATGAGCGGCGCACCGTTATCGGGAGATGAGCGTACGCGTGACCGGAGGAGGTAACGTGTACGGCGGTAGGAAAATATGGTCGGACGATTTCTGGAGTTAGGTTGCGGAAGTGTAATGGGGTGGAAATAAGGTGGATTGAAGGTGTAAATATGGTAATGGCACGGATAAAAACGGAGGTGGTTCGGAGGGTAGTGGATGAACCGGAATCGGTGGTGGCGGAGATTTGATGGCTCGGGAAAACGGGATGGAATTTAGGAGGATATGGGGCGGTCGATCTAAACACTTGAGCAATCTAAGTGTTTAGAAAGGTAGACCTAGTTCTTGTTCGGATATGACGCACCGTTCACAGACGAGGGTTGCCGAGACTTGGCCGGATATGACGCACCGGAGAAGGATCGGCGTTTGAGGGAATTATCAAAAGGCTAGAAGCACTTGTATTGACAAAAATTCACTAAGTAACAAATAGGTCTAATGTTCTTTAAATAGACAAAAACGAAAACGTAAATCTAGAGAACTAGTAATCTCAAGCCATCAGATGAATTGGACATCTCGGATGATTTGGTAAGCGGATCTCGGATTGCGTTGTGGTTCGGGTGCGCTGCGTCGTGGGTGTGCTGTCGGGCGCACAGGCGGGTGCGGTGCGTTGTCGGGCGCGCTCGGGTGCGCTCGACCGAGATATGTATCTCCGAGATTCATGGGATTTTATGCGTGCGAATCCCCCAAAATCCTCTTGTTTGTTATTTTCCAGCAGAGGTATCTTATCCATAAAGATTTGACACGGGCAAATTTGAAGGATGCATTGGGCTTCCTTGAGTGTTGGATGGGCCTCGGCCTTGGTTGTGTCTTGGGCTGAAAATCCGTCCATTTGATGTCTAGGCTTGATCATCTTCATTCCCTAAGTCTCTAAGTGCTGAAGGGAAATGTGGCGCTCGACCACTTATTGAAGTTGGCCGAGACCCTAATGGGCCTCGGCGTGGGCCGCATCGCGTGGCCCGGTCGATCCGTTGCTGGTCGCGGCATGGGCCGCTATGTCCGGCCCGGCGTGTGCGTTCTGGGTGAACGTCGTGGTGTCCGGCCCGGCGTGTGCGGTCAAGCTCGTATGTCCCGCGGCATGGGCCGCCATGTCCGGCCCGGTGTGTGCGGTCAAGGTCGCGGCGTGCGCGGTCAAGGTCGCATGTCCCGCGGCATGGGCCGCCATGTCCGGCCCGATGTGTTCGGTTACGCTCGTGTCCAGCCATATGATGGACGCCTTGGGCTTTTCTTGGCCGTTCATCCGTGGGTGACTCCGAGGTTATGTTTCCTACAAAACGAGCACACAAATTAGCAAAATTGGCCGTGCTCCTCGGCGCTAGATCGGCGATGTGCTCCCGTTGCACATCATCCTCCCGGGGTACTTGAGGATTTGTCCCCAAATCTACCCCGTTCTCCTCCAAGTCCTCCGGCTCATCATTCAAATATGGAGCGAGGTCTCGGATGTTGACCGTGGTTGTTACATCAAACTTCCCCGGAATTGCGAGTTTGCACGTTCTCGCATTGAGTCTCTCGGTCACTTGGAAAGGTCCTTCATCCCATGGGAGTAATTTGGCTCGCTTGTAATTTCAATTTCGTAGCTTTAGCCAAACTAAATCTCCTGCTTGAAAATTGTGACGAAAAGTTTTCTCTTTTCGCCTACGGTTGGTGAGGCGTTCGTGTTTTTCTTTGGGGCTCACGGCCTCAGTGTGGGGCCCCGATCCTCGGTCCTTGGCGCGGGTCGGCAAGTTGTCGGCGAGGACCGGTAAATTGAGGCTCTCGTTCCCTAGAGGGTGTGGTGATCCATCGGGCGGTGTTTCTGGGAACTCATCCCGATATATTTCAAGGCCTCGACCAAGTAAGAGATTGGTGCGTTGATGATCCTCTGGTTGTTGTTGCGTGGTAAGGATGGGTTGGATCATCATAAGTCTCGGCCCATCTTGGGCGTGAAAGGTTCCTCCTTTGACCGGGCTCGATTTTTCCTTGCTTTCTTCCGGTTGTGGTTGGAAGGAGAGAACCCGTCGGACCATGAGCCATCGTCCATCTTGCAGGCCACACTCGTCGTTACCATGTTCAATTGGTCCCGGTACCTCGTCGGGTGTGGTCGGGTCCTTGGGTGGGCTCTCGGACTCATCCTCACTTACTATCTCTTCGGTGCCTTCAAGGATGGTCATTACCCTCTGATTAGGGCATTGTGCTGCCATATGGCCTCGGCCCAAACATTTAAAACATCGGATCTCTCGGGTCCGAGATCCTTCACTACTCGGCTCTTGGGCTTTGATGGGCACGGTCGGTTTAGGAGCCATGGTACGGTCGGGGCCGGGCGGTAAGGCGCGGGTGCTCGTGGGATCGCTCTCGTGTCCGCGAGTCTGCCCCTCCGTTTGACTTGTCTCTCGACTCTTAGGGTCATTTGAATAAGTGAGTCAAAAGAGTCATGAGCTTGTAATTCCACGACATCCCCAATATTCCTTTGGAGCCCTCTAATGAACCGGACTATGATTTGTTCACTAGGCTCCTCTAATTCGCACCGGATCCTCAAAGTCTCGAACTCGGTGAGATATTCCTCGACCGATCTTCCGTCTTGCCTTAGCCCTTGTAATTGCAAGAATAATTCTTGCCGATAGTAATTGGGCAAAAATCGGGCGCGCATATGCTCCTTCATCGTGTCCCATGTCGAGACTTCGGGTTGTCTCTCGTGCCGGAGTTGTGCTCGGTGGCACCTCCACCAAAGTACCGCATATTCCGTGAACTCCAATGATGCTAATTGAACTTTGAGCTTCTCGGAATAATTATAAAGGTTAAAAATTGAATCTACCTTTTCGACCCACTCAAGGTAGGTGTTCCCGTCGGCGGTCCCGTTGAAAGAGGGAATTGTGATCTTCGGGAGTCGCCTTTCATCTTCCCGACCAATGTGAGGGTTCGGGAAATAATCGTCATCGTACCCATCCGAGTCATGTGGTTGGGCTCGGAAATCTCCGTTCCCGGGTCTTCGTATGGGTCGAGGCACGGCCGGGTGTTGCGCTTGTTGATTGGCCATCGTGTCCAATCGTTGAAGGATCGTTTGCATTAAGCGCTCGTTGGCCGAAAAGCGCTCTTCCATCCGCTGGTTGTTAGCATCCAATTGCTCTTGGACGCTTGGTTCATGCTCGGGAGGTCCGGAGTGGAGCGTTTGTTCGCTCGTGGTGGCATTGTCGTGGTTGTTCCCGTGGACGGCTCCGCTTCGTGTCACCATGCGTTCCATGATGTAAAAATTGGATTTTTACAATCAAAATAGGAACTTTAGCTCTGATACCAAGTTGATGTGCCGTCAATCGATGAGCGGCGCACCGTGATCGGGAGATGAGCGTACGCGTGACCGGAGGAGGTAACGTGTACGGCGGTAGGAAAATATGGTCGGACGATTTCTGGAGTTAGGTTGCGGAAGTGTAATGGGGTGGAAATAAGGTGGATTGAAGGTGTAAATATGGTAATGGCACGGATAAAAACGGAGGTGGTTCGGAGGGTAGTGGATGAACCGGAATCGGTGGTGGCGGAGATTTGATGGCTCGGGAACGGGATGGAATTTAGGAGGATATGAGGCGGTCGATCTAAACACTTGAGCAATCTAAGTGTTTAGAAAGGTAGACCTAGTTCGTGTTCGGATATGACGCACCGTTCACGGACGAGGGTTGCCGAGACTTGGCCGGATATGACGCACCGGAGAAGGATCGTCGTTTGAGGGAATTATCAAAAGGCTAGAAGCACTTGTATTAATAAAAATTCACTAAGTAACAAATAGGTCTAATGTTCTTTAAATAGACAAAAACGAAAACGTAAATCTAGAGAACTAGTAATCTCAAGTCATCGGATGAATTGGACGTCTCAGATGATTTGGTAAGCGGATCTCGAATTGCGTTGTGGTTCGGGTGCGCTGCGTCGTGGGTGCGCTGTCGGGCGCGCAGGCGAGTGCGGTGCGCTGTCGGGCGCGCTGGCGAGATATGTATCTCCGAGATTCATGGATTTTATGCGTGCGAATCCCCCAAAATCTTCTTGTTTGTTATTTTCCAGCCGAGATATCTTATCCATAAAGATTTGACACGGGCAAATTTGAAGGATGCATTGGGCTTTCTTGAGTGTTGGATGGGCTTCGGCCTTGGTTGTGTCTTGGGCTGAAAATCCGTCCATTTGATGTCTAGGTTTGATCCTCTTCATTCCCTAAGTCTCTAAGTGCTGAAGGGAAATGTGGCGCTAGGCCACTTATTGAAGTTGGCTGAGACCCTAATGGGCCTCGGCGTGGGCCGCATCGCGTGGCCCGGTCGATCCGTTGCTGGTCGCGGCATGGGCCGCTATGTCCGGCCCGACGTGTGCGTTCTGGGTGAACGTCGTGGTGTCCGGCCCAGCGTGTGCGGTCAAGCTCGTATGTCCCGCGGCATGGGCCGCCATGTCCGGCCCGGTGTGTGCGGTCAAGGTCGCGGCGTGAGCGGTCAAGGTCGCATGTCCCGCGGCGTGGGCCGCCATGTCCGGCCCGATGTGTTCGGTTACGCTCGTGTCCAGCCATATGATGGACGCCTTGGGCTTTTCTTGGCCGTTCTCCGTGGGTGACTCCGAGGTTATGTTTCCTACAAAACGAGCACACAAATTAGCAAAATTGACCGTATTCCTCGGCGCTACATTGATGATGTGCTCCCGTTGCACATCATCAGACCCAGCAGGAAATTGTTCCTTAATTTTCTTTTCAACTAGTTTGGAGGAGGACATGTTTTCCGTTACAAGTGTCATCAATTCCAACGAAGTATGATGGTCAGGCTTCCGTATGTACATAGAACAGTCATCATGATGTGACCATGAAGACAAGCTCTGTCACAGTCACCGATTCTTACTCCAGGTTAACAATCAAAACAAGAGGAGACAAAAGCAAAGAGATGAAGAAATTGGACCCCAGTATTGTAACATTTGGCAAAGTTAATATTTCGTCCGGGTATATTTCTTATAATAATTTTATCGTTAATGTTAAGGAGTTTGCATTTATGTATAATATATCATTAATATTGAAATATATATATATATATATAGTTATGCAATGTATAAGGAAATAATTGAATTATATATTAAAATAATCAATATTAAGTTTTAAAGTACCGATTGAATCTATTATTAGAAAAAAATAAATAATTATAAAAGATAATTAATTAATAATATTTAATAAATTTAAATTCTTCTATAAATTAAGAATAAATATTTTAATAGACAAAGTAATATTAGAATTTTGATAATCAAATATAAGTAGAAAAAATTATGAAATCGCAAAATCCGAATATTGAAATAGAAATCTGAACAGTTTTAAAAATATTCAATAACGAGTCATGTAAATTAGACATCTGTAGAAAAATTTATAGGCTTTTTAAGTTGTATTTATGCGTTTAGATCATAATTGGGTAGAATTACATGACTCAACTAAATATATTTATTTAAACCCACGTTTTTACTTAAAAGAAAATTCTATCATAGTTGTCTCATCTCCCAAGCCATCCCAAACATTTTTCTCCCAACTCACATAAACGAAACAAGAGTTCCTTCGTGATTGAGAGTCAAGAATGTTGTAGTTTTTTTTGTACCGATATTACATCAAGAAATTATCGAGAGCAGAGAATGAATCTTATCCAACATGTAAGAAAGAGGAATATCAAACCCTAGATCGTTGTTCATGTCATAATATCTTCAACGTAACTTATTTTTATTACTAGGTTGTCGAGATTGAATATTTATGAAAAATATATATGACTTTGGGAGATTATCATTGAATATAGTTTTAACAATTTTTTCACAACATGATGTCTCCTACAAAGTTTCAATATTTACAAGATGTTTAGTTGGGCGTTTGAAATAGCATGAATCGAACATCGAACAAAAAATCATGAGTTCAAATATTTGTCAAATAACATAGTTTTTAAAAAATGACGTAATCCTTGACTCAAATGTGACTTTGGCAACGATGCTCTGATTGGTGATGCAAAATCATGGTGGAGATCAAAATATGACGACATTTATAAAGGTGAATTTGTGATTGACACATGAAAAACATTTAAGCGACAGTTGAATGATCAATTCTTTTTAGAGAACATTAAGTTCAATGCACGTGGATTGCTTCATGAACATTGACTATCAAATAAGGATTGCAGAGGGTGATGAACAAAAGACGACATGTGTAATGGGATAGGGTGATTTTGAATTCTTAGTAATGTCGTTCCGACTTACGAATACAGTAGGAACATTTCCTACCCTCATGAATCAAGCATTCCATGAGTATCTCGACAAATTTTTGGTGATGTATCTTGAAGATATCGTGATGTTGAGTTAAACTCTGGAAGATCAAAAAGCTCATCTCTCCCTAGTAATCAAGAAGTTGAGGGAGAATCAGTTGTTTGTGAATAAAGAAAAATGCTCCTTTGCCCAAAAGAACATTCAATTGCTTGGTCAATTTATTGCACAAGTTCGTCTTCGCTTGGGTGTTGTCAAGATCAAGGTGATGAAAAATAGCGTACCCTAACTTGGGTCACCGAACTACGCTCTTTCTTTGGATTAGCCAACTATTATAGGCAATTTGTTGACGAGTTTTCGAAGAAAGCCGCTCCACTGACCGAATTGCTAAAGAAGGTGGCGGGAGGGGGGAGTGGTTCTTCGTTAATCTCAAAGAAGTCATGATAAAAGAGCCATTATTGGCTCTGGTAGACGTGTCTAAATCGTTTGAAGTTGAGACTGATGCCTCATACTTCAACTTGGTGGTGTCCTAATTCAGGATGACCACACAATTGCTTTCGACAGTCGAAAGTTTAAGGAAGCTGAAAGGAAGTAAATCGCTTCCAAGAAAGAAATGCTCATAGTGGTACACTGTCCACACATGTGGAGGTAATATTTACTTGGATGAAAATGCATTGTGAAGACCGACAATAGTTTGATCTGTCATTTTTTTGAACAGCCAAATCTCTCTGCAAAACAAACACTTTGACATAAATTAATTTCAAAATTTGACTTTTACTTTAAACATAAGTCTGATCAAAGCAATAGAGCAGTTGACGCACTAAATTGGAAGTTGAAATGCGCAAGCCTTTGATATTTATCACAACTTCATGCAAGTTTAATGGGTCCTTAAGAGATTGCATCCCAGGTAGGGTGCAAGATTATCCCACATCCCGAGCCGTTGTACAACTCACCAAGGAAGGGGAGACCCGACAATTCTTGATCGGCGGTGACTTACTCTTCACCAAGGATAGTCACTTGTATGTTCTTAGAAGCAATAACTTGTGTCGTACTCTCTTACGGGAATGCACGACACCTTGTGGGCAAGTAACACTAGATGGCAGTTGACTTATGTCTTGAAAGTGGGTTATTATTGGTCCCAAAGAAGGCCTCCAGTACAACAATGCTGGCCACATCCATAAATTGAGCTTCCTCAATGGTAGGCCGTCCACACCTACTATTACGAGCGTCCCTCGGCCGAGAGCCATTTGGATCACCATTTGCTGGAGCTATCCTTGGCGTGGATTGCAGATTATCCTTGAAAAGCTCGTGCAAACAGTGTAGCAAAACCCTCGTACGGGTCGTTGAGTGAGTAGTGCCTGGGAGGGCAAGGCTTGCTCATCATCCTAAACATACTACGGGCTAGGCACATCACACTTCAACTTTGGAATGGGGTAAGCCCAGATTGTTCTTTCATGCTCATATCATTGGTTGATCATTTTTTGGATGCCGGGATCCATATGATTAACTTTGACGAATCATTGTTTTAATAAGCTAAGTAAATAAA
>QAOC01051943.1:8754-73399 GCA_003255005.1 Begonia fuchsioides | reverse complement strand
GAACAATTCGGCCACTTGATTAGCATCATCGGTTTTGTTATAAGCAATGAAGTGAGCCATCTTGGAGAATCGGTCAACAACTACCATGATGGCCTCTTTTCCCCTAGGAGTCCGAGGCAACCCCAAAACAAAGTCGATGCTCACATCCGTCCATGGTTGAGAAGGCACCGGAAATGGCATATACAAACCTTGAGGGAGCAATCGGCTTTTAGCCTTCTTGCATATAATGCACTTCTCTATGTACTTGTGCACCTCCTTGATCATGTGTGGCCAAAAAAAATGTTCTTTCAATGCTTCTAGGGTCTTTTTTTCTCCAAAGTGTCCGGCTAATCCTCCACCTTGAGCTTCTTTCAATAAGGATTCCCGAAGACTATATTTAGGGATACAAAGTTGTCCCCCTTTGAATAAATATGCATCCACCAAATGATAGGCACTATTTTCTTTGTTCAAACACTTTTCATACCATTGTTGGAAGTCGGGGTCTTCTTTGTAGGAAGTCTTGATCCACACAAACCCCAAGATTCGGGAATTGAGTTCGGTGAGCAATACAATCCTTCTTGAGAGGGCATCGGCCACCACGTTTACTTCACCCTTTTTGTACTTTATGATATAAGGAAATCTCTCAAGAAATTCCACCCACTTTGCATGCCTCTTGCTGAGTTTCCCTTGGCTTCTAATATGTTTCAAAGCTTGGTGGTCGGTATGTATAATAAACTCCTTAGGGAGGAGGTAGTGCTGCCACACTTCAATTGTTCTCATCAACGCATACATTTCCTTGTCATAAGTGGAGTAATTCAAGGCTGCCCCTTTGAGCTTTTCACTAAAATAAGCCACGGGTCTTCCTTCTTGCATTAAAACAGCTCCTATTCCTAGACCCGAGGCATCCAATCAATCTCAAACACCTTATTGAAATCCGGAAGCATGAGGAGAGGAGCATTGCAAAGAGCCTCCTTGATCCGATTGAAACTTTGTTGGCAAGCTGGGGTCCATTCAAACTCCTTCCCTTTTTTAGTGCAATCCGTGAGAGGGGCCACAATGGTGCTAAACCCCTTTATAAACTTCCTATAAAATGAAGCCAATCCATGAAAACTTCTAATATCCGAAACACATTTTGGAATTGGCCATTCCCGTATTGCTTCTATTTTGTTTGGATCTACTTCCATTCCATCCTTAGAGAGTATGAAACCGAGGAAGTGCACCTTCTCTTGGACAAAGGAGCACTTCTTCAAATTGCCAAATAATTGAGCCTATCTAAGTGCATCAAATAATATACGAAGGTGTCCCAAGTGATCCAGATATTGTGCACTATAGACTAATATATCATCAAAGTATACTATCACGAATTTTCCCAAGTAATCTTGCAGCACATGGTTCATTAAACGCATAAAGGTGCTAGGGGCATTAGATAGCCCAAATGGCATAACTAACCATTCATAAAGTCCATACTTAGTTTTGAAGGCCGTCTTCCATTCATCTCCTTCATGCATTCGTATTTGTCGATAGCCACTTTTGAGGTCGATCTTTGAGAAGAAAGCAGCCCCGCTAAGCTCATCCAAAAGATCTTCCAGCCGCGGTATAGGGAACCTATATTTGATAGTTATTTGATTGATGGCACGGCTGTCAATACACATCCGAGAGGAGCCATCCTTCTTTGGTACCAAGAGAGTAGGCACCGCACAAGGACTAAGTGACTCTCGGATGTATCCTTTCTCCAAGAGCTCTTGCACTTGTTCATCAAGCTCTTTAGCTGGCCGGTTAGGAAGAACCACTCCCGGTTGGAGATCAATCCGGTGCTCAATACCTCGTATTGGAGGTAAACCGATTGGCAGCTCTTCGGGAAACACGTCTCCATACTCTTCTATGAGAGCTAAAACTTCCTCCGGAGCTCCTCCGATTTCTTCCACTCTTTCCCGGAATAGGATAAACACAATTGGTGCAACTTGAAGTAACTCCCGGGAGAGCTCCTTTTTATTAATGAACAACACCTTCTTGGAAGAATTCTCCCTTCTCATTCTCTCATCTCTAGCTATGTCCGAAGGTACTAGAGGTGTAAGTCTAATGTTCCGATTCTCCCATTTGAATGTGTATTCATTGGACAGCCCATCATGCAAGGTTTGCCGATCAAATTGCCACGGCCTCCCTAAAAGAAGGTGGCTTGCATCCATCGGTAGCACATCACAAATTACAGCATCCTTATAATTCCCAATTGAGAACTCAATTCTTGCACGCTTGGTCACCTTTAGGTCTCCTTCATCATTTAGCCATCGGAGCCTATAAGGGTGGGGATGCTCCTCGGTTTGAAGTTGTAGCTTCTCAACAAGCTCGGTGGAGGCTACATTAGTGCAACTCCCTCCATCTATTATTAGGGAGCACACTTTATCATTGACTAAACATCGGCTGTGGAAGATGTTGTTTCTCTGGACAGATTCGGGTTGGCCCTTGGTGGTGAGGGCCCTTCGGATCACCATTAGGAGGGGACCTTCTTGTGCTCGACACACTTCCTCCAAAGGCTCGGCCATTGGCTCACCTTCACCCTCCATTGGTTCATCTTCACTAACCACTTCACCACTACTTTCAAGAAGTATCATTACCCTCTTATTAGGGCATTGTGCAGCAATATGCCCTAATCCAAGACACTTGAAACACTTTATATCTCTTGACCGTGGCTTGTTAGTATCTTCAAATGGTTTAGGGGGAACATCTTTCTTTTGAGCCCACGGTTTTGGTTGGAAGGTCTTGTTCTCTTGTCTTGGAGGTGGCTTGTAGGGTGTATTATAAACCGGACTTGGCTTCACCACATTTTTCTTGCCCTTCTTTTTTTGTTGTCTTTCCACCCGCAAGGCTAGTTGAATGGCGGCATCCAAGGATTCTACGAGTTGAGACTCCATGACATCACCAATATCCTTATGCAACCCTCTTAGGAACCGTGCCAATATTTGTTCTTCCGGCTCCTCAAGATCACATCGGATCCGCAAGGTCTCAAATTCCATTAGATATTCTTCAACCGAGAGGTGCTCTTGTTTCAAGTTTTGGAGTTGATAAAACAACTCTTGTCTATAGTGGCTCAGGAAAAATCTCCTCTTCATATGCAATTTCATGGCCCTCCAAGTGGTGATCTCCTCTTCACGGTCACGCCTTCTTTGTGCTCTCAAGCTATCCCACCATAAGCTTGCATAACCGTGGAGCTCCAAAGCTACTAGCTGCAATTTAGACCTTTCCGAGTAATTGTAACAATCAAAGACTCTATCCACCTTATCCACCCAAGTTAAATAAGTATCTCCATCACAAGAGCCATTAAAGGAAGGAACACTTAACTTTATATTCCTTAGATCATCCTCACGGGGTGTTCGGTCCCTTGGTTCAAATTCATCTTCTGAATCTTCAACTTCATATAATCGAGTCCGTGCATGTCCGGTCCATCTACCGGGAGTAGTAGGAGGTGGTGGCCGTGGGGGATTAGAGGTCTCCATCCTCTGTAGGAGCATGTCCAACCTCTGGTTTATGCCATCAATTTGGTTCTGGAAATCGGAGTCATGTTCTTGGGAGGGCATAGGAGGTGGACGAGGTTCACTCGTGGAGGGGTGGTCTCGGCTTGGCTGCAAAACAGCCCCACTTCGAGTAGTCATACCACCACTTTTGTGTGCCATTGAAAACAATTGGAAGAAGGGTTAACAACAGGGGAAAGCAAGGGAAAGAAGAGCTGTGCTCTTATACCAAATGACACGCTCCAAAATGCGGAGGTGCCGGAAATAAAAGTGAAGATTGTAATCTGCCCGGTAGGACAGGGAATAAGGCAGAACAGGGGAGTGCAACGTTTATTTCTCCAAATGCATAAAGCTTTAGATTATAAAACTCAGCCAACTTAAACTTAAGGGCGTGGACTAACTTTGACCAGATTTTCAGCTTAAAAGCACGTGTGGAACATTAAAATATAAGGAGACACTTTCAGATGCACAAGCAGACAAACAGAAAGAAACAATGCAGGAGTGATGGGGGAACTCCTACACAACTTCTAATGCAGGGAGTCTGAGATCGTGAAAATAAGCAGACAAAAACTTCAATCAAAGGGGAAGAGAATGCAAGGGGTTTTATAGAAAACACACACGTAGGCTAGGAGTTATGCTGGATAGAAAAATAATGGACAGAATTGCTCGATTTCAGGAACTCGGGTAGGAAACAGTGGAAAAACACAAGCATAACTTTTAAAAGGAGGTGGCTGTGGCTAAACGGAATAAACCATTGATTCAGGCCATGAAAGTGGAACTCACTGCTAGAAATTTGGGGGCTTTGCTCACAGGAAACAAAAATGGCACAACAATGGACGATTGGAGCTCAAAGTCCACTCGGGGAAAGTTCAACCAACACAAACAATTGAAAACGCAAATGGAAGGTAGGCTATGGGGGTTCCAAACTCGCCTTTTGATCCTAACAAGTGAGGAAGGGAGGTTGAAATAAGGTTTAATGACCCTAGCAAGATCACCAACACCAAGACAAACCAAAACAAGGATATTACTCACCTTGAATGAAATGCCGTGAGAAAGGAAAAAGGGGGTTTGAGAGCTTCAAGCTTTCAAAGTTTTCTTCAATTCTTTTCTGCCTCTAAAAGACGTGGGAGAGGGGGTTTTGATACCAACTCACCGATTACATCAAGAAAGAAAAACAAAAAGAAAAGAAAAAATAGGCTAATGAGTGTTTAGTAGGTGTTAGGTGGGATTGCGGGTCCACCAAAGCTTCCTAAACACACCACAAAGACTCTAGATATTAAGCCACTTCCAGACATCAGCCAAGAGAGAGGCCAAGTGGGAAATTAGGGTTTCCCTAAGATCCAACTAAATGGGCCATGGATTTGGTTCAAACCGAACCAAAATCCCTCTCAAAGGCCTAAACCGGATATCAAGGTTTACAACAACAAAACAGCCCAACATATTTATAATTTACAAAAACAAAAATCAAACATCACTTGATCATTCCTTGGAAGACTTCATCTCCCCAAGTATTGGTGCATACGGTCTCCATTGTCCTTGAAACCGAGTGTAGTTATGTCCCGGGTGGTGAACTTGGCGAGGAAGATCTTGGATTTTCGACTAACTCATTCTCTTCTTTATACTTCAATTGTAAGCAATGTTTGGGGAGTTCTTGATCATGTTGTGAAGGAATATTTAGGAGCTCCAATGTAAAAAAAAATGTACCTACAAAATCAACAAACATATTAGTTAAAAGTTTTGCACGGCTTCGAGTTGTTGCTCCTTCCGTTTGTTGATGAGTTCCGGGCACATCATCTCTCTATCTTGGTCTTTTGTAGTCTTCTTGCTTTCGTTGCTTTGACTGCATTTGCTGATTTGGTTGTCCCGGTCTCCTCCCGGGTCCCTCCAATTCTCTTGGTTATAATGTATGGCTGCCCCGAGTTTTGTTGGATGAGTCTCCATCTTGTGGTTTCCTCCTCTTTTCTCGGGCCTCATGTTTCTCTCTTCTCCCTTTTCTATACACACTTACTTATAAAAAAAAAAAAAAAAACAGCAAAAGACCCGAAACAAATGGGATGGAGTGAGGGCTATGGGACTTCCAAGCTTGCCTCAATCCTAATCAAGTGAGGAGGAAGGTTGGAACAAAGGCTTAGTGATCCTAGCTAAATCACCAACACCAAAGACAATCCATAACAAAGGATATTACTCACCTTTGGATGAAAACCCGTGAGAAAAAGGGAGAGGAGCTTCAAGCTTCTTCTTTTATCTGATTTTTTTCTACCTTACAATAGACGTGGAGGAGGGCTTCATACTCCCTCCAAATTACACAAAAGAAATAAACAAAAATAAAAACCTAAAATTAGGCAAATGAGTGGCTAATGTAGGTGTTAGGTGGGAAAAGGGCCCCACTATCCACTTGCAAACCACCCAAACCCTAACTCACTTCCAACTACAATGAAAACACAAAGGAACTTGGAAGAATAGAACCTTCCATTAGTTCCAATAAAGGGGGGGTTGGATTGGTTCAAACCGAACCAAAAATCCAACAAGAATGGTTCAAACCGAACCATCCCTTAGCCCAAACTTCAAACCCTAGAATAAATACATTATTACAAGTATCCCAAACAAGAAAATATCTCCAAGGGGACAAGAAAACCTTCATTGCTGGGCCTCACTTGCCAAACTTTGTGGGGCTCTAATACGTGCTCAAGGTTGATGAGGCTTTAGGCAAGGTTTGGTCCATCAATTGTTAGATAGCCATAGGCCAATTGGCGTTGATCATTTGCATCCTTCTTGGACCAAGGGTTGGGCACTTCCTTGGGCTGCTATCTGCTGCTCCAATGGTGTAAAATGATGTAATTGGGCCTTCCTTTCCGTTGGGCCCAAACATGGCCATGGATCGGCCACCATGGGTTGGATGCTCCCGGGCCGCTCCATCTTCTGGATGCCTTTGTAATGGCATTCGTTGGCTGGGCAATTGTTATCCAAATTTTATACTCCGCCACATTCTGGAAACATTAGGATGTTGGCCACATATTTGTCGAAGCTAGCTTGGCCAAATCAGGTCCGGAAGGTGTTCAAAACAGCCGCACAAGCCCCGGAGGTCATCCTGGGCCGAAACCAAAAGTGGTGCTATCATCACCTAGGTTGTTTGGATCACCCTTCCATGCCACGGATGTAGAGTTGTCAAAAAGGAAGCATGTTTTCCCCTTCATAATTGGCTTCTTGATAAGCCTTTTATGAAAAGAGCCTCCTACAAAATTAACAAACTCATCAGAAAAATAGTTTGCTTCATCAATCGAGTGGTGCCATCCGTGGCACATCATCCACCCGAGGTTGGAAAGGATTTGTCCTCAAATCCAAATTGGCTTCCATCTCTTCCTCTTCCATGCCATCTTCATCAAAGGCAATAGGGTTCGGTCATGGAAGGTAGTCGACACTTCATACATTCCGGGTAACTTGAGTCGATAGGCATTAAGTCCAACTCTTGCCGTTATCATGAAAGGTCCCTCGGTCCATGGCTTAAATCTCGACCTTTGTTGCTTGAAGAACCTTTCCTTTTGTAAGTTGAGCCATACCAAGTCTCCTTCTTTGAACTTGGTCATCCTTTGTGCCCGGCACATAAGTTTATCATAGGAAAAAATTTTCTCCCGAGTGGTTGGCTTGAACTTTTCATGCAACCCCTTAGTTTTGCACCTTGTTCCCGTGACCTCATCATGTTTTGCTTGATCTCTTGGGGTCCATTTGATCACTATCTTCTCCTTGGGACAACGGACACTAGGGGCCTTAATGGAGCTATGGTCTTTGGTGCACCATGAGATTAGACCATTGAAATAGCTCTCTCCCAAAATACCTTTCTTAAGTTGGCCCCATAACTTTTCTAACTTCTCAGCCTCTTGAAATGCAACAAGCCAATATTTATGATTCCACATAGAAATATCCAAACCATGTTCCATAATAACAGCCACATTAATAGGCAACAATATATTGTGATCGTTGATCAATGATTTGTTTGCACCCATTAGTTCACCCGCAATATCAATCCCAAAATTATCCTCCAACAAAACAGCATTATCATCATAGCACGGATTATCAATCCACAATTTATCAAGAACTTCATGATTCAAAGGTTGAGGTAAGTCATACATCTCGGCCACAACCTTGTGCGGTTTGGCCCCTTCAATCTCTTGGCTAATTTCACATTGAGGGCTGATTACTAGGAGCTCTTTAAGCTCCTCCTTAGCTTCCGTGCATCGGTGTGAGGCTTCCATACGAAATGGATTGGAGATGTCCAAGTTTTGCTTCTCGGTCACTTGGATGAGAGCATTTGCATGCTCGGTGAATGGCTTCATTTCCTTTTTCTCTTTAACATCCGTGGAGGCTACCTTAGCATAACTCACTCCTTCTTTGGTGAGGTAGTAAAACCCTTCTTGGCTCGGGTTTCTTCTAGGAGTGGTATCTTCCATTACGGTCATGGCTTCTTTGGAGGAACATGGAGAGCTCGTATAGTCTAGGCCGAGAGATTCCAAGTTCATAGTCTCTTTATTCCACGGCCAAGTGCCTTCTTCATGTTTATGCATTGGGCTGCACGGCTTCATCATGTGTGGTTGTTCCTTGACCATAGACATGGGCTTGGAAAAAAGGAAAGAATCGGTTTGGTGTTCCTCTGATTCTTGCAACCGAGCTTTTCTTTTGATATCATCGGACCATCTCTTTCAAGCCGAGATTATCGGTGACTTTCTTGGTGTTTTGGTTCTATCCAAACGTTGTATAAAAAGGTCTAGCCTCTGGTTGATGTCTTGAAGTTGACTTTGGAGGCTTGATTCGGCACATCTTGGAATGGGAGTCATCGATGATCGCTCATGTGGTGGAACAATGTGTCGGGTTGCTTCACGGGTTACTCCATAATGTCTCCTCATGTTTTAATCTTGCAACCTGAAACAAATCAAATTAAAAGGAATGCGTGGGAAGGGATCTTTGGCTCTGATACCAAATGACACGCTCGGGGTAGGAGGAGGTGTTGGGGAAGATAAGGCAGATGCGAACACAATTGCAATCTGCCGAGAACAGTGGGGTCAGCAGAAAACAGGGGAGAATACTGGACGAGGAAACAGATGGAACCGTGCGTTTGGGCTAATATTTGGGGGACTCAAACGTTAAGGGACGGGCTAGGCTTGGTACAAAATTCAGAGCAATAGCACGTGTAGAACATAAAATGGCACGGGACTAGTTTCTAATACACAAACAGACAAAACAGGGCTTGGCAGTGCAGTAGGTAGTGAAAGACTTCGGCACAACTTCCAATTCATGGAGTCTGGGAATAGGAAAATTGGCAAAACTTAACTTCAACGAAGTGGGAAGAAATTTCAAGTGGTTTGAGTGGAAAGGCACGGGTAGATTAGAAGATATGCTGGATGGAAAATTGATGGACAGAACTGCCCGATTTCAGAAGTTTGGGTAGAAGGCAGTGGAAAAAGCATGCATAACTCTTGATGGGGAGGGGCTGTGGCTAAACGTAAAGAACAGTTATTTCAAGCCATGAAAGATGAACTCAAAGCCATAAAATTGGGGACTTTTGTTCACGGAAAACAGAAATGGCATGAATTGGACTTTTGATGCACAAAATCCACTAGATAAAGAAACAACAACAACAAATAACACCAAACAGCAAAAGACCCGAAACAAATGGGATGGAGTGAGGGCTATGGGACTTCCAAGCTTGCCTCAATCCTAATCAAGTTAGGAGGAAGGTTGGAACAAAGGCCTAGTGATCCTAGCTAAATCACCAACACCAAAGACAATCCATAACAAAGGATATTACTCACCTTTGGATGAAAAGCCGTGAGAAAAAGGGAGAGGAGCTTCAAGCTTCTTCTTTTATCTAATTTTTTTCTACCTTACAATAGACGTGGATCAGGGTTTCATACTCCCTCCAAATTACACAAAAGAAATAAACAAAAATAAAAACCTAAAATTAGGCAAATGGGTGGCTAATGTAGGTGTTAGGTGGGAAAAGGGCCCCACCATCCACTTGCAAACCACCCAAACCCTAACTCACGTCAAACTACAATGAAAACACAAAGGAACTTGGAAGAATAGAACCTTCCATTAGTTCCAATAAAGGGGGGGTTGGATTGGTTCAAACCAAACCAAAAATCCAACAAGAATGGTTCAAACCGAACCATCCCTTAGCCAAAACTTCAAACCCTAGAATAAATACATTATTACAAGTATCCCAAACAAGAAAATATCTCCAAGGGGACAAGCAAACCTTCATTGCTGGGCCTCACTTGCCAAACTTTGTGGGGCTCTAATACGTGCTCAAGGTTGATGAGGCTTTAGGCAAGGTTTGGTCCATCAATTGTTAGATAGCCCTAGGCCAATCGGCGTTGATCATTTGCATCCTTCTTGGACCAAGGGTTGGGCACTTCCTTGGGCTGCTAGCTGCTGCTACAATGGTGTAAAATGATGTAATTGGGCCTTCCTTTCCGTTGGGCCCAAACATGGCCATGGATCGGCTACCATGGGTTGGATGCTCCCGGGCCGCTCCATCTTCCGGATGCCTCTGTAATGGCATTCGTTGGCTGGGCATCCTTCTTAGGATGTTGGCCACATATTTGTCGAAGCTAGCTTGGCCAAATCAGGTCCGGAAGGTGTTCAAAACAGCCGCACAAGCCCCGGAGGTCATCCTGGGCCGAAACCAAAAGTGGTGCTATCATCACCTAGGTTGTTTGGATCACCCTTCCATGCCACGGATGTAGAGTTGTCAAAAAGGAAGCATGTTTTCCCCTTCATAATTGGCTTCTTGATAAGCCTTTTATGAAAAGAGCCTCCTACAAAATTAACAAACTTATCAGAAAAATAGTTTGCTTCATCAATCGAGTGGTGCCATCTGTGGCACATCACTTTAGGCTTTGGGCTTATGGCTTAGAAGTTAGGGATTATGGCTTAGGACTTTGGGATTTGGCTTAGGGCTTAGGGCTTTGGTGTTATGGCTAAGAGCTTAGGTTTAGGGCTCTAGAGCTTAGGGCTTAGGACATAGGGTTTAGGGCTTAATGCTTAGGCCTTAGGGCCTAGGGCTTAGGGCTTAGAGCTTAAGGCTTAGGGCTTAGGGCTTAGGGCTTAGGGCTTTGGGTTATGTCATATGACTTTGGGATTAGAGCTTAGGTCTTAAGGCTTAGTACTTTAGGCGTCGCAATTAGTGGTTTCGGCGTAGGGTTTATCACTTTATACTTAGGGGTTTACGCATAGGGCTGAAGGCTTTAGTAGAAGGCTTAGGCCTATGAACTTTGGGCTTATGGGTTATGTCTTACAACTATGGGCTTAGGGCTAGGACTTCTGGCTTTGCAATCATGGCTTTGTTCTCATGTTTAGGTCTTAGGGTTGAGGACTTAAGGATTAGACCTTTGGGATTAGGGTTTGGAGCTTAGAGCTGTGGCCATAGGTGACATGATATTTTTATCTTGGGATGAACGTTTAGTTTGGGAAGAAACAAATGGACGAATTTGGGTAATCAACTTCTTTTGGTGGTTAAATTGTTTACAATGAGGTGATAATGTGAAGTCTTGGTGCCCTAAAGAATGGAATAGAGACAACACCGTGGCTATTGGATCTTTGATCAAGATAATTATCAAATGCAACCCAAACATGACCGAGTATATTGAATTAGGGAAAAATATTCATCAAAGGATTGAGAAGGTTTTGGATTTGAGGACAATTCCTTATCAACCCCGGGAGAATGACATGATATGGAGGGCCAAAAAATTCTCTTGCCATGAATGTTTATCGAATGTGTTTTCTAATTTTGTAACTCCCTATATTATTGAAGAATTCAACCTTGTTTAGTTCCAATTCTTTCATTTGAAGTCAAAGCATATAGGTCGGATGAGAGAAGGAGTCGAAGCCACATGCTAGTAGTCCAAGCAACAAAGCATGGGGACAACAATTTGATCCGGTACATCTAGATCTCTAAAGCTTACTCTGACAATTTGACAATAGGCCCACCCTCTGATAAAGACAACATCTTCATAAGAAATGTAGCCGATCCTTCAAGGCTTAGGGAATAGACCTTGTTTCTTTGGATTGTGGCTTAGGGCTTACAGATTTGGGATTTTGGTTAAGGATTAGGGGTTTGAACTCTGGGCTTAGAATTGGGGCTTAGGTTTTGGAACTTGGGGCTCAAAGCATAGGGCTTTAAGTTGATGGTTTCGGGCTTTGAACTTTTTTCTAAGGGATCTAGGCATAGAGGTTTAAACTTTTTACTTAGGTCTTATGACTTATAACATAGGGCTTAGATTTGAGAACTTTGATATTTGGACTTAGGAAATAGGGCACTACGCTTAGGGCGTAAGGCTTAAGAGTTAGCACTTTGGGCTTTAAATTAGGGCTTTCGGCTAAGTGCTTTGAATTCGACCTAGGCTTAGGGCTTGAAAATATAAAATTAGGTAGTAGGGCTTAGGGCTTAGGGCATAGGTACTATGGCTTTCAAATTTTGCCTTAGGATTAGGGCTTAGGTTTCAAGACTTAGTGCTTATTGCTTAGGTTTTAAGACTTAGTGCTAAGGGCATTGGGATGGGTAATAGGGTTTTAGGTCTTAGGGCTTCAAACTTCTTGAGTTCGAAGGCTTTGGCCTTAGGGCTTTGGGCTCAAGGCATTGGTCTAAAGGTTTAGGGCTTAGGTGTTAGGGATTAGCACTTTGGGCTTGGAATTAAGGATTTGGGCTAAGGACTTTGGGCTTAGGACTTAGGGCTTATAGCTTAGGACTTAGAGCTTTGGGCTTAGTGCTTTGGGCTTGGGATTAACGCTAAGGGTTTAGGGATTAGGACTTTTTGCTTTGGCCTAGGCTTAGGTCTTTAAACTATGGGCTTGCTTCGAGCTTATGGCTTATGGCTTTCGGCTAAGGGTTTTGGGCTCTAGGCTTTAGGGTTGGGATAATGGCTTAGGGCTTTGAACTTTGGCCTTATGATTAGGGATTAAGTTTTTGGACATAATGCGTAGGGCCAAGAGCTTTGTGGATTGAATTAAGATTTTGGGGCTTAGGTCTTAGAAATTATTGCTTTGGGCTCTGAGCTTAGGTCTTTTCACTATGGACTTATTGATTAGGGCTCCAGGCTCAAGGCGTAGGATTATGGTTTTGGGCTTAGGAATTAGAGCTTAGTGCCTAGGGCATAGGGCTTATGGCTTAAGGCTTAGAGATTTGGGCATATGAGTAATGGCTTTTGGCAGAGGGATAGGCCTTCGAACTTTAGGCTTAGAGCGAAGGGCTTTGGGCTTAGGGATTAGTTCTTAGGGCGTACATTTTGAGGACTTTTGCTTTAGAGCGTAGGTCTTTAAGGTTAGGGCTTAGGAGTTGAGGCTCATGACTTTAGGGTAAAGTGTTAGGTTTTCCGGCTTGGAACTTAAGGCTTAGGGTTGAAGATATTCGGCATAGGCTGTAGGGCTTTCGGGTTAGGCCTTAGGGGTAGGGCTCGAGGCTTAGTTTTTTGGGTTTGTGATTAAGAATTAGGGCTTAGGTTTTTGGGATTTTGGGTGGCTTTGAACTTTGGGCTTAGGACTTAGGGCATTGGATTTTAGGCTTAGGGCTTTGGGATTTTGGCTTAGCGCTTCAGGCTATGGGCTTAAGGCTTTTGTCTTGGAATTATGGCTTAACCTTTTGGGCTTTAAGCTTTTGTCTACAGGCCAAAGGCTTTGGGCTCAGGGCCTGATTGAGGACTTGGAGCTTAGGGCATAGGTCTTCAGGAATAGAGCATATGGCTTAGGGCTTTGGGCTCAGGGCTTTGTGCTCAAGTGTTAGAGTTTATGGCTTAAAACTTAAGCCTTTAGGGCTTTTGGATTAGGGTTTAGAGCTTTTGGCTTATGGCCTTTGGCTTAAGGCTTACAGGTTATGAGTTAGGGCTTTGGGCTTGTGATTAAGGATTAAAGCTCATTGCTTAGGATTTTGTGCTATGGCCTAGACTTAAGGGTTTGAACTTTGAGCTTTGGGGTTAAGGCTTATGACTTAGGGTTTAGGGCTTTCGACTTTGGGCTAAGGCTTTTAGGCTTTGAACTTTGACCTTAGATAGGGTTTAAGTTTTAGTACTTTGGGCTTAGGGCTTATGGCTTTTGGTTGAAGCCTTAGGGCTTTGAACTTTCGTCTAAGGGGTTTGGGCATAGGGATTTTAACTTAGGGCTTTGGGAAGGCTTAGGGCTTTGGGAAGGCTTTGGGCTTAAGTGTTAATTCTTTGGGCTTAGGGCTTAAGGCTTATGGCTTAGGACATATCTTTTTGGACTTAGGGCGTAGTTATGGCGGATTAGGGCTTTAGTTTTAGTGCTTAGAAGTTAATTCTTAGGGCTTACGACGTTGGCTTAGAGATTAGTGGTTAATGGTTTGGGCTTTGGGCTTATGGGTTAGGAATTAGTCAACTTTATAAATAGAACTTATGGCTTAAGGCTTACGGCTTTGAGCTTAGGCCTTTGGGCTCAAGGCATATGTCTTTGGTCTTAGTGCTTAGTTGACATGCCACGGGATGCCTTGCATAGAGCCATAGCTAAGGAGTTTTCTAATCAATTTGCTCTTTTTGTAGGAAATGATTAGCGCAGAATAATTATGGAGGAACCTACCCCGAAGGACTTGGAGCAACAAAGAGTGCTTTGCATCTTCTTCCTTGGCCGGTTTTCTACCTCCAAGACTCGACTCTTCGGTGAGTAATATTCGGCAATATTCGAGAGCATCCTTCAAGATTTTTGCTTCCCTTCCAAGCTAGGGTGAGCTAGGTCGTGCTACACAACTTCAACCACTCCCCGGTGGTCTTAGGGTAAGCGTGTAATCCATATTAGCTCTTCTCCATCTCCGGTAACCTCCCATTTTCTGATCAACCCTATTTCCTTTTCTGATCATCCCCTTTTTGGCACCTGATATTCGCGTCTGCATATCTCCTTATTCGCCAATGCTTTTACCCTCATATTTGGAGAATTATCTCCCATTTAATTCCCTAAAAACCCCTTTGAATCTCAGTCCCAAACTCTGTCTAAAACTTGGGAACCACCTTCCCCAATAACACCCATTTTTGGCTCTTTTCTTTGCTTATTTCTCACTCGATAGTCATTTTGTTCCTCATTCCATTCTTGAACCATATCATTAGTGCTTTGGTCTTAAGGCTTGACTTATAGTGGTTAGGCTTCATGCTTTAGGCTTTCGGCTTAGGCTTCAGGATTAGTGCTTCGGGATCAAGGTTTTGGGATCATTGTTTTGGGCTTAAGGCTAAAGGTGTGGCCTTAAAACTTATGGCTTAGAGATTAGAGCTTTCAGTTTAAGGCCTAATACTTATGGTTTAGGCCATAGGGCCTAGGACTGGGGGCTTAGCAATTTAGGCTTTTGGCTTTGGGCTTAGGAATTTGATGTGCCTGAAGGTGCGATTACACCGTCAAGAGCCAAGACTTTATTTAACAAACTTGTTCATTTTGCAGCAAAGTATATGGAGCATAATATGGAGACGAACCCTTCAATTATGGACATGGAGCTTCCTAAGCATGTACTACATTGGGATTTAGCTAAAGAAATTACTTGAATAAGCCACTCTTGAAGAAGCAACCCCAGAAGTTAAATAATAAAGATGTGTATTTAATTAGCATGTTATATTATTATTATGTAATGTTTCCTTTGTTGGAGTCATAATAAGATTGCAATGTTTCCAAAACATATCACTTAGGTGACTTTTGAAACATTGTAACCCTATAAGAGTTATATCTTTGAAGAGTTGTCTCTCTTCAAAGGTTGTGTCTTTCTTTTATATCTATTTACAGAGCTATAACTTCGAAGAGTTGTCTCTCTTCAAAGGTTGTGTCTTTATTTTAGATCAATTTACAGAGTTTTAACTTTGAAGAGTTGTCTCTCTTCAAAGGTTGTGTCTTTCTTTTATATCTATTTACAGAGCTGTAACTTTGAAGAGTTGTCTCTCTTCAAAGGTTGTGTCTTTCTTTAAGAGTCACAAATTAATGCGTTTAGGAGTCTATATATAAAAGGCATTGCCATCTGTAATAGATATTAAGTGATTGTTTTGAGTTAACGACTTAAGGCTTAGGGTTTAGGGCTGGAGGTTGGGGCTTGGGGATTTCGACTTCTTCCTTTGGGCTTTTGGCTTAGGATTTTGGGCTTACGGCTTAGGGATTTTGGATTTTTCTTTAAGGGTTTGGATTTTTGCTTAAGGCTAAGGGCGTAGGGTTTAAGTAAAGGATAAGGGCTTTACGCTTTGGGCTTTGGGCTTAGAGAGTAAGTTGGGCTTAAGGCTTTAAGGTTTTGGGCCTGGGGTTTATCTTAGGGCTTTGGACTTAGGGCTTAAGGGATATGACTTTGACCTTTAGGCTTAGGGCTATGGGAGTATTGCTTTGGGATTGAAGCTCTAGGCTTAGGTGTTAAGCTTTAGGGCTTAGGGCTTAGGGCATACGACTCAGTACTTTAGGCTTAGGGTTTAGGGCTTATAGCTATGGGCTTTAGGCTTAAAGTTTAGTTATTAGAGCTTAGAGATTTGGGATTATGGCTTTGGGCTTAGTGCTTACAATTTAGCTTTCAGAGCTTAGGGCTTAGGGTTTTTTAGCTTAGGGCGTTGGTGACATGCCACGTATTGGCATACCGAATGAAGCGATCTCTCGAGCCCGAGCTCGGGAATTTTCTAACATATTTGTTAATTTTGCAGGAAAATTACTTGATGAACTATATATTTCTAAGCAAACTTTAGAGGATCAAACAAGGTGAAAACACGTGATTAATTGGCATGGGGAAAAGGTGGACTTACAACCAAGAGCCGAGCCTCCCAGAATCAAGCCCGCACATGAACCCGGTTGAAGTTCACGTTGCATGGTGAGTTAAAGTCACATGAAAATTGACCAAATGTTCCATGACTCAACTCATCAACACTTCAATGGAGTGAAGGAATTTTTTTGCATTTTTTAGTATAATTTTACGTTAATTTTTACGTTACATTTTAGGAGAATTCGAGAGGGTTTCTCGGCTAGATACATTTTAGTTATTTTGCATGCTTTTGCATGGCGTTTTTCATGAGGGATTCTTTGCTGAAATAAGGGTATTTTGGGCAAAGAAAGAAGGGCAAATTGGCTGAAGGGGTGCAAGATCACGTGGCCATCACATTCTTGCATTCTCATTGGTCCAATTTTCCCTCCTTTATTTTCATTTCCAGCATGCATGTTGCATGTCTTTGGCCCTCAGTTTTCCCTCCCTTTTTCCCACTCTTCTCAGCAGATAAAACCTCCCCCATTGCGTGATTGTAAGGGATTTTGGAATTTGAATTAAAGTTGCTTTGAGCATCTCCCTCTCACGGGCATTTCCAACTTCAAAACCGGTAGTCGGCGCACCTCCGGCCACCGTAGGTTATCTCAAAGGAATCTTCCCTATGAGCTGGAGATTTCTTGGTGCTTCAATACTCCAGCCTTCTTCAAGGACTTTAGGGTGAGGTTGAAGGTCACAAGCTCTTCCTTCCATCAATATTTTTCGTTTGGTTTTAGTTCTTTCCGTCGGCAGATTTCCGGCCACCACCAAAAATGCCATTACTGTTCCATTGATTTCCAACCGGTCCATCAACGAGAATTCCTACATTTTTGAGGACTATCACCTATCTTCCTCCCAGAGTTCCACTAAAAATTTCAGCCCTAGACTCGATCGCATCGTCTAGTTATCGCCATCCAAATTCCAGTCCTGATTCTGGAATTATCGGATTATCGTTTTTGCATTTAACCTAACCCGATTCTCCCACTTCCTAAAATCTAAACCCCCTCCATTCCGTGTAAGTGAGGCTTTTGACTTAGTGCTTAGGGCTTAGGACTTTTGGATTAGTGCTCAAGGCTTTGCGCTAAGGTCTTTTGTCTTAGGGCTTATGGCTTAAGGCTTAGGACTATGGCTTAGGGATTAGGGCATACTACATATGGCTTATTGCTTACATCATAAGTATTATTGCTTTGGCCTTTAGGATTAGGGATAAAGGCTTAGGGCCCTTGGCTTTGGGCTTAGGGCTTATGGCTTAAGACTTTGGGCTTTACGGTTAGATATGAGCTTAGGGCTTTTGGATTATGGTTTTGAGCTTAGTGCTTAATGCTTAAGGCTTTACGTAAAGTGCCTTCGGCTTTGGCTGTGCACTTTAGCAAATCGCTTAACACTTAGGGCTTGGGGCTTAAGGCTTAGGTCTTAGGGCTTTGGCCATAGGGATTAGGGCTTGGTACTACATCTAATGACTTAGGGTTTATGGCTTAGAGCATAGTGTTTACGGCTTTGGGCTTAGAGCTTAGGGTTTAGGGCCTAAAGCTAGGGGTTTCGGTGTAACAACCCTCATTTTGATTTTAGAATTTTGTGACTTTAAGATGGAAGTGTTTAAGATTTGTTTTATGAATGTTGGGTAAATATTGAAGAACTAAAGTGTTGTTGAAGTTAGCAATTTAGTAGGTTGAAGGTGATGAAGAAAATAAGGTTTAAGGGGGTATAAGTAATGATGTTATTCGGAAGGGAAATCTTCTAAGTGTTTAGGAATACCTTCGGTCGACCACCGAATCAAAGAGGGGTCGACACAAATAACCATTTCGGTCGACCCCATGATAGAAGAGGGCTTGACACAATGTAACTTTCGGTCGACCCCGGGATCAAGGAGGGGTTGACACAATATAACTATCCAAAGTACTACGGTCGACCCTAGGATCGAGGAGGGATCGACACAATTGTATACTTTCGGTCGACCCCAGGATCAAGGAGGGGTTGACACAAATAATTCTCGGGAATAGATTCAGTTTACACTTTCCCGATTTGAGTTAAAAAGTCAACAAAATGTGCAGAAATCCTGATGGATGGACGTGAGAGAAACATCGATTTTTGTTTAATTAAGGAGACAAGAAGGCATGGTCTGCCATTTCTCTACCAGCACGACTCCTTCTCCCTATTTTACTTTAAGTTCTCACATCTTGATCAACGGGAGAGTGAGATTGAGAAAGAAAGAGATATTGTGAGAGAAAAGAGTAAGGAAGCTAAAGTTCAAGGTAATCTTTCTATCCTCTTAATTCCTTTTAGTTTCATTAAGGATAATATGATTGTATTGGTTGAGTTGGTGGATAAATATGAATGATTTCGTATTAATTGCTGTGAAATCGGTTAATTATGCACAAAGTTAGAGTTTTGGAGATTCGGTCCAATTTTAGCATGAATTGAAGTTTATGTCATTCATAAGAGTTAAAGTAGACTTTTATAGTGATCTATAGCCCTTTGAATTACTCAATTCAGAGCTTTGTAGACAAAGTTATGGATGTTGTAAGTTTGCAGACGAAAACAAGGAAAGGAATTCGGACGATCGTTTTGTAAGTTAGGTCGTCCGCTTTGGTAAGATAGGTCGACCGGTAGCGGTCGATAAGCAAGAATAACGCAATAAAGAATGAAATGGAATTGTTCATTGTTTTAACAGCATGACATACTCATGCATTGCATTTTATAGTTATGCTACTTACTGAGCTTTAGGCTCATAGTTTAGGCTTTGCAACGTAGGGAATGTAATGGAGGAATGGGTGCAAATGACTGTTCCAGAGTTAGAGCAGAGAAGTGTCCAAATGATACAGTTTATTGAGTGATGACCGACGGGGAGTGATGCATGACACACAGAGTTATATTATAAAATGTTTTGAATGTTTTGAAGATGTACTTAAAATGTATTCCCTTATTTTGGAGTGATGGATTACCAATGTTTTGAAAATGAATGTATTTTAAGTTGAAGTAATTGTCTTCCACTGTATGTTTTAAGTTATTAGATGCTTGTGTATTTTTGATAAAAGGTGGAATTCAAATGTATGTTTTTATTATTCGACGGTTTTCCTTGTAAACTATTTTTATATTTAAAGATAGTTTGTTTTTTGAAATTAAAGTAACAAGTTTTACAAGTTTTCCACCAACGTAAGTAAGTAAGTAAGGAACCCAGTAACGGACCGGTTCTCGGGTCGCCAGAAAGTAAGAAAGTAAAGTGAGCGAGTAAGAAAAGTAGCAAGTCAGCGGTGACTTGGGAATCAGGTTGTTACATTCGGGATTTAAGTTTAGTTATTAAAGCTTAGGGATTTGAGACTTTGGCTTAGGGCTTTAGGCTTAGGGCTTTAGGCTTTGGGATTTGGTCTTTGGGATTAAGGCTTGTGGCTTATGGCTTAGGGTTTAGGGCTTAGGGCATAGGTATTTTGGATTAAGGCTTAGGGCATAGGTCTGTGGGATTGTGGTATAGGGCTTGGGCTTAGGGCTTTAGGCTTTAGCCTTAGGGTTTAGAGAATAGGGTTTTAAGCGTTGGACAAAGAGCTTAGGACTTAGGACCTTTGGCTTATTGCTTTGATCTTTGAGATTAGCACTCATGGCATTTTGCTTTGGGATTAGGGGTTTGAGCTTAGGACTTTGGGCTTTTGGCTATCTGCTTTGGTATTGGAGCTTAGGCCTTAGGAATTAGGGCCTTGGGTTTTGTGTTTTGAGATTAGGGCTTATGGCTTTAGGCTTTGGGATTAGAGCTTAGCCCTTTGGGCTTAGGCCATAGGACTTAGAGATTTAAGCTTTGGACAAAGGGCTCAAGATTGAGGACTTTGGGCTTTAGGAATAAGGCTTTGAGCTTTGGGCTTCATGGTTAGGTTTTTGAGCATTGGGCTTTGAGATTAGGGCTTAGGGCATTGGGATTTAGGATTAGAGTTTTCAGATAAGGGCTTAATGAGTAGGTCTTAGGGTTTGGGGCTTAGGAGTTTGGGCTTTGGGCTATAAGCATTGGTATTAGAGCTTAAATTTTAAGGATCATGGGATTCAAGTTTGAGATTAAGACTTATGGCTTTGGGTTTTGAGATTAGGGCTTAGGGTTTTAGCTTTGGTATTAGGGCTTAGGGATTTGGGTTTTCTACTAATTATTAGAGCTTAGGGCTTAGGGCGTACGACTTATGGCTTAGGACCTAGGGCTTTGAGATTAAGGCTTAAGGCTTTGGACTTAGGGCTTTGGGCTTTGGATTTGAGCTTAGGTATTGGAGCTTAAGGCTTTGGGATTTGCTTAGTAACTTATGGCAAATAGCTTACGGCTTTGGGCTTGGTTTAGGGCTTTGGCTAAGGGTTTAGGGCTTTTGCTAAGGGATTAGGTCTTAGGGCTTTTATCTTCGGGGCTTTAGGGCTTTAAGACTAGGGGTTCTGGCTCAGAGATTTGGACTTTAGGGTTAGGTATTAGAGCTTAGAGCTTAGGGCTTAGTGATTACAACTTAGCTTTAAGGGCATTGGTGTTTGGGCTATAAGCATTGGTATTAGAGCTTAAATTTTAAGGATCATGGGATTCAAGTTTGAGATTAAGACTTATGGCTTTGGGTTTTGAGATTAGGGCTTAGGGTTTTAGCTTTGGTATTAGGGCTTAGGGATTTGGGTTTTCTACTAATTATTAGAGCTTAGGGCTTAGGGCGTACGACTTATGGCTTAGGGCTTGGGGCTTTGAGATTAAGGCTTAAGGCTTTGGACTTAGGGCTTTGGGCTTTGGGTTTGAGCTTAGGTATTGGAGCTTAAGGCTTTGGGATTTTCTTAGTAACCTATGGCAAATAGCTTAGGGCTTTGGGCTTGGTTTAGGGCTTTGGCTAAGGGTTTAGGGCTTTTGCTAAGGGATTAGGTCTTATGGCTTTTATCTTCGGGGCTTTAGGGCTTTAAGACTAGGGGTTATGGCTCAGAGATTTGGACTTTAGGGTTAGGTATTAGAGCTTAGAGCTTAGGGCTTAGTGATTACAACTTAGCTTTAAGGGCATTGGTGTTTGGGCTATAAGCATTGGTATTAGAGCTTAAATTTTAAGGATCATGGGATTCAAGTTTGAGATTAAGACTTATGGCTTTGGGTTTTGAGATTAGGGCTTAGGGTTTTAGCTTTGGTATTAGGGCTTAGGGATTTTGGTTTTCTACTAATTATTAGAGCTTAGGGCTTAGGGCGTACGACTGATGGCTTAGGGCCTGGGGCTTTGAGATTAAGGCTTAAGGCTTTGGACTTAGGGCTTTGGGCTTTGGGTTTGAGCTTAGGTATTGGAGCTTAAGGCTTTGGGATTTTCTTAGTAACTTATGGCAAATAGCTTAGGGTTTTGGGCTTGGTTTAGGGCTTTGGCTAAGGGTTTAGGGCTTTTGCTAAGGGTTTAGGGCTTTTGCTAAGGGATTAGGTCTTAGGGCTTTTATCTTCGGGGCTTTAGGGCTTTAAGACTAGGGGTTATGGCTCAGAGATTTGGACTTTAGGGTTAGGTATTAGAGCTTAGAGCTTAGGGCTTAGTGATTACACTTTAGCTTTAAGGGCATTGGTGTTTCGGCTAAGCACTTACGACTTAGGTCTTTCAGCTTAGGGCTGAGTATTTAAGGCTTTGGATTTATTGCCCAGGGCTTTTTACTATAGCTTAAGGGTTATGGTTTTGGGCTTAGGGCATAGTGTTTACTACTTAGGGCTTAGAGCTTTAGGCTTAAGGATTAGAACTTAGGGTTTAGGTCTAAGGTCTTTAGGCTTTAAGTTTAGTTCTTATATCTTTGAGCTTTGGGATTATGGCTTTGGGCTTAGTGCTTTAGGCTTAGCTGTTACGACTTAGGGCTTACCTTTTAAGTAATAGGGCTTAGGGCTTTGGGATTTGTGCTTAAGGCTTTGTGCTAAGGGATTAGGGCTTTGGGCTTAAGGTTTAGGGCTAAATACTTCTGGCTAAGGGCTTAGGTTTTTGGCATGGGGCTAAGAACTTTGGTCTTTTTTATTATGGCTTGGTACGCAGGGCTTAAGGTTTAGGGTTAGGACTTGGGCTTAGGGATTTAAGCTTTGGGCTTTGTACTTTGAGCTTTGGACTTTGGGCACTGGGTTTTAGGCTTTGGGCATATGGCTTAGGGCCTAGGGTTTTAACCTTTGGACAAAGGGCTTAGGACTAAAGAGTTTGGGCATAGGGCTTTAGGCTTTGAGCTTTGAGCTTTGACATTAGGACTTAGGGCATTTTTCTTTGGGCTTAGCGCTTTGGGCTTAGGACTTTGGGCTTTGGGTTAACAACTTTTGTATATAGCTTAGACCCGAGGGATTAGGGCTTTGAGCTTTGGGTTTTGAGATTAGGGCTTATGGCTTTGGGCTTTAGGATTAGGGCTTTTTTTAGCTTTAACCTTTGGACAAAGAGCATAGGACTTAGGACTTTGGGCTTAGGGGATAGGGCATTAAGCATTGGGTTTTAAGATTAGGTCTTTGGGAATTGGGCTTTGGAAATAGGGCTTTGGGATTAAGGTGTAGGGCTTTGAGCTTAAGACTTTGGGCTTTGGGTTGTAAGCAAAGATATTAGAGCTTAGATCTAGGGATTATGGCTTTCGGCTTTCGGCTTTGTGATTATGACTTATGGCTATTGACTTTGGGATATGGGCTTAGGGCTTTTGGCTTTGAGATGAGAGCTTAAGGCTTTGGGCTTTCTGCTTAGATATTAGAGCTTTGTGCTTAAGGTATACGACATAGGGCTTAGGACTTGTGTTTTAGGGCTTAGGGCTTAGGGCTAGGGTTTTAGGGCTTAAGGCTTAGGAACTGGGGATGAGGGCTTTGGGCCTTAGGGTTTAGGGTTTAGGATTTAGGGTTATGGCTTTGGTATTTATGATGAAGGCTTAGGACCTTGGGCTTTAGACATAAGGCTTCAGACTTAAAGTTTTTGCTTAATTATTAGAGCTTAAGGTTTTTGGCTAAGGGCTTAGGTGTTAGGGCTTTGGGCTTTGGGCCTAGGGCTTAAGGCTTAAGACTAGGGGTTAGGGGTTAGGGCTTTGGACGTTAGGGTTAGGTATTAGAGCTTATGGCTTTAGGATTATGGCTTTAGGCTTAGGGCTTACGACTTAGCTTTTAGGGCTTTGGGCTAAGCACTTACAACTTAGGGCTTAGGGCTTAGGGCTTAGGGCTTAGGGCTTAGGGCTTAAGACTAGGGGTTAGGGTTAGGGGTTAGGGGTTAGGGCTTTGGACTTTAGGGTTAGGTATTAGAGCTTAGGGCTTTGGGATTAGGGTTTGGGGACTAGTGCTTACGACTTAGCTTTTAGGGCTTTGGGCTAAGCACTTACGATTTAGGTCTTTCGGCTGAAGGCTGAGGTGTTAAGTCTTTGGCCTAGTCCTTAGGGCTTTGGACTATAGCTTAGGGCTTATGGTTTAGGGCTTAGGGCATAGTGTTTATTGTTTAGCATTAGGGCTTAAGACTTTGGACTTAGAGTTTAGGGTTGAGGCCTAAGAGCTAAAGTCAAGGCTCTAAGTTTAGGTATTATAGCTTAAAGCTTTGGAATTAGGGCTTTAGGCTTAATGCTTTTCGCTAAGCTTTCAGTGTAGCAACCCTCGTTTATTTTAAGAATTAAGATTTTAAAATGAAAGTGTTTAAGATTTTTCTTTATGAATGTTGGTTACGATTATGAATAATTGGAAGAAGAATACTCTGTCTGGGGTGTATCACACCGTGCACAGGCCCAAGTGTTTGCGTTTGATTGGTGTTTGTTTGAAGTCCATTGTTTGATTGTTGCTATGTTTAAGTAAAGTAATGATGTAAGTTTGGTTAATTACACTAAAAAATTACTTTCAAGTAAGATTCAGTCGACCCCAGGATTTAGGACGGGTTAACACAAATGGACCCCAGGATTGAAGAGGGGTCGACACAATGAATGATTTCAGTTGACTCCAGGATCAGAGAGGGGTCGACACAATTATAATGCTTTCGGTCAACCCCAGAATCAAAGATGGGCCGACACTTTGTTTATCGGTCGACCCCGCGATTTACGGGGGGTCGACACAAATGGAAGTTTCGGTCGACCCAAGGATCGAAGAGGAGTCGACACAAAATAGTCCTTTAGTATGTTTTTGGTCGACCCTAGGACGACCAGTCGACACAAGTTGCTCTCAGGAACTTCCTTCGGTCGACACAACGGATGAGCGGTCGACACAAATAACCCTAAGGAAATCTTTCGGTCGACACAATTGGACAAGCGGTCGACACATTCCCGATCTGAGTTGAAAAGTCAGCCAAAACGTGGAGAATCCTTATTGTTGGATATAAAAGAAAGATTGATTTTGTTTAATTAAGAGATAAGAAGGCATGGTCTGCCATTTTCATCCCTTCACGATTTATTCTCCCTATCTTCTCTGAAGCTCTCACGTTGGTCAAGGGAGAGTGAGATTTAGAAAGAAAAGTAGTTCCGTGAGAGAAAAGAGTAAGGAGGTGTTATCTCAAGAGAAGGGAAGTGGAAAACTTTGAAGTTTTCATGGAAGCTAAAGTTCAAGGTAAATCTTCTATCCTCTGAGTCTCTTATAAGTTTAGTAAGGATAATATGACGGTATTGGTTGAATTGATGGATAAATATGAAGGGTTTCATGTAGGTTGTTAAAAAATCGGTTAATTATGTGCAAGGTTAGGGTTTTTGAGATTAGATCGACAAGTAGTAGGAATTAGAGTTTAGGACCTTTATAAGAGTTAGAGTAAACTCTTAGAGTGATTTATAGCCGTAGAATCACTCAATTCGGAGCTATGTGTAAAAAGTTATGGATTTCGCAAGTCACCGTACAGAAACCGGGAAGAGCTGCGGTCGACCCCTTTACAGGTTGGGTCGACCGATTCTCAATTTTCAGAATACCCGCTCTCTTGTTTTGAGCATGGGTCGACCCCTCCAAGGTTGGGTCGACCGGTCCTTGGTTTCCAGAGATGTATGCTCACTGTTAAGTAAATTTGGTGTCTTTTAAGAAGTCATAGTATACTCTTTAAGGAATAATTCGACACCCGTAGCATCACGAATGGATAAATATAGAGGAAGTTATAGTTGATCAAAGTTAGGATAAAAGATATGACTTTATGTAATAAAACAGGTCATGCTACATGATTTCTCATCCTTAAATGATCTGTATGTTTAGGTCCTCAATTGGATTAAAAAGAAGCTCAAGTGGATTGATTCAAGACAGCTATTAAGGTAAGTTAACATTAAGAATATTTGGCCCTTAAGTGGGACTACATTGCAAAGATTAGGATTATGTTCGATGTGTCTTGCATGTTTGTTTTCATGACATGTTTGGTGATGTATGCTTATTTTAATGTTATGTGATGTGATTTAAGTGATGTTTTCATAGTCACATAGTCATGCATCATAGTTTTACAAAATATGAACAAATTATTTTCATGCATGGTTTTACAACGTAGTTGGAGGTAAACGAGATATGATTGGTCGTATGAGACGCTGATTATGTTTCGTCTCCGATGAATTAAGAACTTGAATATCAGAACATGTAAATGACCGGGGGAACCATGAGGTGGAGAGCTCGGTCTCGAGGACTGGGTGGAACCACGAGGTGCGAAGCCGGATCGATAAGGACATAACCGGTGGAACCACGAGGTGGAGAGCTTGGTCTCGAGGACTGGGTGGAACCACAAGGTGCAGAGCCGGATCGATAAGTAAGAATAACACAATCAAGAACCAAATGAAATTGTGCATTGTTTTAACGACATAGCATACTCATGCATTGCACTTTATAGTTATTCTTCTTACTGAGCTTTAGGCTCATAGTTTAGGCTTCGCAATGTAGGAAATGTAATGGAGGAAAGAGTACAAGTGACTGATCAAGGAGTTGGAGCAGAAGAGTGTCCAAATTATATAGTTTATTGAGCGATGACTGACGGGAAGTGATGTATGACACACACAGTTAGAATATAAAATGTTTTGAATGTTTTGAAGATGTAATTAAGATGTATACCCTTATTTTGGTGTGATGGATATACAAAGCATTTGAAAATGAATGTATTTTAAGTTAAAGTAATTGTCTTCCGCTGTACGTTTTAAGTTATTAAATGACTATGTATTTTATTTAAAGGTGGAATTCAAATGTATGTTTTTATTATTCGACGGTTTTCCTTGTAAACTATTTTATAAAGATAGTTATTTTCAGAAATTAAAGTAACAAGTTTTCCACTTTTGAAAGTAATGTAAGTAAGTAAGAACAAAGTAACGGACCGGTTCTCGGGTCGCCACCGAGCAAGTAAAGTAAGAAAGAAAGTAAGTCAGTAAGTAAGTAAGGAAAGGATCGGGCAGCGTCCTGGGAATCAGGTCGTTACAATTATGGTATAAGAGCAAAACACACACAAATAAATAAGGGAACGAAAGGGTGAGTGCACTGGGTTTAAGTCGGTTCTTTAGACAGCTCAATAACTGTATCATTTGCATACTTCTATGTTATAACAGGATTAAAGTTGAGAGATACTTATTTAGGAGTACTAACGATGTGATTGGTGATTGAAGAACTATGAGGAGAGGAAGAAGAAATATCCCAGAGGAGGGAACTAATAAAACTTCTATTAACCAACGGTTAGAGTTGGTTAACCGACAGTCTCAACAATTTGAGCGAATGATGAATGGAGAAGAGCAAAGAAATGGATGAAACAAGAATGGTGGAGGGCTGAGCTTTGAGAGATTTAGGAAAATGATTCCTCCATCATTTGATGGACAGTCCACAGATCCTGTGTTAGCTGAAGAGTGGATTACAGGCATCCTCTAAAATATAAGCAGCAACAATTGGAGCCTGAGGGCAATAATTTTGTAGATGGTGAAAGTTCATATCACAAGAATTTTTATCGAAATGAACTTGATAATTCTAGACTTATTAGAGATAGTAACATGGGAGAGTCATATTAGCCATATTAGAATGTTTCCTATACCTCATACTATGGAAAATATAGAATCCAGGTACCTACTACACAAAATGTGGATATGGAGCTTTCTGAGTATATAAGGATTGAGTATCCAGGTCGAGTAGCTTCTAAAAAACTAACTTTTGTGAAAACTCATGTAGATAAGGAGCACTCGGTGATTGATTCAAGTGAAGCGTTGCATCATAGGGTGACTGGATCTGATTATAATAGAGACATAAGAAACTCAAATGGAATCATTGATTTAGGGAGACCCTCTTCTAACTTAGCAAGATACAGAGGTTTGGATTCATATATAAGCCAAGGCTAGTAGATTCTGATGAAAGAAATAGGAGTGTTGATTATCATCAACAAGGTGTTTTTAGTCCTAGGAATGAGCATAAAGATTATCTTTACTCTAGAATAGACAGAACAACAAATCATGCTCATGAATATGCTTAAGGGAGCTGAAATAAAATGACTCACTTGCATACTGAAATGGGTTATGGTCTTGAGCAGAGCGAGAATTTCAGTAAAGCAAAATGGTTGATTTGTAGATACTTCAGATGACTATGTTAAAGTGGTAGGTAAGATGTCCCAAGATTACAAAATGTCTCATTTAGACGATTATCAATATTCTCATGTCTCAAGTGAGCATGACTATAAAAAAAAGAAAAGAAGTAAGAGCTACTAATCATAGGATGAATATATCTGGTGAGTATGAGGCTTCAAGAAACTACCACGATTTATACCCCAGTGACAAAGACGTTCTTGCTATGGATTCGACAAGGGAAACAAGAGTTAAAAATGAGAAAGACAGAGAGTAATTGAAATATGCCTAGAGTATCAAGTAGTGGGAGTCTCGTAAATCTAGAAGATTTAATGTAAGGATTTTGAGAAGAACTAGTTAAGGAGATAAGGGACAAATATATTTAGAAGGCGTTTTGAGGTTTATCAAAATTTTCCCCACACTTAGTTGAGTAAAGAAAAAATTAAAGTGTACTAGTATATTCAAGGTCTAAAGTTGGAAACTTATAGAGGAGTTAAAGTAGATGGTACCAAGATTGTTAATCATGCTAATGTGGTGGCCAAGAATCTTGGAAATCTAGATGTGATGTATGAGGTATAAGAAATCTTTGATGAGAAATTCTTTGAACCAATAATACCTCAATCAAGTAAAGAATGACAACCATTGAGAAGAACAAAAAGGATCAAGTGAGAATAAGCTCAAAAGAGGTAAGGCAAAAAGTAATTTTAAGGTTCTTCTCAAGCCAAGTTATGCCATAGACTTAATATCTTGGAAGAATTTCACGAGCCTAACCAAGAAGATGTGAGGGCTAACCTTTCATTAAAAGCACATAATGAAGGAGGAATTGAAAGCGAGACGGAGCTCCAAAAGCCCGAGAGTGTAAGCTCGAAGTCTCTTACGACTTTGAAACAACCTTTCAGGTTTAATGACTCAATCTTGGCAACATCTTTATTTGCTTGCGTTAAATATACAAAGGAGCATGAAGAGCTCTTATTGATACATCATAATAGCTAAGGATGAAATGGCAAAACCGCACAAGGTTGTGGCCTAAAGGTATGATCCATTTGACCAAGTTCTTATGTATCTTCATGAGATTGATTGGATTGATAGTAGATATTTTATTGATGTTAACGTTAACTTTTGGAAGATGAATTTTGTGGTTGTTTTTTATCATGCAAAATTTGGAACTAAAGGACTTTTCTTGGGAAATTATGAGCTGGCTTTGCCTAGTTGTGAAATTGAGAAATTAATGAGGGACAACTCATTTGGAATTACACATTATGATTTTAGAAGCTTTTTGAATTTGGATACATTTTTTCTACATTAACCGTGGTCATTGGACACAAAATCTTGGTGTGATGAGATACTAAATACTCGTGATCTTCAAGTTGGTACAACGACCTTTAAAATTTTTTTACTTCCTTGGAATAAGATTATGATTGACTGTCATTGAGAACAAGGAGATGTATACAAGTTTGTGGTTTATTTTCTATTTTAAGATGGAACATTTTTCAACCAACCATATGTTTTGGATGTTATTTTTATCTTGGGATGAACGTTTAGTTTGGGAAGAAACACATGGACGAATTTGGGTAGTCAACTTGTTTTGGTGGTTCAATGGTTTACAACTTTTCATCCTTCTAACATGTAGTAATAATGTGAAGTCTTGGTGCCCTAAATCAATGAATAGAGAGAACACCGTTGCTATTGGATCTTCAATCAAGAAAATAATCAAATGCAACCCAAACATGACCAAGTATATTGAATTCGGGAAAAAGATTCATCAAAGGATTAAGAAGGTTTTGGATTTGAGAACAAATTGTTATCAATCATGGGAGAATGACATGATATGGAGGGCCCAAAAATTCTCTTACCATGATTTTGCCAATTTGACAACAGGCCTGGCCTCTGATAAAGACAACATCTTCTTGAGAAATGTAGCCAATCCTTCAAGGTTTCAAAAGAGTGGTAGAAAGTTCAAATTTGACACCGTTTGCTCCATCAAATGATGCAATCAAAGAGAGCCCAAGAAGAGCCTTACCTGGGAAGAACGATTTCCCAGTTAACGGGGATAAAAAATAGAACCAAGGGCCGATGGTCCTTTCAAAATCACCGAGAAAATTAACTTGAATGATTACAAGCTAGAACTACAACTCATCCAATCCCGAGACATAATACTACTGGAACGCTAAAAGGATTGAAGAATAATAGGTTTTTGCTAATTATTTTATGCATTTGAATTTTAGGGTTTTCCTTTCCCGGATTAGGTTATTGTTTTACTTGAACTTGTTGCATGGGTTGCATTGACTTAAATGGGGATTTTCCTTAGCTGATAAGAGGGTACTTTTAATCACAAAATGAAGGACATTATGATTGGTTTAAAAGGGGGGAGCGTGAGCCTCCTCATTGGTCCACATCTTCCTTCATTTTGGTACGTTAGATAGCATTGGTCCACATCCTTTTTCATTTTGGTACATTAGATAACATCTTTCGGATGATCTTAACCATCTGATTAGATGAAGAAAATTAGGCTCCCTTGTTGGCTGATTTAATCCTTCTTTTGCAGCTTGTAATGGTAGATTTGAATTTAAAAGATTTTCTTTTCAAATTGTTAATCTCCCCCTTTGGAGTTTTTCCCTCCAAAGACTCCGTCTCCGGAATCCATATTCCGGCCACTGAGGGACAATCATAATTGGTCATCCTTCGAAGCTAGGACGACCTATCCTTACAACATTTCTCAAGCCATCTTCATGGTCTAAGGGTGAGAGTGTGGATCATCAGCTCAAACATCCATTTTTACGTGAAGTCAAGTCCAATTTCCGCCGTTCATTGTTTATGATCAAACCCTATCCCCCATTCAAACCATCGGCATATATCTGAAACCCTACTTGAGAATCTTTTCAATTTTAGGAGATCTCTAATACATTCATACATCAAAGAAACCTCAAAATTTCAGCTCCTAAGTCTTTTCGGTTTCCAATTTACACCCGTCCAAAGTTTACCCTATTTTCTCAGTTATTCTTAGAAATCCCTAATTTCCTATCACCACCTTTGGTTACTCATTCCCGCATATCTTTCATTTCATCCGTGAGGATCCCTTAAAACTTGGAGGATCATTTCATCCCTTATCCATCTCCAATTCCTTTAAATTTCAGATCAAGAACCACTACTGTTTTCCAAGATATTGCCTCAACAACCTCACTTTGTATCTGTCTCCTCCTTCTTTGCGCATTATTATTCTTAATTCTATATCTCCTGATTTACAAGTGAGAATACTCTCAAACTTTGAGGACTTTCTCTTCATCTATTTTTTTTGCCTCTCCTAAAAATTTTAACTCCAAAATCACCCGCAATCCCGAGATCTCTGCCTTCCATTATCAACTCCATTCCCTGATTTTTTGGGATCTTTCACTCCTTACCCGAGTTGGTAATTTTCCCATTTATTCCATTTCCATTTCGTGTACCTTAGGCCATAGGGCTTTGGTGTTAGGGGTTTAAGGTTTTAAAATTAAGGCTTAGTGCTTAGCACTTTTGGCTTAAGTGATAGGGCCTAGGGCTTTGGGATTAAAGATAAGGGCTTGGGGCTTTGAACTAATGGTTTAGGGCTTAGGGCTTTTGCTAAAGGCCTAGGGCTTAGGGCTTTGGGCTTAATGCATAGGGAATAGGTCTTATGGCTTTTCGCTAAGTTCTTAAGCCTTTGACTTTGCTAATAGGACTTAGGGTTTAGGGCTTTGGTCTAAGGCCTTTAGGCTATGGAATTAGATCTTTTGAATTTAGGCTGTTCGTTGAGTGCTTAAGGCTTTAAAACATTGGTCTTAGGGCTTTAGGGTTAGCGCTTATGACTTTGGTCTTAGATCTTAAGGCTAATGACTTAGGTTTTAGGGCTTAGGGTGTCACGCTCCAAGATGCGGAAGTGTCGGGATAGGAGAAAGTAATGCAATCTGCCAATGTGAAGAATGACTAAAACCGAAACAGGGGATTGTGGCAGTTAGAACTCCAATTGCGTACAGGCTTTTGGGCTGAAATTTTGGGGACTTAGACTTTAGGGAAGGAACTAAGTTTGGTCTAGATTTAGGGTGAAATCACGTGTGGTTCATGAAATGGCACGGGGATACATTTAGAAGCACAAACAGACAAAATTACCAATTGGCAGAGCATTAGGTGGTAGAGACGACTGAACAACTCCCAATGTAGAGAGTCTGGGATCGTGAAAATAAGCAGACAACAACTTCAATCAAAGGGGAAGACAATGCAAGTGGTTTCACAGAAAACACACAGGTAGGCTAGGAGTTATGCTGGATAGAAAATTAATGGACAGAATTGCCAGATTGCTGGAGTTCGGAAGAAGAAAGGAGGAAAAAACGCATGCACAACTTTTAGATAGGAGGAACAGGGAACACAAAGACAAACCAAATATTTCAAGACCTAAAAGAGGAACTCACAGCCCAAATTTCAGGACATTAGCACATGGGAAACGGAAGTTGATACGGAGGACACTTTTGGGATACGAACGGGGATTAGCTTACATTACAACCGGCAGCAACCAACAATGACAACATCAATTCCAAAACAACAAATGGAAGGAAGGCTATGTGATTTCCAAGCTTACCTTGACCCAAAAAAAGTGTGGAGGAAGGTTGGAATAAGGGCTAAGTGGCTCTAGCAAGACACCAACACCAAAAACAAAGAAAGATTGTGGATATTACTCACCAAAATCTAACCTTGCCGTGAGAAAAGGAGAGGATGGAGAGAGCTTCAAGCTTCTTCACTTTACCAAATTCTTTTCTACCTCTCCCAACGTGGGAGGAGGGATACATACCCATACAAAAATATCCCCAAATAAAATAAACAAAAATAAACCTAAATTAGGGGGCAATGATTAGCTAAAAGTAGGTGTTAGGTGAGAAAAGGGTACCCATCACCCACTTGCAAGCCAACCAAATCCTAACTCACGTCCAAACCAAACTAAAGAAGGAACTAAGGAGTTTGGAAGAGAAGACTCTCCCAAAGCTCCAGCAAAGGAAGGAAAAGGGGGGGGTGGGGGGGGGGGGGGTTCAAACCGAACCACTCCAAGAGAGAATGGTTCAACCCGAACCACTCCCCGCAAATTGGTCCAAACTGAACCAAAATGTTTACATTAAAAAAATCCCAAATAACTTAGTATTTTACAAACACAAAAAAAATCAAACATCACTTGGCCATTCCTTGGAAGCCTTCATCACCCTTTGGGCATAGGGTTTAGGGCTTTGGATTACACCTTTAGGCTTACTGCGAAGGGGCAAGGGGTAAGGGCCTACGACTTAGGTTACAGCTTTGGGGTTGGGCTTAGGACTTAGGGCTTAGGCTTTAGGGCTTGGGTTTTTGGGCTTAGGGCTTTTGGGATTTGGGTGAGGGTTTAAGGCTTAGAAGTTAGGCCAGAGGGCTTAGGTATTAGGGCATCAGACTTAGGGCTTAGGCCACAAGGCTTCAGGGTAACGCTTAGTGTTTAGGGTTTCGAGATTAGGGATCTCAGGCTTAGTTCTTTATGCTTAGGTGGTAGGGCTTAGGGCTTTAATCTTAACAATTAGGGCTTTGGGCTTTTTGCTAAGGGCTTTGGGCTTAGGACCTAGGGTTTAGATCTCTTTAGGCTTAGCACTGGGGCTTAGGGCTTTTGGTTAAGTGCTTAGGCCTTTGACTTTGATCTTAGGGCTAGGCTTTAGGGATTTGTTCTTAGGCCTTCTAGCTTAGGACTTAGGCTGGGGTGTAGGGCTGGGGTGTTAGAGTTATGGCTTTGGTCTTAGGGCTTAGGGTTTAGGGTATAGGGATATGGGCTAAGGCTAAGGTTTTTAGGATTTGAGTTTTAGGCCTAGGGCTTATGGCTTAGGTGTTAGGGCTTGTGGCTTAGGCGTAAGGGCTTATGGATTAGTGCCTAGGGCTTACGGGCTAGGGCTTTAAGCTTAGAGTTTTCGGCTTAAGTCTTGGGGCTTATGGCTTAGCGATTTGGGCGTAGGGCTTTAAGCTTAGGATTTAGAGCTTTGGGCTTAGGTATTTGGGTGTAGGGCTAAGGCTTTGGGGCATTAGGTCTTTTGGAAAGGTTTTTAGGCTTAGGTCTTTGGTGTCAAGGCTTAGAAATTAGGGCTAAGGGCTTAGTTATTAGGGCTTTATATGTATGGATTAGGGTTAGGGGCTTAGGCCATAGGGCTTTGAGCTTAGCACTTTTGGCTTAAGTGATAGGGCTTAAGGCTTTAGGCTTAAAGATTAGGGCTTGGGGCTTTGACCTAATAGTTTAGGGCTTTGGGCTTTTGGCTTAGGGCTTTAGGCTTTGGGCTTTGTGCTTTGGGCTTAGGGCCGAGTTTCTAGAGCTTAGGGCTTTTTGCTAAGTTATGAAGCCTTTTGACTTTGTTTATAGGACTTAGGGCTTAGGGTTTTGATCTCAGAGCTTTTGGCTATGGGCTTAGATCTTTTGGATTTTGGCTTTTTGTTGAGTTCTTAAGGCTTTAAAACATTGGTCTTAGGGCTTTGGGCTTAGCACTTATTGCTTAGGTCTTAGGTCTTAGGGCTAAGAGCTTAGGTTTTAGGGCTTAGGGCTTATGGATTAGGGCTTAGGCCTTAGGGCTTAAGGCTTAAGGCCTATGGCTTAGGGCTTAAGGCTTTGGCTTTGACCTTTTGTTTTAGCATTTAGATCTTAGGTTTTACGACTTACGGTTTAGGGATTCGGGCTTAGGGATTAAGGTTTAGAGTTTATGGCTTAGGGCTTAGGGTTTAAGACTAAGGCTCATGGCTAAGTGCCTAGAGCTTAGGATTCTAGACTTGGCTTTGGGCTTAAGTTTTAGGGCTTACAGCTGATGGGTTAGAGATTTGAGCGTATGGCTTAGAGCTTAGGGGTTAGAGCTTAAGGCTTATGACTTTAGGCATATGACCTATGGCTTTAGGCTTATGGCTTATGGCTTATGGCTTATCACATGGGGCTTAGGGATTAGGGTTACGACTTTAGACTTAGGGTTGTAGCTTTAATTCTTAGGGCTTATTGCTTAGTGCTTTGGGCTTAGGGTTTTGGGCATAGCAATTTTTGCTTAGGCCACCGACTTTAGTATTAGGGCTTAGGGCTTTGGCCTTAGGACTATGGACTTGGGACCTCAGGCTTAGGGCATAGGTCTTTGGGCTTTGGGCTTAGGGCTTAGGGCTTATGGTCTAGGGCTTAGGACTTACGACTTATGCCTTACAACTTAAGGCTCATGGCTTATGGCTCATGGCTTATGCCTTCCCGAGCAGAATACTCATCCGAGCCCGAGCTTAGAAATTTTCGAATTTGTGTTTTAATTTTGTAGGAAAAATACTTAAAGATTTCCACATTTATAAGCGAATTTTGGAAGATCAAGAAAGACAAAAATATGTTATAACTTGGCTTGGAAAAAAGGCAGAACTTCAACGAAAACCCGAGGAGTCTAGACCAAAACCCGCCTATGATCCTGTTGGTGGATGCTCGTTGCATGAGAACCCGAGAGGGTTTCCTGGCTCAGATAGACCCCCGAAACTTTTTGGCTTTTTTTTATGATCTTGATAGCCTTAAATCAAAACAACTTCTTCTGAGGAAAGATAGCTCACTTCTCAAGCTTTCCAAGAAAAGGTAGAACGTTAAAATTGGATGCCATTTTCCTAGACAACTACAGCAAACATAGAGAGGGCAGCACAACCTACCCGGGAAACAATCTTATTAGGTTTGTTTTTATTTTCACGCGTTTGTTGCATGAATTTGCATGGAAAATTCTAGAGTTATCTAATTATTATTTGGGAGGGCATTTTTGAAATTTCCTAGGAGCTTAATGAGCTGGAGGAGGAGCGCCCCTTAAGGCTCCTTATTGGTCCATCTTTGATGCCATGGATTGTGCTTCTTGGAGATGTTTTGGGCCGTCCGATGAAGAACGTGGTGTTGCTTAGTTTTCCTATTTAATCTTACCTATGCTGAATGTAATTCTCATATTTGATTGAACAAAGATTTATCTTTTCAAATTTGATCTCTCATATTTGAAGTTTGTCGCTTCAAAGACTCGGTCGCTGAAACTTGTTTTCCGACCACCGATAGACAAACCCCCCAGAGTTGATCATTTTTCCGAGCGAACAATTAATCCTTACCACTTTTCTCTAGCCATTTCGTGGTATTAGGGTGAGATTGTGGATCCTAGCTCCTTCATCCATCTCATTCTCATTTTGAGAATAATTTCTCCTAAATCCAAGCACCCCGGGTTTATTTCCGGTGTGTTTTCAGGTACCGACCAAACCACCCATTTTACCAAAAGGAATTCTCTCAATTTTAGAGAGATCTCTTCCTCATCCATCTGTCCAGATTCACCCTCAACCTCGTCCAAAAATACGCCCCTATTCATTGAGAAGAGTGATTCACAATCATTCAAGATTTGGAATTCACTATTCGGTGAAACCCTCAAATTCCGCCTTGACCATCCGAGATTTCGTTTAGCATATCTTCCTGTTCCCACGATCATTCCACTTCAAATTTGGAGGCTATCATCATATTTTACCCCTCTGTCACACCTCTAAAAATCATCCTCATATTCGTCCCCTAACCCAATTGTTAAATTCAATTTCTCCCTCCCTCAAATTCGAGATTTTTCGGAGCTGCCTAGTCAAACCCTAGCTAATGTTTGATTCGATATATCACAATTGGCTGAAGGGATTGTCTTAAATTTTTTAGGTGATTCATTCAAGCCCTTATTAAAGCTTCATTCCAAATTTCATCCCTAAATTATATTTTCTCGTCGAGATATCGTCATTCCTTCCCAAACCCTAATTCTGTTTTTTTGCAGATTTTCGTCAAAACCCTAATCGGTTTTCCCATTTTTCCTTCCTCCCATTCCATTTCGTATCACTTAGGGTTAGGGCTTAGGGCATATGGCTTCTTGGCTAGAGCTTTTATTCTATTGCTTAAGGCTAGGGATTAGGGGTGAGGGCTTAGGGCTTAAGGCTTTGGACTTAGGGCTTTGGCTTCAAGTCTTGGGACTTTGGGCTTTGGGCATAATGCTTTGGGCTTTAGGTTTATGGCTTAGTGCTTTGGCCTAATGGCGTTGGGCAAAGGGATTTAGTATTAGGGCTGAGGGCTTTGGTTTTGGGGTTTAGGGATTTAGGCTAACTGTTTTTGGCTTAGGGCTTTGGGATTTTAGGCTATGGTCTTAAAACTTTGGCTATAATTTTTTGGATTAGGGCTGAGGGATAAGGTTTAGAGCAGTTAACTTTGGGGTTAGTGCTTTTTTTCTAATTTCTTAGTGCTTAGGTCTTACGACTTAGGGCTTAAGGCTTTAATCTTAGTACTTAGGGCTTAGAGTTTAGGGCTCAAGCATAGGGCTAAGGGTTAGGGCTTAGGGCATAGGGCTTTTGATGTGCAATCAGAGACCAAAACCGAGAAGACATCCCGAGGGCCTATAGCCCGAGCCCGAGCCAAGAAGTTTGCTAACATGTTTGCTCATTTTGTAGGGTTATTTATGCAAGGAACCTTAATGGTAGAGTCAACTTTGGATTATCAAGGACAGCCTTAAAATCTGCTCACTTGGGAATTTTCCACAATACCCGCGGAGGAAGGTTGAGAAAGAAAGATGGAGGCAGCCCGAGACAACATAAACCTAGCCGAGAGTCAGACCATTGCATGGTCCATCCCACATCTGGAGAAGGTAAGTCCAAGCCCATTTCCCTCGGGTACTTCATCAGCTCAAGTTCACATGGAGGGATGAAGACCCATTTTTTATGTCATTTAGTGTTTTGTTCATTTTTCGGTTGAACAATTTCCAAGTGGAAAAAGGTGTATTGTTTTGGTTAGAATTAGGGTTTTATTTTGCTGAAGGATTAGTCACGTTAAAACCCTCTTTTGTGCTTTAGGTGGGGGTGTTGAAGGGGGGGACCATGGTCAGCCTTGGTGCCTCCTTTTCGGGTAACTTCTAGGAGGACAACCTAGCTATTTTTCTTCCTTGTTTTGCCTTTTCGGGTAATGTTTTTTTTAAATTTTTGGGAGCCCACCCTCCGGAGCTTGGGGGTGATTTTAAGCTCACTTTGAGCTCATTTGTATTCATTGAAGTTTGAAGTTAAAGACTACCATTTTGCATCTCATTTCCTTTGTGGTTTCTCCTCTTCCAAGACTCGGGTTTTCAGGTGAGTTATATCCGAAAACCACTAAGTGCTGCACTCTTGTTTTGGCTACAATTTAAGCTTGGGTTAGTTAGGCCATACCACACTCCTTGAACCATGTTCTAGTGGAATCCAAGGTAAGGGTGTGAACCCCAAAGCTTTTTCTCCGTTCGGATTTATCCCTCCGTTTACAACTTTTCGGCCTTCCTTACCCGAGAGCTCATTTTTTAGAACTCTATCCATTTTCTGCATATCTTCCGATTCCCTGATCCATTTACCCTTGATATTTTGACCCATAAACCCTATCACCTCCATCTACCTTCCCTTTAAATTTCAGCTTCTAACCTTGTATGCTGCTGGAGATCTGGCAGGAGACATTTGATACTATTTTTCCTTCACCCGAGCCAACCTTTCCCATTTTTCTCCACTTTTATCTCTCCATTTCTCCTTAACCAACCCAACCATTACTCCCATAGCACATCATCTGGTATCACTAGAGCTTTGTGCTATGGCTTAAGGCATAGGGATTAGGGTTAATGGCTAGATGGTAAGGTCTTAGGGTTTTTTGCTTTCAGGTTTGGGTTGAGGGTTTTGGGTTTAGGGCCTAGTGCTTTGGGCTTATGGCTTATGACTTAATGCATAAGGCTTAGGGCTTAGGAATTTTGAGTTAGGGCTTTCGCCTTAAGTTTTTTGGCTTAAGGCTTAGGACTTAGCGCTTCCATATTAGGGTTATGGCTTTAGGGTAAGGACTTTAGGCTTAGAGCTTCTAATTTTAGGCATTGGGCTTCAGTCATAAGTGTTAGGTCCAAGGGTTGACGTTTTCGGCTTTTGGCTTAGGGTTTTAGGGCTTTGGGATTATAGCTTATGGCGTATTGCTTAGGGCAGTGGGCTTAAGGCTTAGGGCTTAGGGTTTAGGGATTACAATTTTAGGCTTAGGGATTAGGGCTTTTGTTTTTGGGCTTAGGATTAGGGATTAGGACTAAGGGCTTATGATTTGGGCTTTCAGCCAAGGGCCTAGGTCTTTAGGCCTAGGCCTTAGGGGTTATGGCTTTGGAGTAAGGGCTTAGGACTTTGATGTTTGGCTTAAGGCCTAGGGCTTAGGGCTTAATGCTTAGTTTTTAAGGCTTTGGGGTTAGGAAGTACGCCTTAGGACTTTTGGCTTAGGGATTTGACATTCTGTTAGAGGTTAAGGCTTACGTCTTTGTGCTTAGGTCTTTGGGCTTAGGTTTAAGGATAAAGGATTAAGGCTTAGGGCTTAGGGATTTGGGCTAAGGGATTAGAGATTAGGCGTTTGGGCTAAGGGATTAGGGCTAAGGGGTTAGGGCTTAGAGCTTAAGCTTTGGACTTAGGGGTATATGCTAAAGTCTAGGGGCTTATTGCATAGTGCTTTGGCCTTATTGCTTTGAGCATGGGGCCTTGGGTTTAAAGCTTAGGGCTTCGGTATTAGGTTTTAGGGCTTCAGTATAAGGGTTTAAGGCTTCGTTAATGGCTTAGGGCATAAGGCTTATGGCTTTGGGCACATAGCTTATGGCTTAGGGCCTAAGGCTTTGGGCTTTAACTTGGCCTTTAGGCTTAGGAATTAGGGCTTAGAGTTTATTTCTTAAGGCTTAGGGCTTAGGATTGATGGCTTATTGCTATGGTTTTAGGGATTAGGTCTTAGGGTGTATGGCTTTGAACTTTCGGCTTAAGGCATATGGCTTAGGGTTTAGTGGTTTGGTCTTAAGTTTAAGGGCTTAGGGTTGAGGGCTCATATCTTAGTGCTTTGGGCGGTTGGCTTAGGTTAGAGCTTAGGTCGTAGTTCTAATGGGTTTGGGATTATGTGTGTGGGCTTAGAGTATAAATCTAAGTTCTTAGGGCTTAGATCTTTGAGCTTAGGGCTTTGGGCTTAGGGAGTTGGGCTCCAGAATCAGGGCTTAGGAGTTAGGGCTTTGAGTTTAGGTGTCTGTGCTTAGAGCTTGGGACTTAGAGTATAGGAATTTGAGCTTAGGGATTTGGGTTTTGTGCTTAGGGATTAGGGCTTTGGGTTTAGGGTTTTAGGCTTAGGGGCAAGTGATTAGTGCTTAAGGCTTTAAGCTAAGGGCTTGGGCTAATGGCTTAAGGCTTTAAGCTAAGGGCTTAGGCTAATGCTTAGGGCTTTGTCTTAGGGCTTAGGGCAGAGGGCTAAGAGCTTAGGACTTAGTGTTAAGGGCTTAGGGCTTAAGGATTAAGGCTTTTTACAGAGGGCTTATCTTTTAGGGCTTTCAACAAAAGGGATTATGGGTTTCAACTTTGGATTAGGGGTTTATGGCTTTTGGGCTTAAGGGCTTATAGCTTAGGGCTTAGCACTTTTGACAGATGTCTTAGGCTTAGACATTGGGTTAAGGGCTTCGGGGTTAGGTTTTTGGGGTTTGATCTTAGGGAACATGACTGAGGGCTAAGGGCTTTTGGGTTCAAGATTATGGCTTGGAGCTTAGAGCTTTGAACTTTAATGGTTTTTTTAGAACTTTGGGCTTAGGGCTTACAAACTAGGAATTTAGGCTCTAGGTTTTAGGCGCAGGGTCACATGGCTCAAAGTTCTGTGCTTAGGGCATAATTCTTGGGGATTAGGGCTAGGGCTTATGGCTTTAGGCTTAGGCATTATTGCTTAGGGCTTAGAACTTAGGCCTTCAAGCATTGAACTTTCGTCACTGAGATTTAGGTTTATGGCGTTGCACTTTTGGCTTATAGCTTATGATTTTGGGCTGATGACTTAGGACTTAGGGCATAGAGCTGAGGGCTAAGGGCTTAGGGCTTTGGTCTTTGGCCTAGGCTTTGGTATTTAAACTTTTGCCTTAGGTTTTATAGCTTACAACTTTAGGGTTTTTCATAGGGTTTTGAGCTTTAGGCAAGCCCTAAGCGTTAATCCCTAAGAAATAAGGCCAAAGCCCTAATCCCAAATCCCTAAGCACTATATCCTAAGCCCTAAGTACTTAGCGAAAAGCCCAAAGGCTTAAGCCCTAAGCCCTAAGCCCAAAGCTCTAAGGCCTAAGGCCTAAGCCCTAAGCCCTAAGCCCAAAGCTCTAAGGCATAAGCCCTAAGCCCAAAGCCCTTGCCCATAACCTCAGAGCTTTAACCCTTACATCCAAATCCTTAAGCCATAAGCCTTAAGCACTAACACTAAGCACTAAGCCTTAGACCTAAGGAACAAAAGCCCTAAGCCCCAAGGCAAAACCATAAGCCCTATGCCATAAGCCCTAAGCCCAATGCACTAAATACCTAAGCCCTAAGCCCTAAGCACTAAGCACTAAGCCTAAAGCCCTAATCCCAAAGCCCTAATCCTAAAAGCGAAACCTATTTCCCTAACCCTTAAACCCTAAGTCTTATGTCTAAGCCCAAAGCCTTGATCTATAAGCCCTATGCCCTTATCCTAAAGCCTTAAGCTTAAAGCCCTAAGCCTATAGCTCTTAGCCATAAGCTCTGAGATTGAAATTCAAGGCCCTAAGACCTAAACCTTGTGACCCAAGGCGTAAGCCATAGGACCAAGGCCCAAAGCCCAAAGCCCTTAGAACTTTGCAATAAGACCTACGCTCTAAGCCTAAGGACCTACCTCTTATGCCATATGCCCTAAGCCAAAATTATAAAGCCCTCAGGCCTAAGATCAAAGCCTTAGGGATTTGTGCTTAGCGCTGATGGATTAGTGAGTAGGGATTTGGGCGTAGGGCTTAGGTCTACTACGTAGAGCTCATGATTAGGGCTTAAGGGTTAGGGCTTTTGTCTCATATCTTTAGGCTTATGTATAAGGGTTTAGAGCTCAGGGCTTAAGGCTTAGGTTTTTGGTCTTAAGGTTCAGGTCTTAAGGCTTACAGCTTAGGGCTTAGGCTTAGTGCTTAAGGCTTAGGGTGTAAGACTCAGGACTTTGGGAATAAGGATAGGGTGCAATGCTTTTGCACTATGGCTCAGGGCTTAGCACATAAGGCTTTCGACTTAGGGCTTAAGATTATGGCTTTAGGATCAGGGCTTAGGGCTTGATGTGAAACGAGAGCACATCGCCGATCTAGCGCCTGAGGAGCACGACCAATTNGATTAGCACATCTAGAAGCGGAAGGCTCTAGCACCATGGACTTGGTCTCGAGTTTCTAAGCCAAGGCCGATTCAATATTTTGTCTAACAAATGTGCTAATTTTGTAGGTGCCAACATGAAAAGGATGATCCAACCATCCTAGGTGATGATAGCACCATTTTTGGTTTCGGCCCAGGATGACCTCCGGGGGTTGTGTGGCTGTTTCGAACACCTTCTAGACCTGATTTGGCCAAGCATGATTCTAAAAAATTGTGGCCAACATCCTAAGGTTTCCATCATGGGGCAGATCATCAATTTTGGACAAAGATTACCCGGTCAACCATCTCCATTACAGAGGCATCCAGAAGGGGTGGCTATCCGAGAACAGCCCACACACCTTCCATCATGCAACCAATAGCCACGGCCTAATGGAGTCCAATGAAGAGCTGAAGGATGGAGTCCAATTTGGAGCCTCTAAGGAGCGGCCTTACACGTGAAAAGATGAAGGAAAGCATTGGCCCAAAAAGGAAGATTGTCGGTTTTTATTTATTTTGGTTTTTGAAAACCGGTTGTACTCTTCCTTGTGTCTACTTTCGGACAACACATGATGGTCAGAGAACCCCTTTTCAAAATGGCATGGAAAAATCCCGTGATATTCAGAGAGGAGTTCAAACCGGCCAACATTTGAATGCACCGCGCGCGCCCAAAGATCGTCCACCGAACCACAAGCAGGAAATCCGAGATTTTTAATCAAAATGAGACCAAGTTCGGAGTGTCCAGATTCATGGAGGAGTGTCCGGCAATGACATTTCAAAGTGGCACGCGAGGATCCCTCATTGTTCGAGATAGGTCAGTGCCCGGTCGGCATTTTTTAAGTTGCCGCACACACCTCTGAACAATCAGTGGAAACTGAAAGATCCGCGTCCGGATTCAGCCATGAATCTTCCCTCTCCATCAGCCTAGGTTCATCCAGAGATTTGAAATCAAGATGGCCCACGGCAAACTTTGGTCGCGATTTTGAACAAGTCGGGCGTGCTCCCGACCATCGGCAACCGTAGGAGATTCTCTTTCAAATCTGGTCCGCCCACGCATGTATCTGGACGTCATTAAGTCATCTGAGAGATGTGTTTGAATTTAGCCCGAGCAAATCCCGAAATGCACGGAAGATGGTCAACCCCGGTCAACAATTTGAATGAGCCGCTGTTGCTTGAAAATGTAATTGCAAATAAACGCAAGTGCACGTATCGCAACGTAGTAATAAAAATATCGATCCCACGAGGACAAGTCAACTTTCAATTCAGAGAATAAATTGCAAAGTAAAAGAAATAAACTAAAAATCGTAACTTTAAATATTCACAAAAAGAATTAAAGAATAAAGAATAGGTTTTTCATCATTTGATTGGGTTTTCATCTAATCTAATATGCAAGAAATAAATTGCAGAAAATAGAGTGCATAAAAGTAAAGTGGTGGTCGAATCGAGAATTAGAATTAACCTCGGAAAGAACTAACTATGATTGACTTAAGCAAATCAACATAAAAAATTCAGACTTTGATTAAACTAAACAACTCAATAACTTATGCTGTCAAGACTTGTAAAATCGATGAAAGTTAAAACAAAAAGAAAATGAGAGAATTTTGGTCCTCGCCATCGGAAACCGTTGTTCACACAGCCCCGTTCCCTTGCCGTCGTGATCACCGTCACCGACCTCTTCCACGGATTTACGTCCGGGCTTGATCGCAAGCTTGTTCTCTAATTCTAGCACACCCTCTTCGTTGTATGCTGGTTTATGTTTATAGGATCCTCAGCCACGAAATAATAAAAGTTGCTGAGGTTTGCAGCAGTTTGAGATTTGGAAAGATTTCCAAATCTTCAAAGATATTCTTGTTTCCAATTTTGAGAATTGATTATTCGGTTGAGATCTTCTCCTTAATTTTGTGATCTCCCAGCTTCTTTCTTGCTCTGCAATCCATCTTTAAACTTGGCAACTACATCTAAACAAAATATTGTGAAAATATAAAATCTAGAAATATTATTGAAAATCACATAAAATCAGCAATTTTAGATGTTGTTGCGATGCTGCGGCATTTCCGCGATATTCGCCTAAAAATCTGATTTTTGAATAAAACATTATATGATCACAAGCAATTCATCAATAAAATCCGGTGAAATATTAGGTCTTTTCAAGGCCTAACAGCCACGCGCGCCCACGAGTCATCATCGGCCATCAGATGATTTAAATTCAAATGACACCGTGCCCGCCTCTTCTCAAGTCAACTAAAGGTCAACCAAGATCTCCAATTCAAAATGGCCCGAGAGAATCCCTCGATTTCTGGAACATTATCCACTCGGTCACAATTTTGAACAAGCCCGCGCACACTTACGAGCCATTGCCGACCAACCGAGGATCCAGACCATATGACAGCCAAGATAAGCCACCGAGAGCATTTTAAAGACTTCTTATCCAATTTGGCCTGAGCCAATTTTCACATGTTCGGAACTAGCCCACCCGGAGCCACCTCTTGGTCAACGAAGAGTCTTCCTCGGTCATGATTAAAATTCAGCCGCTCAAAACCTTAACGGATCGAACTTTAGTCAACTCCAAGTCTCTCCCAAGACAATCTCGAGCGTACATGCAATTCAAGGGCCGAAAACCCTTCCCTCTCATTTTTATTTTTTGTTCATTAAATAATATATCAACCTTCACTTCGAAGGCAGAGAGAATTTTAATAGAATTGTGCTTTGCACCTTCATACCCCTTTGGTTGAAGCTCTTTCCGACGGCTTTTCTTTGGTGAGTCATATCCGGCCAAACTTCGTCAACCCTTGAGTGCCCGATAGGTGAGTCACATCCGAGAGCATCCAAGGTCTACTGTTTCAAACACTTTGATAGCTCAAGTGTTTGAATCGTCCGACCTCATCCTTCCTATAACTCCATCCATCTCCCGAGCCTTCAAATTTCCTCCACCGTCGATTCAGGCCTTCATCTCTTCACCGGACCATTTTCCCATTTCGTCTGAGCCATCGTTCATTCCCTTCGAGCCACCTCCATAAATTCCCCTCCTATCACCTACATTTTCATCCCACTACACTTCCGCACATGAAACTCTCACTTCGCCCGAGCCCAATTTTCCCGCGCGCTACATTCGTACTCACCCGAGCCCCGTGAGCACGCATATTCTGACCCACGGTGCGCCAACCATTTTTGGACGGCACATCATGGCCGCGACTCGCGACTACGACCCGCCTGGCGCCCAATGGGTGCCCCACGATCATGACCCGACGACACATGGAGACACAGTCATTGGCCTTGCCGAAGTCCTCTAGGGCTTCAGCCCATTGGAATAAGTGACCGACATAGGAGAACGCTCGATCCAAATCTCCATGGATCAAGTGTTCAACCATGGGCCCTATTTTTTGTCACACTTAGTTTATTTCTTTTCAGCCAGAAATTAGCCTTAGAAAAGGAAGAGAAGACAGCCCAAGAAGAGGAATGCACATTCCGTAGGCGAAGGCCAACGAAGGACCACCTCGGCCGAACATTGACCGGCCCACGGTCAAGCTTCGGCCCACTAGAAGACCTTGACTAAATTACATCGGCCACTTTACTTAAATCTTTAAGTAATCTGGTTATTTGGTCAAGGAAAAGATAAGGTTCGAGTATGACACAGAATAATCTCAAGATGTCCGAAGAGTATCCACCAGGCGCGCACAAAAACCAACCATCGGACCATCAGCGAAACAAAGGGGATTTTAATCCATATAATCCGTGCTAAAGTTGCCATATTCATAGGAGAGTCATTGGACAATGATATTTCAAAATTAGCACGAGTGAATCCCAAGAAATCCGAGATAAGATTAACCAAGCGCGCATCCAACGGACAACCAAAGATCACCCTCGGTCAAGCGCAACTTTCTTACAAATCCAGCCGTGCTAAAGCTGCCATATTTGAAGGAGGATCATTGAAAAACAACCTTTTCAAAATGGCAAGGACAAATCTCGTGATGACATGGAGATAAGGTCAAACCGCGCACACAAGACCGTTCACCAACAAACCGGCGAGCCACAGGGGATTTTCATCCATAAAATCCATGATCAATCTGTTGAATCTTCAGAGGATCTTCGAGCAACAAATTTCCACAATATCCTCCTAAATCCCACCATATCTGAGATCGGATAAACAACAGGTTTGGTCTTTTTCAAGTCGCCCGCGCACATTCATGAACCATTGTCGGACAACCGAGGAACCAAACCACGTGACATCTCTTTCAGACCACCGAGAGCCTTTTAGAAGCCCCGGATCAAAATTGGCACGAGACAATCTTTCATGGCTCGAAGATTATTACAACCGGGTGCACCCTCTAGGTCAACCATGGTCACCTTCGGTCAAGACGCAAAATCAACCGTGCCAATCTTCATAAACCAAGCCTAAAGTCAACCAGAGACCTTCCGAAGCAATCTTAGGCATTCAAGTCATCCAAGGGCTTAATTTATCTTTCTTAGCATTTTATCTTTTACGTTTTTGCTATTTAAGTTTAACACTTGCACTTGAATGAGACAGTGAATTTTAGAGTAAAATTGTGCATTGCACCTTCTTCCCAAAAGGTTTGAAGCTCTCTCCGATGTATACTTCTCTGGTGCGTAATATCCGGCCGAGAACATCAACCCTTTGCACGTACGATCAGTGAGTCATATCCGAATGCCGGCGAGGTCTACCAACGAGAACACTTTGATTGCTCAAGTGTTCGGAATTGCCCATCCATCAACACCAAAACTCGCAAGAGTTTATCTGTTCCATCCCTCGAGCTATCAATCCTTCCATTACCCAAAATTCACCACCTTTTTCATCCACCAAGCCATTCTCATATTTACCCGAGCCATTCCACTTTCCATACGACCAATCCCCATTATTTCCACCACAAAATGCTTCCGCAACCCAACTCTACCATTCGCACGACCCGATTTTCTGTTTGCCGCACGCACCACCAATCCGAGCCCCGCGTGCGCGCATTTTTCTGACCCACGGTGCGCCGACCCCCAAGAAAGTCACATCATCTTTGTATCAGAGTAAAAATCATATTTTGATACCCTCCAAAAATTTTTCCCGACATTATTTCATGATGACTCGAAGCGGCGCCGTTCACAACGCCGGCCGCGATCAAGCCACAACGAGTGAGCAAACCATGCTCTCCGAGCCACGAGATCAACGTGATCCCGAGGCAAATACACAAGGACAGCTTGACGCAATCAATCGGAGAATGGACGTGATGCTCCAAAGACTCGACGATATGGCCGAGCAAAATCGAGCGCAACCCGCGCAACGACGCACGTTGCCACCGAGACGACGACACGGAGCTAGACACCACTGAGCACAACATCATGGCTCTAACAGGTCCGACGAGGAATTTTTCCCCGACCATCACTCGGATCGGGATGAAGAATGGAGGTTGCCAAAATTAAATATTCCATCTTTTAACGGCGCCTCCAACAGAGATAAATTTCTCGATTGGGTGGAAAAGGTTGATAAAAATTTTTACCTTTACAACCATTCGGAGAAATTAAAGGTTCAATTGGCATCCTTAGAACTCACGGATTATGCGAGCCTTTGGTGGGATAGTCTCCAAGCACAAAGGAGGAGAGACCGAGAAGAGGAGATCTTGACATGGCGAGCCATGAAGGATCTCATGAGAAAGCGGTTCGTCCCGAGCCACTATCGTCAAGAGCTCTTCCTCCAATTACAAGGGCTTAAACAAGGTAATTCTTTGGTAGATGAATACCTTACGGATTTTGAGACACTTCGGATTCGGCGTCATTTGCAGTAACCCGAGGAGCAAGTTATGGCGCGATTCACCCTAGGCTTACACCTAGACATTGGTGATGTCGTGGAATTACAGCCTTTGGAGTCCTTTGATACTCTAATTCAAATGGCTCTAAGGGTTGAAAGGCAGATCAAGTGAAGGGGCAAAGTCGTGAGTCCACCCTCGGCCCCGAAGGAGACCACGCCGTACCGGCCAGCGCCTAGACCCGATGATCGCAGCACACCGTACCGGCCCGCGCCAAGATCCGACGACCGCAGCACGGCACCAAAGCCATAGGCCACGACACGAGTGGCGGACACCAAGCCACAGGACACGGGAGACGAGAAACCAAGGGCCCGTGAGATCCAATGCTTCAAGTGTCTCGGACAAGGCCACGTTGCGGCCCAATATCCTAATCGACGCATGATGACCATCCTTGAAGGGACAAGGAAATTGTTAGCGAGGACGAGGGCCAAGTCAAGGCCGAAGAAAAACCAAGCCCGGTCAAAGGAGGATCCTTTCACGCTCAAGATGGGCCAAGGCTCATGATGATCCACCAAGCTGAGGCCGAAGTAAAACCGGGCCCGATCGAAGGCGAAATCATCCACGCCCAAGAGGGGCCGAGACTTATGATGATCCGGCCCATCCTTACCCCGCAACAACAATAAGAGGATCATCCACGCACCAATCTCTTACTTGGCCGAGGCCTTGAATTATATCATAATGAGTTCCCGGGAACACCGCCCGACGGATCATCGCCCCCTCTAGGGAATAAGCACCTCACTTTACCGGTCTGCGCCGACAACATATCAAACTGCTCCAAGGACCAAGGAGCGGGGCCCCACACCGAGGCCGTGGGCCCCAAAACAAGACTCGAGAGCCTCACCGACCACAAACCCGGGGACATTGATAAAGAAAAGATAGATTTGAGGACAAATCCTCAAGTACCCCAGGAGGATGATGTGCAACAGAAGCACATCGCCGATCTAGCGCAGAGGAGCACGGCCAATTTTGCTCAGATGGCATCCGAGCTTGTCCGACTACGACAAGCCCGGCGCACCAGCCCATGATACGGCCGAGGCTCGCGACCATGACCAGCCTGGCGCCCAACGGGCGCCCCACGATCATGACCCGACGACCCATGGAGACACGGTCATTGGCTTTGCCGAAGTCCTCTAGGGCTTCGGCCCGTTGGAATAAGTGACCGACATGGGAGAACGCTCGATCCAAAGCCCCACGAATCAAGTGTTCAACCATGGGCCCTATTTTCGGTCACACTTAGTTTATTTCTTTTCAGCAAGCAATTAGCCTTACAAAAGGAAGAGAAGACAGCACAAGAAGAGGAACGCACATTCCATAGGCAAAGGCCCATGAAGGACCACCTCGGCCGAACATTGACCGGCCCACGGTCAAGCCTCGGCCCACTAGATGACCTTGACTAAATTACATCGGCCACTTTACTTAAATCTTTAAGTAATCTGGTTATTTGGTCAAGGAAAAGATAAGGTTCGAGTTCGACACGGAATAATCTCAAGATGTCCGAAGAGTATCCACCAGCGCGCACAAAAACTGACCATCGGCAAAACAAAGGGGATTTTAATCCATATAATCCATGTTAAAGTTGCCATATTCATAGGAAAGTCGTTGGACAACGACATTTCAAAATTAGCACGAGTGAATCCCAAGAAATCCGAGATAAGATCAACCGAGCGCGCATCCAACGGACAACAAAAGATCACCCTCGGTCAAGCGCGACTTTCATGCAAATCCAGCCGTGCTAAAGCTGCCATATTTGAAGGAAGATCGTTGGAAAACAACCTTTTCAAAATGGTATGGACAAATCTCGTGATGACATGGAGATAAGGTCAAACTGCGCACACAAGACGGTTCACCAACAAACCGGCAAGCCACAAGGGATTTTCATCCATAAAATTCGTGATCAATCTGTTGACTCTTCAGAGGATCTTCGAGCAACAACTTTCCACAATATCCTCGCGGATCCCACCATATCCTAGTGGACTTCGGCTAGGCCAACGACCGAGGCTTGGGTGGTCGTCGGGTCGTGGTCGTGGGGCTGGGCTCCGGGCATGGCCGGGTGGGCCGGGTGTGTCTCGGCCGGGTGCGTCGGGCGTGTCGTGGCCGAGAGAGCTGGCCATGTTTTGGCGAGGGATTCTCGGATGCCAACTGAGCAAAGTCCTTAGCTGCTCCCGAATTGCCTTAGATATTGTCTCCGAGGATATGTTTCTTGCAAAATGAGCAACTAAGTTAGTCAAAAATCTCGTGCTCATCGGGGCTATGTCCATGATGTGATCCCGTTGCACATCATCCTCTCGGGGTACTTGAGGATTTTCCCTGAAATCTATCTCTTCTTCGTTAACCTCTCCCGGTTCGAGGTCAATGTTTCTCATCCCGTAGAAATGGTGGTGATATGTCGGGAGGTTTCTTTGGCAGCACTTTCCGATCTTTGCCAATGAAAAATCCATGCTTTCGGTGAAGGACCTTGGCAAAGAGCTTCTTTGGTCCGAGTGTAAGTAACTAGTTGTTTCGGGTAATTAAAAATGGTACCTTTGCTGGATTGATTTTGTAAGGAGTCCCCGTTGATAATGAGATTTTCGGTTGGAGGATAAATGGTTGCTCGGTCCCTTGGAAGGGTGGTAAACCATCAGGTAGTGCCGTGGGAAATACGTCTTCGTCATGATCAAGAAGTAGCTGAACACTCTCTGGAATTGGACTTTCATCATCAATACTATGCTCTCGGTTTTCCAACTCCTTTTGTCCCTTCAAATATGCCAATTTCTTGGCCTCATCCTTGGCCACTTACTCCGGTGTCATTGGAGCTAGAATAATGTTATGCCCGTTCCATTTGAACGAATATTGGCTGGATCGGCCGTGGTGTAATGCGTCTCGGTCAAATTGCCAAGGTCGTCCGAGCAACAAGTGTGTGTTGCTCATCGGTACCACGTCACAAAGGACCGTGTCGTTATAGCCGCCGATCGTGAACTCAACTCGAGTTTGTTTGGTGACCGCTAACTCATTCCGATCGGAAGGCCACCTTAGTTTGTATGGCGCCGGATGTTTGGTGGTGGTTAGCGCCAATTTGTCGACCATCTCTTGTGAAGCCATGTTGGCAGAATTTCCGCTATCAATAATAAAGGAGCAAACTTTCTCCTTAATTAAACAACGGCTGTGAAAAAGCTTTTCACGTTGGTCGTTCTCTTGAGGATGTTGGTCCGATAAGACTTGCCGGCTTATCAAGAGCTTCAGACCCTCTCGGGTACTTAACTCGGCGAGCATCGGACCGCCCGCTCGTGAAAACAAAATATAAGGTTTGAAAAAAAATTGTGGAGGAGGATAAAAATCGAACCTTTGGACCTTTTTGCTCTGATACCAAGATGATGTGCCTTCCTTGGGGGTCGGCGCACCATGGGTTGGGAGAATGCACGCACACGAGGCTCGGATGAACGTCGTGTACGGCAAACGGGAAATTGGGTCGTGCGAAAGGTGGGGTTGTGTTGCAGAAGCGTATTGTGATGGAAATAAGGGATAATGGTCAAGCAAAAAGTGGAATGGCTCGGGTAAATAATGGAATGGCTCGGATGATGGAAAGAGGGGTGAAATCGGACAATGGAGGGTTTGAAAACTCGTGAGATGGAATGGATAAACTCTTGCGAGTTTAGAGATAGAGATGGATGGACAATTTGAATACGTGAGCAATCACAGTATTCTCCTCGGTAGACCTCGCCCGCACTCGGATGTGACGCACCGATCGTACGTGCAAAGGGTTGACGTTCTCGGCCGGATATTTCGCACCGGAGAAGTATACGTCGGAGAGAGCTTCAAACCTTTCGGGAAGAAGGTGCTATGCACAATTTTTCACTAAAAATTCACTCTCATCATTAAAGTGCAAGGTGTTACACTTAAATAGAAAAAAAACGTAAAAGATAAAAAGCTAAGAAAGATCAATTAAGCCCTTGGATGACTTGAACACCTAAGATTGCTTAGGAAGGTCTCCGGTTGATTTTAGGCTCGGTTCATGAACATTGGCAAGGTTGGTTTTTCGTCTTGACCGAAGGTGACCGTGGTTGACCGAGAGGGTGCACCCGGTTGTAATAATCTTCAAGCCATGAAAGATTGGCTCCTGGCAATTTGGATCCGGGGCTTCTAAAAGGCTCTCGGTGGTCTGAAAGAGGGGTCACGTGGTCTGGTTCTTTGGTTGTCCGGCAATGGTTCATGAATGTGCGCAGGCGACTTGAAAAAGACCGAACCGGTGGTTGATCCGATCTCGGATATGATGGGATCCGCGAGGATATTGTGGAAAGTTGTTGGTCGTAGATCCTCTGAAGATTCAACAGATTTATCATGGATTTTATGGATGAAAATCCCTTGTGGCCGGCCGGTTTGTTAGTGAACGGTCTTGTGTGCGCAGTTTGACCTTATCTTCATGCCATCACGAGATTTGTCTGTGCCATTTTGAAAAGGTTATTATCCAATGATCGTCCTACAAATATGGTAGCTTTAGCAAGCCTGGATTTGCATGAAAATCGTGCTTGACCAAGGGTGATCTTTGGTTGTCCGTTGGATGCGCGCTCGGTTGATCTTATCTCAGATTTCTTGGGATTCACTCGTGCTAATTTTGAAATATTGTTGTCCAACGATTCTCCTATGAATATGGAAGCTTTAGCACGGATTATATGGATGAAAATCCCCTTTGTTTTTCCAATGGTCCGATGGTCGGTTTTTGTGCGCGCCCAGTGGATACTTTTTGGACATCTTGAGATTATTCTGTGTCAAACTCGAACCTTATCTTTTCATTGACCAAATAACTAGATTACTTCAATATTTAAGTAAAGTGGCCAATGTAATTTAGTCAAGGTCTTCTAGTGGGCCGAGGCTTGACCGTGGGCCGGTCAATGTTCGGCGGAGGTGGTCCTTCGCCTATAGGTCTTCGTTCCTCTTCTCTGGGCTGTCTTATCTTCCTTTTCTAAGGCTAATTGCTGACTGAAAAGAAATAAACTAAGTGTGACCGAAACTAAGGCCCATGGGCGAGCACTCGATCCATAAGATTTGGACCGTGCGATCTCCCATGTCGGTCACTGATTCTCTTGGGAGGAAGCCCTAGTGGACTTCGGCTAGGCCGACGGTCGAGGCTTGGGTGGTCGTCGGGTCGTGGTCGTGGGGCCGGGCTTGATGTGCAACCAGAGCACATCACAGATAACATCACTGACACAGACGTGATCCCGATGAGCACGGGTGATTTTTCTAACGTAGTTGCTCATTTTGCAGGTATCATCACTTCGGAACTTCCATCCGAGCATGATCGGGAGAGACCTAAAGTCTCGATCATGTGGTGTCCGACCATACCCGGCCCACGACGCACCTGGTTTGGCCCATTTAGACGTGCCCACGCACATGCTTGAGTCATCATCGGACCATCGAAGAACCAGACTGTGCGCTACATCAAGTTGACCACCAATGAGACTTTAGAAGCCCCGATCCAGATTGGCTCGAGCCAATCTCTCATTCGTTCGGAGCTCCGCTCACCCGACGCAACCTCTCGGTTAACCGTGAGCACCATCGGTCATGATGTGCAACAGGAGCACATCATGGACATAGCCCCAATGAGCACGAGATTTTTGGCTAACTTAGTTGCTCGTTTTGCAGGAAACATAGCCTCAGAGACAATATCCAAGGCAATTCAGGAGCGGCTAAGGACTTTGCTCGGTTTGCATCCGAGAATCCCCGGTCGAGACATGGCCAGCTCGCCCGGCCATGAAATGCCCGACGAGCCTGGCCGAGACACACCCGGCCCACCCGGCCATGACACGCCCGGTGCCCACCCCCACGACCACGACCCTGATGTGCAATGGGAGCACATCACCAATCTAGCGCCGAGGAGCACGGCCAATTTTGCTAATTTGTGTGCTCGTTTTGTAGGAAAAATAACCTCGGAGTCACCCACGGAGAACGACCAAGAAAAGCCTAAGACGTCCATCACATGGCTGGACACGAGCTTGACCGGACATGCCGGGCCGGACATGGCGGCCCATGACGCGGAGCGCGCGACCTTGACCGCACACGCCGCGACCTTAACTGCACACACCGGGCCAGACATGGCAACCCATGCCGTGCGACACGCGACCTTGACCGCACGCACCGGGCCGACGACCACAACGTTCACCTTGACCGCACACGCCGGGCCAGACTTGATGGCCCATGACGCCGGACACAAGATAACGGCGCGCACCATCAACGGATCGACTGGGCCACATGAAGCGGCCCACGCCAAGACCCATTAGGGTCTCGGCCATCTTCAATAAGTGGCCGAGAGCCACATTTCCCTTCAACACTTAGAGACTTAGAGAATGAAGAGGATCAAGCCTAGACATCACAAGGACGGATTTACAGCCCAAGACCTAGCCGAGGCCGAGGCCGAGGCCCATGCATCACTCAATGAAGCCCAATGCATCCTTCAACTTTGCCCGTGTCAAATCTTCATGGACAAGATGCCTTAGCTGGAAAATAATAACAAAGAAGATTTGGGGTGATTCGCTTGGAAATGGTGCGGATTATGGATGAATCGGATGATGAAGATGAAGTCGGACGATTTGGACGCTTGAGCAATCAAAGGATCCAAATTAGTAGACCTTGGAGAAGACTCGGATGTGACGCACTGAGGTTTCGACAAGGGTTGACGGAAGCTTGGCCGGATGTGACTCACCGGAGAAGTAACGTCGTTTGAGGGAATTATCAAAAAGGCTCAAAGCACTTGTATTGATAAAAATTCACTAAGTAAACAAGTAGGTCTAATGTTCTTTAAATAGACAAAAAAAAAACGAAAATCTAGAGAACTAGTAATCTCAAGCCATCGGATGAATTGGACGTCTCAGATGATTTGGCACGTGGATCCCGGAGGTGCGTCGTGGTTCGGGTGTGCTGCGCCGTGGGTGTGCTGTCGGGCACGCTGTCAGGTGCGCTCGGGTGCGCTCGGCCGTTGCAACTATTCTCCAAGATTTATGAGATTCTGTGTGTGCAAATCTCTCCAAATCTTCTTGTTTGTGATTTTCCAGCTAAGGGATCTTGTCCATGAAGATTTGACACGGATGAATTTGAAGGATGCCTTGGGCTTCCTTGAATGTTGCATGGGCTTCGGCCTCGGCTGGGTCTTGGGCTGTAAATCCATCCCGGTGATGTCTAGGCTTGATCCTCTTCATTCTCTAAGTCTCTAAGTGTTGAAAGGAAATGTGGCGCTCAGCCACTTATTGAAGATGGCCGAGACCCTAATGGGTCTCGGCGTGGGCCGCTTCATGTGGCCCAGTCGATCTGTTGATGGTGCGCGCCGTGATCTTGTGTCCGGCGTCATGGGCCATCAAGTCTGGCCCGGTACGTGCGGTCAAGGTCGCGTGTTGCACGGCATGGGTCGCCATGTCTGGCCCGGTGTGTGCAGTCAAGGTCGTGGCGTGTGCGGTCAAAGTCGCGCGCTCCACGTCATGGGCTGCCATGTCCGGCCCGGTGTGTGCGGTCAAGCTCGTGTCCAGCCATGTTATGGACGTCTTGGGCTTTTCTTGGTCGTTCTCTGTGGGTGTCTCCGAGGTTATTTTTCCTACAAAACAAACAACTAAGTTAGCATAAAACTCTCGGCCCAATGAAGTGGAGTCCCATTGTACATCATCCTCCCAAGGTATTTGAGGATTTGTCCCCAAATCTCTATCCTCGGGTTCCCCATCATGATCTTCATCGTCTACATACGTGGATAGATCTTGTACATTGGCCGTGATTAGCACATTGGGTTCGCCATGAAGAATTATCTTGTAGGCGTTTGGACCAATCTTCTTGGCCACTTGGAACAGTCCCTCGGCCCTTGGAAGTAACTTGGCGTGTTTTTGCTTAAAGTGTCGTGTCTTAAGCCAAACACGATCTCCCACTTGGAAAATTTTCTCCTTCCTTTTCTTATTGGCCGAAGCGGCATAGGCCTCGTTCTTCCGCTCGATGGTCTTCTTGACCCTCTCGTGCATTCTTCGGATTACTTTGGCCTTATGATGGCCATCGGGATTGTCAAGTTCCCGGGTAGGTAAAGGTAATAAATCCAAAGGTGTTGAGGGGTTAAACTCGTTAGCCACTTCAAAAGGGGTCATTCCCGTAGTGTTGTGCTTGCACCGATTATAGGCAAATTCCACGAAGGGTAACGTGGATTCCCATGTGGTGGTGCCCTTCTTGATCACACTCCTCAATAGAGCCCCTAGTGATCTATTGACCACTTCCGTTTGCCCATCTGTTTGTGGGTGAAAGGCCGTGCTAAATAAAAGCTTGGTTCCGAGCCTTGCCCACAAAGTTCTCCAAAAAGTACTTATAAACTTACCATTGCGGTCGGAGACAATAGAATATGGTACTCCGTGTAGCTTAACGACCTCCTTGAAGAAAAGGTCTGCGATGTAAGTGGCGTCATTGGTGGTATGGCACGGAATGAAATGTGCCATCTTGGAAAATTGATCCACCACAACCATGACCGAGTCCTTGCGGTTGCTTGTCCGAGGGAGACCGACGACAAAATCCATGCTCACGGCTTGCCATGGATGGTCCGACACCAGTAATGGTTGATATAATCCTTGAGCCAAAGTTCGATTTTTGGCCTTTTTGCATACGATGCACCTTTGTACGAAGTGGTGCACGTCTCGGAATAAGTGTGGCCAATAAAAATGCTCCTTGAGCATCTCCCACATTTTCTTCTCCCCGAAGTGTCCCGCAAGGCCACCACCGTGTGCCTCGGTGATGAGGGACACCAGTAGGCTCCCTTTAGGGACACATAAACGTCCTCCTCGTAAGAGGTAGCCATCGGTAATATGGTAACCCGATAGCTCCCCATTGGATGCAGCTTCGAAGTGAACACCAAAATCAAGGTCTTCCTTATAGAGTTTCTTGACCCATTCAAACCCGAAAAACCTCACCCGCATCTCGGTAAACAATATGCTTCGTCTTGACAAAGCATCGGCCACAACATTAGTATCCCTTTTCTTATACTTGATAATGTAAGGATACCTCTCTAAAAACTCTATCCATTTAGCATGCCTCCGATTGAGTTTCCCTTGGCGCTTTGATGAATTTTAGAGCTTGGTGGTCGGTATGTATAATAAATTCCCGTGGCAATAAATAATGTTTCCATACCGCAATAGCCCTAATAATCGAATATAACTCTTTATCATAAGTGGAATAATTTAAAGTCGCACCTTTGAGTTTTTTGCTAAAATAGGCCACGGGTCGGCCTTCTTGCATTAGAACCGCCCCGATGCCCATACCAGAAGCATCGCACTCCACTTCAAAAGCCTTATTGAAATCCGGGAGGGCTAATATGGGTGCTTCACAAAGGCGGCGTTTAATATGATCAAAACTTTCTTGACATGGTTTTGACAACTTAAATTCCATACCTTTTTTCGTGAGTTCAATCAAGGGGGCCATGATGGTGCTAAAACCCTTGATGAACCACCGATAAAAATTGGCCAATCCGTGGAAGCTCCTCACGTCCGTGACTCCCTTCGGGTTTGGCCATTCTCAGATGGCTTTAACATTTTTTTCATCTACTTCCACGCCATTCTTGGACAATATAAATTCGAGGAAGTGAATACGCTCTTGAGCAAACGCGCACTTGGCTTGATTTCCATATAATCGGGCGTGCCGCAATGTGATTAATAGTTGCTCCAAGTGCTCCAAATGGCTCGGTATGTCCGTGCTATACACAAGGAAGGCTCGGAGGACATGGTTCATGAGCCTCATGAATGTACTCGGGGCATTCGTGAGACCGAAAGGCATAACTAACCATTCAAACAATCCGTACCTTGTTTTGAATGCGGTCTTCCATTCGTCGCCTTCCTTCATGCGGATTTGGTGATATCCACTCTTGAGATCAATCTGAGAAAAGAGCTTAGCCCCGCTAAGTTCATCCAAAAGATCATTGAGCCGAGGTATTGGAAAACGGTACTTGATCGTGATGTCATTGACCGCTCGGCTATCGATACACATGCGGTGCGTGCCGTCCTTTTTAGGTACGAGGAGGGCCAGCACCACGCACGGGCTCAAGGACTCCTTGATGTAACCCTTCTCGAGGAGCTCTTGTACTTGGCGTTGTAATTCCTTGCTTTCTTCTGGGTTGAGCCGATAAGGGGGTCGGTTGGGCAAGGTGGTTCCTGGTTGGAAGTCAATTTGATGCTCTATCCCTCGGTATGGAGGTAATTCTGAGGGGAGTTCATCCGGGAAAGCATCTCGGTACCGCTCGAGCAAGGGCTTGATCACGTCCGGAATGAGCGTGTCTTCGGCTCGATCATGCTCTCGGTACACGAGCATGACTATCGGGTCACTCCGGGCTATGCATCGATCGAGCCCCTTTCGGTTCACAAACAAGGTCTTGTTGACCCTTACCTCCTTTTTGATGGCCTCATCCTTGGCCACTTGCTCCGGGGACATGGGCGTCAAAATCACTCTTCGGCCATTCATCGTGAGGGTGTAATGATTGGCGCGCCCATCGTGTATTACGTGGCGATCATATTTCCATGGTCTTCCAAGCAAGAGATGAGTGGCACTCATCGGCACAACATCACATAGCACCGAATCCTTGTAGTGGTCAATCTTGAATTCGACCCGGGTTTGCTTGGATACTCGGACATCCTCCTTGTTTGTGATCCATCGGAGCTTGTATGGTGTCGCATGGTCGGTGGTCGGCAAGGATAGCTTCTCCACTAGCTCTCGGGAAGCTACGTTGGTGCAACTCCCACCATCAATGATTAGAGATCACACTCTTTCCTTAACCAAACATCGGCTATAGAAGAGGTTCTCACGTTGGTATGTTTCGGGTTGGGGTTGGGAGGAGAGGACCCGCGGACCATGAGCCAAGTCCCATCTTGCGGTCGACACTCGTCTTAACCGTGTTCAATTGGGCCGGGTACCACGCCGGGTGTGGCCGTGTCATCGGGTGGGCTCACAGACTCGTCCTCGCTAACTATCTCCTCGGTACCTTCAAGGATTGTCATTACCCTCCGATTAGGGCATTGTGCTACCATATGGCCTCGGCCCAAACACTTAAAACATCAGATCTCTCGGGTCCGAGATCCTTCACTACTCGGCTCTTGGGCTTTGATGGGCACGGTCGGCTTAGGGGCCCATGGTCGGGGCCGGGCTCGGGTGCGCGGGCGCCGGCCTGTAAGGTGCAGGCGCGAGCGGGATCGGTCTCGTGTCTGCGAGTTTGCCCCTCCTTTTGACTTGTCTCTCGACTCTTAGAGTCATTTGAATAAGCGAGTCAAAAGAGTCATGGGGCTGTAACTCCACAATATGTCCAATGTCCCGTTGGAGTCCTCTAATGAACCGAGCTATGAGGTGCTCTTGCGGCTCATCTAACTCACATCGAATTCGGTGAGATATTCTTCAACCGATCTTCCCCCTTGCTTTAACCCTTGAAGTTTCAAAAATAATTCTTGCCGATTATAATTAGGCAAAAACTGTGTGCGCATGTGGGCCTTCAAAGTGTCCCATGTAGTGACTTCGGGTTGCCTATCTTTTCGAAGTTGAGCACGGTGGCAATTCCACCAAAGTACGACGTATCTCGTGAATTCCAAGGTTGCTAATTGAACCTTGAGCCTTTCGAAATAATCATAAAGGTTGAAAATTGCATCTACTTTTTCAACCCACTCAAGATATAAATCACCGTTTGCGGAACCACTAAAGGATGGAATATTTACCTTTGTGAGTCGTCGTTCATCCTCTTGGTCCATATGGTGGTCCTCATAAAAATTGTCATCGGATCCGTCCGAGTCATGCCGATTGGCTCGGCGATTCCCGGCACCCGGTCTTCGGATCGGTCATGGTGCGGGCAGTGGCGGCACTTGTTGGTTGGTCAAGGCGTCCAACCTTTGCAAGACGGCTTGCATCATTCGTTCATTCGCCGCTACTCGCTCGTTCAATTGATGAGTTTGATCCGCCACTTGTTCATGGATGCTAGGATTGTGCTCGGGTGGACCGGAATGTAGTGTTTGGTCGCTCGTGGTCTGTGAACGGCTCCACTTCGTGTCATCATGTGCAAGTTTCGATTTTTACGTGTAAAAATTGAGACTCGAGGCAGAAAAATAGGAACTTTTGCTCTGATACCAAGTGATGTGCAATGCCGGGGTGGTTTGCACGTCGTGATCGGTGGGCGTGGACGCGAGCTAGATTGGCTCGGCCGTTTGGTGAACGGTCGATAATGTGGGGTTTTGCGGAAGATAGAAAGTGGAAATAGTGAGATGGCACGGTGAATTTCATTGGAGGTTCGGGGAAGGTAGATGATGGCTCGAGAATGGTGCGGATTATGGATAAATCGGATGATGAAGATGAAGTCGGACGATTTGGACGCTTGAGCAATCAAAGGATCCAAATTGGTAGACCTTGGAGAAGACTCGGATATGACGCACCGAGGTTTCGACAAGGGTTGACGGAAGCTTGGCCGGATGTGACTCACCGGAGAAGTAACGTCATTTGAGGGAATTATCAAAAAGGCTCAAAGCACTTGTATTGATAAAAATTCACTAAGTAAACAAGTAGCTCTAATGTTCTTTAAATAGACAAAAACAAAAACGAAAATCTAGAGAACTAGTAATCTCAAGCCATCGGATGAATTGGACGTCTCAGATGATTTGGCACGTGGATCCCGGAGGTGCGTCGTGGTTCAGGTGCGCTACGCCGTGGGTGCGCTGTCAGAGGCGCTGGTAGATGCGGTGCGCTTCCGGGCGCACTGGCGGGTGCTCTGTCAGGTGCGCTCGGCCGTTGCAACTAATCTCCGAGATTTATGGGATTCTGTGTGTGCAAATCTCTCCAAATCTTCTTGTTTGTGATTTTCAAGCTAAGGGATCTTGTCCATGAAGATTTGACACGGATGAATTTGAAGGATGCCTTGGGCTTCCTTGAATGTTGCATGGGCTTCGGCCTTGGGCTGTAAATCCGTCCCCGTGATGTCTAGGCTTGATCCTCTTCATTCTCTAAGTCTCTAAGTGCTGAAGGGAAATGTGGTGCTCGGCCACTTATTGAAGATGGCCGAGACCCTAATGGGTCTCGGCGTGGGCCGCGTCACGTGGCCCGGTCAATCCGTTGATGGTGCGTGCCGTGGTCTTGTGTCCGGCGTCATGGGCCGTCAAGTCTGGCCCGACATGTGAGGTCAAGGTGAACGCTATGGTCATCAGCCCGGTGTTTGCGGTCAAGGTCGCGTGTCGCATGGCATGGGCCTTCATGTCCGGCCCAGTGTGTGCGGTCAAGCTCGAGGCGTGTGCGGTCAAGGTCGCACTCTCCGCGTCATGGGCCGCCATGTCCGGCCCGGTGTGTGCGGTCAAGCTCGTGTCCAGCCATGTGATGGACTGTGGGATCGTGTTTAACCTAAGTGGGGGGGGGNGGGGGGGGGGGGGGGTGAATTAGGTTAATAGATATTTTTATAAGTTTAATGCAAATTCTTAGATTTCTCTTCTAAATTTAGTTATCTATTAAGTAACTAGGCACAAACAATAATTAAATAGTTTAAGGGAGAGAGAGATAACACTGAGATTGTTAATGCGGTTCGGCCAACCTTGCCTACGTCCGCGCTTCAAGGTTTCTCCTTGAAGATCTTTTCGCTCTACCTCGAGCTTTACTATGATTGACTTCCGGGTGTCAATCAAACCTTACAAATGACTCTTCTTTCTGAGAGGCGTCACCCCTTTACAATTTCTCACAAATAATAACTTGAAGTTTTTCGAGAATGATTTGAAACTACTCTCTCGATCACAATGAGAATGATCTTATATGATTTACAATGAAGAGAGAGTAAGAGAAAAGCTAACTAGAAATTTTGGCAGAGATTGGACGTGCTTTTCTCTCTCGAAAATCGGCTTTTTCTTTTGGCTTCTCGTCTGCAATTTATAGATTTTCCGTCTGTCAGACTTCGGAGCTGTCGACATATCTTCGGGGGCTGTCGACATAGAGATAGCCGTTGAGACTCATAAGGAAGTAGCCGTTGAAGAATTTTCCTGTCGTTGGTCTTGACCGGTCGACATGAACTTTGGAGCTGTCGACATAACTTCAGTATCTCGAAGTTCTTCGGTCGACATCTACTCTTGGCGGTCGACATGGAAAACTCTCTGGAATTTAGCCGGTCGACATAAGTTCTTTAACTGTCGACATAACTTCTAATTTCTTCTTCCGCTGGAAACTTGAACGGTCGACAGATGTTCCTAACGGTCGACAGACAATTTGTCTCTGGATTACAAGCGGTCGACATAAGTTTCGTCCGGTCGACATACGATCCAATGTCTTGAACTTTAATTGTCTTCAATCGGTCGACATACTTGATAGGCGGTCGACATATGTAATTCTCTAGACTTTGAGCGGTCGATAGAAGTTTCATCCGGTCGACATAGGATCCAATCTCTTGAACTTTAATTGTCTTCAACCAGTCGACATACTGAGTAGTTCGGTCGACATAAGCCTTAAAAAAAAACTTACCGAATTCTGCAGCACTTGCTAGACTTTAATTTTATCTTTCATACATAATTAACATAGTTATCATAAAAAATAATTGATTGCTTTAAAACCTTTTAAAGCCAACAATCTCCCCCTTTTTGATGATGACAAAACAATTGAAAGATAAATTTACTCCCCCATACAATATGCATGCATGTTTTATAGATTTTCAAAGCTCCCCCATACATAGTCACTTATTCTCCCCCATTGACATTATAAAAAAAAAATATAAGCATCAAAGAGAATAGAGCAGTAAAGCACAAAGATAGAACATTGAATCACACACAAAAACAATATTGTTTACGTACAAGGAGAGGTGAACAAAAGATGAATTACTAAGTAAAGCTAAGATTCAAAGTCTAAAAGAGATTTAAACAATATTTACTTAGATATCCTTTTCTCCTCTTAATGCCTCGTCATCTAAGGATGAAAAAGTAATCGGTGAGGAGGATGGGGAATCAAGAACCAGAGTTCCAGTGGAGGAGGGAATCAACACCGTCCCTACTTCAGGAAGTTGCTCATTGACCGGATCACTAGCCGGTGTGACATCTGGCTCAGCTGAAAAAGGAGTTGGTCGTGCTGAAGATCTTGGATCATCCTTTTCATGTTCTTCTTCGTCTTCATAGTAGTCGTCCCAAGCATCAACTTGTTGCTGGAGTTTATCAACCTTATGATGTCATGACTCAACTGAGGATGCTAAGTTTGAGATGAGTCCTGTAAGCATATCAAGTCGTTCCTCAATCATGGAGGAAGAGAATTGTTTCTCGCGAGCAGTCCGATGCTCTGGTGGAATGTGAAGCTCATCTGTTGTCAAGGGTGGGTCTTTTCTTGAAGAGGAAGTGAGAGACTTGGGTGGCATGTTTTTCTTGTAATTCCAAACTCCATCATCATCCTGGGCTAATCCCATCCTTGCAAGTGTGGAGGCAGAGTAAACATCAAGGTGCTTGACCTCGATGAAGGAAGTTGAAGGAGGAAACTGAATACCTTGTTTTGAGAAAATCTCCATTAGGAGGAGATTGAATGGCAGGGACTTAGATGCCCCATCCAAGACATCAAGCATACGCTTCATAATAATGTATCCGACATTGAAGTGTCTCCGTTGGAAGAACATGTAGAGAACATACAGCTCCATGTTGCTGATATGGTCTCTATCCCCGCCTTTGGGCAGCAGGTTATAGGTAATGATATGGTGTACTAGGCGTGCCGTTATATTGAGATCACTTGCCTTTGGTTTGTACGGGACGTTCCTTGGATCCTTAGCGATTAATCGCAAGAATTCTTGATAATCTGAGCATCGAACTAGTGAGGGTTCCTTCCCTTGCTCGTAGTATTTATCAGTGAACTCGTTTGAGGTACACTTAAGCATTGTGTTCAAGGAGTCAGCAGTGATTCTTATAGGATATCCTAACACATAGCTCTTAAGGGCGAAAGGGTGAGGAATTGAGTGCAAATTTACGTAAAATAATTGGATTGCTTCCTCATTGTAACTACTCCTTAGGCTAAACAAGGAAGTTAAACCCAAATAATTTGTGTATTCAGAGATATCAATCACTGCTACTCCATGTGATAAATATACTCTACTTAGGATTAGAGGTTTTGATTGAAAGTATTGAGTATACCTCTCTTGAGCCTTTTCGTTTCGAAATAGACGCTTATCAATGGACGGAGGAAGAGATTCTGAAGGTTTGTCTGACTGTGAAGTTCTTTTCCTCTTGGTCGGAAGTTTAGAAGTAGAAGCCATTGATCTTAGGGAAGCTTAAGATCTAAGACAAGGAGTGAAGGGAGGAAAAAAAATCGCGAGAGAGAGAGTTCAAAACTGAAATCCACCCGCGGGAAGGGTTTTAAAGCTATATCTCCGGTCGACCGAATCATGATTATGTCGACCATTATATGACAGAACCGAAAGTCCTGTCGACATACCCGAGGTTATGTCGACATCTTTTTAGATAGAGCCAAACATCTGGTCGACATACACTTCTTTATGTCGACCGCTGTCATAGTATTTAGCAGAATAATAAGAAAATGATGTTCTTAAACACCATCAACCCGAATAATCCCTAACCTAGTTCTAATTCCAACAAATGTCTTCTCATCCAAGGGTTTTGTGAATATGTCTGCTAATTGATCACAAGACTTGACAAATTCCAAAACAATATCCCCTTTTTCGAGTGAAGGATTGGGTTTTTCGAAATGTTAATGGCACTCGTGTTATCACACAAGATAGGAATTTTAGAGAATCTTAGGTTGAAGTCCTCTAGAGTTTGCTTCATCCAAAGTATTTGAGCACAACAACTACCGGCTGCGATATATTCGCTTTTGGCAGTTGAAAGACCAACTGAATTTTGCTTCTTTGAAAACCAAGAGACTAAGGACTCTCCTAAAAATTGACAAGTACCACTTGTACTTTTCCTATCCACTAGACTACCTGCATAGTCTGCATTAGAATATCGTAACAAATCAAGAGAGACTCCTTTTGGATACCATAATCCTAAGTCAAATGTGCTAATTAGATATTTGAAATATCTTTTTACAGCATTCATATGAGATTCTTTAGGAGCCGCTTGAAATCTAGCACATAGACAGACACTAAAAAGGATATC
>QAOC01051942.1:44841-91466 GCA_003255005.1 Begonia fuchsioides | reverse complement strand
TAACATCTCTGCTAAATATTATTTTTTTTGTTATTGGACACCAAAAGGCAGAATTCTTTTATCTTAGAGGTGATTCCCATAAACAGAGCTTTATTTGCTATTGGATTCAACTTTGATTCCTTAACATGATAATAGATAGTAGAACCAAATATATGTAAGGAATTATAATCATCAACAAATTTTCCAAACTATACCTCCAATGGTGTTTTTCCACCAAGAGCTGATGATGGTAATCGATTGATAGGATGATGTGCATATGTCAAAGCTTCGTCCCAAAAATATCTTCCCAACCCACCATTAGACAATATACACCGAATTTTTTTTATTAATGTCTGGTTCATACGTTCTGAAATACCATTTTGTTGCGGTGTTTTTTTAACTGTGAAGTGGCAAACAATTCCATTGTACTAACAAAATTCGAGGAAGGGATCACTTTTATACTCTCCTCCAGTGTCTGTTATGAGTACTTTGATCTTCCTTCTTGTTTGATTTTCAATCATAGTTTTCCACTTAAGAAAAATTTCAAATACTTCATCCTTTGGCTTCATGGTATACACCCAAACCTTCCTTGAAAAATCATCAACAAATGTTACGAAGTAATATTTACTTCCCAATGATGTTGTTTTGGATGGTCCACATACATCTGAGTGAACATAATCTAGAATGTCTTCTGTATTATTGATAGTAGTTTATAATTTCACTCTTTTCTTCTTTCCCAAAATACAAGGCTTACAAAACTCCAATTTGGCAAGATTTTGCACATTTCAACAAACTCTGCTTCATCAGAATTTGTAAGGATTTTTCACAAGCATGACTCAAATGAATATGCACAACTTTGTTACTCTAGATGAATTGTGTTCTACTACAACAACTACTAACCCAATAATTGTATTACCATTAATGCAAAACAAGTTATCCCTTTTAACACAGTTCATCACAATGAGTGTACCTGATGTAACTTTCAAACCACCATCTCGTATTGTCACAACTAAGCCTTTGGATTTCAATGCTCCTAAGCTGATAAGGTTCTTTTTTAAATTTTCGACATACCGAACATCGGTCAGAACTCTGAGAGATCCATCATGATTCTTCAACTAGATTGAGCCTATTCCCATTGTCTGGCATGAGCTGTTATCGCTCATGTACACAACTCCACATCAAATTCTTCAAAGTTAGTGAATCATTCTCTGACATGAGACATATTATTTGTGCAACCCGAGTCCAGAATCCATTTATCATATTTGACGGCTGCTATGTTTGCTTCAGATGATTCAACAATTAAGGAAAGATGAGTATCATTATCACACTCAGCTACATTTGCATTTGTAGTAACATTTTCTTTCATTGTAATTTGGGATAATCTTTCTTCTAATGTTTTTTTCATGACAAAAGGCATATTCATCTTTCTCCAGTTTTGCTCTAGATGTTGATTTATCTTTTCTTTCTTGCTTGCATTGCTTCTTGGTTTGTGAGCAGCCTCTTGCTACTAGTACCTCATCAACTGGTACTTTCTTATTTTTTATTCTCAAATCATAACTGTATAAAGCAGCACAAACAACATTGAGAGATACATCTCCCTTGCCTTGAACCAAAATGGTTTCTAAGTGTACAAATTCATCAGGAAAATATAATAATAACATCATAGCCAAATCTTCATCTTTAAATTTTTCACCAGTGTTTAACAAATCGCTTACTAGTTGATTGAATGTTGTAATGTGATTATTCATATTGGTACCTGACCGGTATTGAAACCGAAACAACTTCTTTTTCATAAGAAGTTTATTCTAACTGCTTCTCGTCATGAACTTGTCTTCTAATGCCTTCCAGTTTATTTGCAGAAGTCTCATTCTTAAATATATACTTATGTTCTCTTGAAAGACATGAACGAATTATACCACACGCTAAACGATTGATCGTCTTCCATTTGACCTCTACAACATCAACTGATTTCTCATCCTCTATAACACTGTCTAGCCCTTATTGGGATAGAATACCGAGGACTTTGCTTTGCCACATGACAAAATAACCAATGCCATCAAACAACTCAACCGAGAATCTCGAGTTTGACATTATTGTTCTTGTCGGCATTGTTGAAGAATTTCGTGTTGAAGTAACATTTGGATTTGCTGCCGAAGATGAACCCTCCATAGTATTCAATTTCAAAATAGCCTAGGTTGAACCTTTGGCTGTGATACCACTTGTCACGGAAAACCGGTTAACCAAACCAACGTGAAAAGTGCTAATCGAGATAATTCCCAGAAAGACGCTCTTAGCAGTCTCCTTAGACAGAATTACCTTTGCAAGTATGTTCTCAGAAATGACTGGAGGGTCACGAACGAAAGCACTTAAATACCTGTCTCTTAGACAGAACGACTTACATAGTACAATTATACCACTAACCAGACAGATAATTTTGCCCAACACTGAGACGAATATAACAATACTCGCACTATTGAAATTGAATACGAAACATAAATATCACAAAATACTAAAGGAAGAAACACACCAGAATTTATGAGGTTCGGCAATTTCCTTACATCCTCAGGCACCACCACCGCAGCGAGTTGATCCACTAATCTCTTCAAAAATTACAACTTAGTAATCCCTAATTAAAGAGATCATATCAAATGATAAATATCTTAACTAAGACACTCTCTAATTACTAAGAGATACAAATGTTCGGGATACAATAACTAGGAAAATTTAAGGGTTATTTATAGCTTTGATAACCCATTAAACTTCATCAACTTTCCAATGTGGTTTTCAATAAAGTCTAACAAACTTCCTAAAAAATCGGCAACTAATTAACAATCTCCACCTTGACGATTTTTTGTTGTATAGACCACTTTCTCAATTTTCTAACTCCTGAATGATTTTTGGGAATGACTTCAAATGCGCCTTCAGGCGCATACTTAATATTCAAGATATTAACCAAGTCTAAACAATATTTAAACTTGGTTGCCGTTACCACATCAGTCAACATGTCTGCAGGATTTTTAACAACTAGAGAGAATACATCATTGTAGTCGATTCCCTCTTTTTGAGAATAACCATTTGATACCAATCTTGTCTTGTAACGAACGTCTTTGTCACATAGTCCTTCTTTCTTTCCATAGACCCATTTACATCTAATGACCCTTTTGCCATTTGAAAGTTGTAATAACATCCATGTTTTATTTTTATCATAAGTAACTGTATTACTTCATCTATAGCCTTCATCCATGTTTCACTATCTGAGCTTTTGGATGATTCTTGAAAATTAGTAGGCAGATCTTCACCTACTACTTGAAGTGCATAAGCACCATGTAAATTGAGTAGGTCTGCGAATCTCTCTTCTTTCCCTCCTTGTTGCAATCTTGGACTGCATACCTCAGTAGTGTATTTCATACTCTTCGAATCTCATCCACTGCATTCATTGGAGAAACGATGATGAGATGACTGCACAAGCCAAAAAAACCAAGCCTACCAAAGATCTTAGCTTGAATTCGCTCTTTCTACATCCCCAGAATTTATGCTGGCTACCTTTGGTAAGATTGGGACGTCTTTGAGATGTTATCCCTTAATCAGATTAAAACTCGACTATGTCTAGTCTTGAATCAGATTGTATTAAATTTGCAANTTTGCATAGAAAACAATTCATATTCATGCACAAGCATACTTAATTTGTTTTCTTTTACTTGGTTAGTCCCTTCATGGGTTACCTCAAGTAATCTACAAATTTCTCGAGCATTGTCACAACCTTGTACTCTATTAAATTTATCACCATTTAAGGCACAGTACAAGGTGTTCATTGCTTTGGCATTTAGACTTAATTTCCTTAAGTCATTCTCGTCATATTCATTACTCGGTTTAGGTATATTAATGTCATTCTCAGTTTTGATTAGCATGNCTAAGAAGAGATTGCCTAAATAGAGGTGAAGTTCATAGTTCACACCTGATACAAATATGAGACATTTCATCACATTTTACACCTTTTCTAGCAAAAGCATATTTGGTGCATAATAACCCACACGCTCGCGTAACCCAAACTGTGGGTGCTCAAGAAAAACATAAGCTTTTTCGTAGATGTGTCATTGGCCCAAAACAAGCCAACACGGAGATCGCACCGCCATGAATATGATGACCTCGAGGACTAAAGAAGTTGCAGCAGCAAAGGTGGGCTGAAGATAAGATGTAATTGTAAGATCGAGATTAACCTAAGTGGGGGGTGAATTAGGTTAACTTCACTTTTTACTTACTAAGTCAAATTCGTGCAAATTTTTTAGTTATTTCCAAACTCTATTGCGGAATTCTTAAACAAATAAATAAGAGTTTAGACTAAGAAAGTGACACCGGTTTGGTAACGCGGTTCGGCCAACCTTGCCTACGTCCGCGCTTCAATGTACCTCCTTGAAGATCTTTTCCGCTCAAACCTTGAGCTTCACTCCGATTGACTTACGGGTGTCAACCAAACCTTTTGACTCTTTTCTTGAAGGAGCGTCACCCCTTTTACAATGATCATTCAGGGAAGAAAATAAATTACAATTTGTACGGTTATAAAAACCGACTCACTCAATCTTAAGTAAGATATACAAACTTTAGTACTAAGATTTGAGAGAGTAAAAAAAATTCGAGACTAAAATTTGGCAGCACTTTGGCGTAGTTTTCTCTCGGTAAAATCGTCTTGTCAAAATGAGATCGCTTCATCTATTTATAGATTGTTGCTGATTTGTCCAGTTGGGTCGACACAAATCCTGTTGGGGTCGACAAAAACGCTAACCGGTAGACACATAAGAAAATATAGCCGTTGAGAACTTTCTGACCGTTGGTGTTGTTCTGCTGAATTGGGTCGACACATTCGTTGTTGGGGTCGACACAAAATCTTCTCTGGAATCTTTAGGGTCGACACAACCTTTTGTGCGGTCGACATAAAATCGAAGAATCATTCTCTTGGAAAGTCTGGGGTCGACATAGACGTTGGTTGGGGTCGACACAAATCTAAAGGATTCGTCTCTGGAAAAAGCTAGGGTCGACACAAATGGGTTGGGTCGAGACATATTTTGAACGTCCGAGTCGACGTGTAAAATGCAGGTAGGGTCGACACACAGATTTTGGTAAGGTCGACACAATGTCTTCTCTGGGGTCGACACATTTGCACGTTGTACTGCCTTTTTGGGTCGACACAAGATTTATAGGTGAGTCGACACAATTGGAAATACACAAGAGGGTATTTCTCATGAATAGTTACGTCTAATTTAAGCATTGTAAAGTAGTTTATTTTATCTTTTATGCTCATTTTACATAGTTATCATAAAAAACAATTGATTGCTTTAAAAACACTTTTAAACCCAACAATCTCCCCATTTTTGATGATGACAAAAACTTTTGAAAGATAAATTGCTCCCCCATAGACATAACATGTATAAAAGATATTCAATGCTCGCTCATACAAAGACACTCATGCATGACAGAATAAAATAAGTTATGCATTTTCTCCCCCATTGACATTATCAAAAAAGTAAACATCAACAATAATATATAGAATATTCAAAACAAGAAAAAGTAGCATTGTTGATACAAAGGAGAAGATACGCAAGAAGTTAAGAGTTCTCCTAAGACAAAAAAAAAATTTCTTTACTATTCTACAGTGGGAGAGGAGATAGGAGAATCAAGAACAATGGTGCCTGCAGCAGATGGAGGTCCAATTGTCGATGGAGTAGGTATCACAACTGTGCCAGGAGAGGAGGATTGTATTGTAACAACAGCAGAAGTAGTAATTTTCACCTCCATTGGATCAACTGCTCGTGCAGTCGCTGAGGAGAGAGCTGGAGATCGAACAGGAGAGGGAAACAGTGAAGGAATTGTCGAGGGATCTTGAGCAGGATTAGGAGGTCCAGACATACTAGGCCTCAATGTAGATTCACACCATTGAAAGTACCACCTCTCAAGGTTGTCATGAAGAAAATCAACCTTATGATGAAATATAGAATTGGATGCGGCAAGGTAATCTACTGTCCTTTGAAGAGAATCATTATGGTGGACAAGAGAATCTACAGTGGATGCTAGGCTTGAAATCTGTCCCGTGAGCAAATCAAATTGTTCTTCCATCAAAGTGATAATGCGTTGTGAGTGGGAAGAAGATCTAGGCTCGGGATGAATATCAGCATCATCACCGGTCTGACGAGCAGGAGGATCAGCAATGGCCACTTTGTATTACCAGATCTCATCCTCATCTTGAGCTAAGCCCATTCGAGCAAGAGTCGAAGGACTATACTTTTCAAATTTTCTAACGCGAGTGATTGGCTCAGTAGAAGGAATCTCAACCTAATTTTGTCAAAGAATTTCCATTATTAGGAGGTTGAAAGGCAAGGACTTGGATTCCTTATCCAAGACATCTATCATCCGTCACATGATGATGTATCCTATGTCTATGCGACATCTTCTAAAGAACATGAAAAGTACATACAGCTCCATGTTGCTGATGTAGTCTTTGTGGCCATCCTTAGGTAATAGATTATATGTGAGAAAATGATGGACTAAGCGAGCCACAATATTGAGATCACTGGCCTTAGGTCGATAAGGCACTGAATCAGGATCCTTACCGATTTGTCTAAGAAAAGGCCAGTACTCTTCATCCATCATGATTGTAGGCTCGGAGTGCTGCTCATAATATGAAACAGTTTTTCCATCGGATGTACAATTCAGTATTATATTCAGTTGATAACTCGTGAATTGTATTTTCTTTCCAAATACGTAGCTCTTAAGGATAAATGGTTTTTGGGTGTAATCTAGATTTGCATAGAATAGTCTCACCGCCGTCTCTGAATAAGGGCCATATAAGGATAAAAGATCGGAAATTCTTAGAAATTCACAGCTTTCTTGGATATCTATTCCAGGATAGAGTTATGCTCATATATCCTACTTAAAATGAGAGGTTTGTTCTGAAAGATTGAATAAAGCTTATCTTGGCTGCTTTGTTTTCGGAATAAGAATTTATCTAGCTCGGAGGGTTGAATTTCTGTGGGCGGAGCAGAGGAGGAGGCTGCAATGTCCTTCGATTTAATGGATGCCTTCTTTCTCCTTACTGGAATTTTTGAGGTGGAAGCCATTTGAGGAGAGGGAATCGGAGGCTGGAGGATTGGGTCGACCGAAAAATTGCTGAAACAGAGAGAGCACGAGAAAGACAATAACGCGATAGGGTTTTAAAAGTAACTACGAACCCGGTTGACCGATTGATGGTTGAAACGAAGAACCGGTCGACATATCCAATTTTTTATGTCGACCCTTTCTGCAGAGTCAAAGTCCTGTCGACACACTCTTCTTTATGTCGACCCTTTTTACGACAGAATCAAAGTTTGGTCGACACACTATTCTTTTGTGTCGACCGCTGTCACAGGAAACAGCAGGTATAGAATGATGTTTCTAAACACCATCAAGCCGAATTACTCCCAATCGAATTCTAATTTCATTGAAGGTCTTTTCATCCAAGGGTTTAGTAAATATATCAGCTAATTGATCACTTGACTTGACAAATTTCAAGATAATATCCCCTTTTTAGATGTGGTCTTTGATAAAATGATATCTTATTTCTATATGTTTAGTTCTAGAATGAAGTATAGGATTTTTACTAATGTTTATAGCACTAGTGTTGTCACACATGATAGGAATCTTAGAAAATGAGAGATTGTAGTCTTCTAAGGTATGTTTCATCCAAAGCATTTGTGCACAACAACTTCCGGCTGCGATATACTCGCTTTTGGCGGTTGAAAGTGCTACTGAGTTTTGTTTCTTAGAAAACCATGAAACTAAAGATTCTTCTAGAAATTGACAAGAGCCACTAGTGCTCTATCTATCCACAAGGCTCCCGACATAATCCGAATCTGTATATCCAATTAAGTTGAGCGAGGTTCCCTTGGGATACCATAATCCTAAATTTGATGTTTCACTCAAGTATTTGAAAATTCTTTTGACAGTATTTAAGTGGGATTCTTTAGGTGCCGCTTGAAATCTAGCACAAAGACATACACTAAAAAGAATATCGGGTCTACTAGCGGTTAGATATAGAAGAGATCCAATCATACCACGATATTTCTTAATGTCCACAACTTGACCATTTTCATCTTTGTCCAATTTAGTTGACTCATGGGAGTTCTAGAGGATTTGCAAGAGTCCAATCCGAATCTCTTAAGCAATTCTTTGACATATTTTTCTTGACAAATGAATGTTCCCTCTATGGATTGTCTAATTTGGAGTCCTAGAAAGAATTTAAGCTCTCCCATCATGCTTATCTCAAATTCATCTTGCATGAGAGAAGCAAAGCTATCGCAAAGCTTTTTGTTTGAGGCTCCAAAAATGATATCGCCCACATAAATCTGGACAAGGAGCAAATCATTACCATCGTGTTTGGTGAAGAGGGTTGAATCAATTCCCATTTCGAACTCTCTCTCTAAAAGAAAGTTCTTCAACCTATCATACCAAGCAAAAGAGCTTTATGAAGCTTATAAACATGGTCTACATTGTCAAAGGCTTCAAAGCCAATAGGTTGCTCCACATATACTTCTTCCATTATATAACCATTTAGGAAGGCACTCTTAACGTCCATTTGAAATAGAGTGAAATTTTTCTGGCACGCATATGCAAGTAGCATGTGAATTGACTCCATTCGTGCTACTGGTGCAAAAGTTTCTTCAAAATTTATTCCCTCTTCTTGATTTGTATCCTTTTGCAACCAATCTTGCCTTGTTTCTAATGACAACACCATGTTCATCTAGTTTATTTTTGAATACCCATTTAGTTCCAATGATGATGCGATCATTAGGTCTAGGAACTAACTCTCATACTTGGTTTCTCTCAAATTGATTTAGTTCCTCTTGCATGGCCATTATCCAATTTTCATCTAATATGGCCTCATCAAATTTCTTAGGCTCTAGTTGAGAAATAAAAGCTACGTTAGCACACAAGTTCCTAAGGGAGGCTCTAGTTTTGACGCCCAAACTAGGATTACCTACAATGTCCTCTAAGGGATGACTTTTGGAATATCTCCATTCTTTAGGTAAGCCATCATTGACAATGTTACTTGGCTCTAATCCTAGAGAACTTGGAGGACTTTCCAAAGGGATGACATCTAAAGAACTTTTCTCATTGTCATCTAGACTCAAAGAATCCATCTCTCTTTCCAAATCATCACTAGGATCTAAGTGCTCTAAAGGAGGAGAGGACTAATCAAAGGTAACATGCATAGATTCCTCAACAACTAGGGTCCTCATGTTGAATACTCTATAAGCCTTGCTAGACAAAGAGTATCCAAGGAAGATTCCAAAATCCATCTTTGAATCAAATTTTCCTAGGTTGTCCTTGGTGTTTAAAATATAACATTTGCATCCAAAGGGCCTAAAATACCTAACACTAGGAGTTTTACCCGACCATAGTTCATAGGGGGTCTTTTCTAATATTGGACGGATTGATACTCGATTTATCGAATAGTATGCCGTAGCTATGGCTTCCGCCCAAAAATACTTGGGAAGAGAGTTTTCATTGAGCATTGTCCTAGCAACCTCTTGAAGAGATCTATTCTTTCTCTCAACAACTTCATTTTGCTGAGGAGTCCTAGGAGAGGAGAAATTATGATTAATCTCATTCTTAAGACATAGGAGCTCAAATTTCGCATTTTCAAATTATCCTCCATGATCACTACGGATAGCTACAATGGAGAGATCTTTTTCATTTTGAATTTTCTTCCTAAAGGAAGTGAAAATCTCAAAAGTCTCATCCTTAGATCTAAGAAAGTATACCCAAGTAAATCTTGAGAAATCATCAACAATTACAAGGGCATATTGTTGCCACCTAGGCTAGCTACTTCAGAAAGGGTCGAAAAGATCTAAGTGGAGAAGCTGAAGAGGTTTGGAGGTTGAAATAACCGATTTTGAAGAAAATGAAGATTTTGTTTGTTTCCCCATTTGACATGCATCACAAGTCATATCCTTCTCAAAGGAAATCGTTGGAAGGCCTCTAACTAAATTATTCTTAGTAATCTTAGCTAAGGTATGCATGCTAAAATGGCCTAATCTCCTATGTCATGCCCAACTATCTAGAGAGGATGTTGCACTAAAATATTTTTCATCAAAGCAAGCAACATTATCCAAATCAATTGTATAAACATTATCAGAACGATAGCCAATGAATAAGATTTTACCACTTGAGCTATCTTCTAATAAACAGGATTTGGATTCAAAAATTACCCTATATCCCTTATCACAAAGTTGACTAATGCTCAACAAATTATGCTTTAAACCATCAACTAAAAGGGCATTTTCAATAATAGGGGAAGATGAATTACCGATATTGCCAATACCTATAATCTTCCCTTTTTTATTTCTTCCAAAAGAGCCTTTCCCTTCTTTTGCTTGATGGAAGTAAATCTTGAAGGGTCTCCCGTCATATGCCTCGAACAACCACTATCGAGGTACCAAAGATTCTTTGCAAGGGAGACTTCCACCTACACAACAAATCAAACAAGTTTCTTAGGTACCCAAACCATTTTGGGTCCTAGAGAGTTAGCATTAGTTCCCTTGGGAACCTATTTCTCATCAATCTTTGATTTTATAACTTTCGAGTTCACAGGACAAGTAAAAGTTGGGTGTCCTATTCTATTGCATTTGTTGCAAGTACTAGGTTTCACAAAGAAGTTCTTATAGTTCTTTTTCTTAGTATGTGATTCACAACCTATGCCGACCTTTTTAAATGTAACCCTTTGAATACCGAGAAACATGTTTAAATTTTTGCTTCCATTAGTAAACTTCAGAACTATGCCATTCAAATCATTATTTTCCCTCTTTAATCTACTTATTTCACTTTTCAAGGGATTAATTTTACTTTCGTGCTCTTTTGTTAACATGGCATGTTCCTTTTTCAATTGCTTATACTTAGATTTCAAGATATTGAAATCGTTAAGTAAGTCATTGAAAGAATCAAAGAAATCATTATCCTCATCAGAATTTTCTAAATCACTAAAGGAGTCAAGTACCTTATCCTCCTTGGCCATGAAGCACATGTTAGCTATCTCCTCCTCTTCGGATGAGGAGCTCGATGAATCACTGTCATCCCAAGTTGCTTTCATGGCATTCTTCTTGTAAGCCTTGAGATGCTTCTTGATTCTTGGACAATCAGACTTGTAGTGTCCCAATTTTCCACACTCGTAGCATTTGACTTCTTTTTCATCTTCCTTAGGGTGCTTTTCTTTTCTTGGGAACTCCTTTCCTTTCATCCTTTTTCTTTGAAGGAACCTCTTGAATTTCCTTGTAATGAGGGCGACATCTTCATCATCTTCTTCACTTTCATTTTCGGTTTTCTCTTGTTTGCTGGATGATACCTTGAGTGCAATGTCCCTTTTCTTAGTTGGTTCATTCTCCTTAATTGCTTCCTTCTCATTGGCNCTAGTTTTCCAATATATTTTCATCAAATAGTGGAGGTCTAGTAATAGATTGACCCTTTGTGTGTGAGTTGTTCATATTAAAAGCCATAATTCAATTTACTAAAAAAAACAACAGAAAATATAAGTTAATCAATTAAAATACCTGCTCTGATACCAATTGTAGGTTCGAGATTAACGTAAGTTGGGGGGGGGGGGGGAATTAGGTTAACTTCACTTTTTACTTACTAAGTCAAATTCGTGCGAATTGTTTAGTTATTTCCAAACTCTATTGCGGAATTCTTAAACAAATAAATAAGAGTTTAGAGTAAGAAAGTGACACCGGTTTGGTAACGCGGTTCGGCCAACCTTGCCTACGTCCGCGCTTCAAGGTACCTCCTTGAAGATCTTTCTCGCTCAAACCTTGAGCTTCACTCCGATTGACTTACGGGTGTCAACCAAACCTTTTGACTCTTTTCTTGAAGGAGCGTCACCCCTTTTACAATGATCGTTCAGGGAAGAAAACAAATTACAATTTGCGGTTATAAAAACCGACTCACTCAATCTCGAGAAAGATATACAAACTTTAGTACTAAGATTTGAGAGAGTAAAAAAAATTCGAGACTAAAATTTGGCAGCACTTTGGCGCAGTTTTCTCTCGGTAAAATCGTCTTGTGAAAATGAGATCGCTTAATCTATTTATAGATTGCTGCTGATTTGTCTAGTTGGGTCGACACAAATCCTGTTGGGGTCGACACAAACACTAGCCGGTAGACACATGAGAAAATATAGCCGTTGAGAACTTTCTGACCGTTGGTGCTGTTCTGCTGAATTGGGTCGACACATTCGTTGTTGGGGTCGACACAAAATCTTCTCTGGAATCTTTAGAGTCGACACAACCTTTTGTGCGGTCGACATAAAATCGAAGAATCATTCTCTTGGAAAGTCTGGGGTCGACACAGACGTTGGTTGGGGTCGACACAAATCTAAAGGATTCGTCTCTGGAAAAAGCTAGGGTCGACACAAATGGGTTGGGTCGAGACATATTTTGAACGTCCGAGTCGACGTGTAAAATGCAGGTAGGGTCGACACACAGATTTTGGTAAGGTCGACACGATGTCTTCTCTGGGGTCGACACTTACAGTTTGGATGGGTCGACACATTTGCCTGTTGTACTGCCTTTTTGGGTCGACACAAGATTTATAGGTGGGTCGACATAATTGGAAAGACCCGGCCTCTGTTTTGCTAAGGGGTCGACATAAAACACTAAGGGTCGACACATTTGTAAAAGGCTAAGCTTCTGGTTTTTCTAGGGGTCGACACAAGGATACTATGGGTCGACACAAACTGCATATATATTTGAAGTTTCTGCAGCACTTCAACAAATTGTTAGACTTTAATTGTACCCTTCAAAGAGGGTATTTCTCATGAATGGTTACGTCTAATTTAGGCATTGTAAAGTAGTTTATTTTATCTTTCATGCTCATTTTACATAGTTATTATAAAAAATAATTGATTGCTTTAAAAACACTTTTAAAGCCAACAGTAATATTTGATGAATTTTTGTTCAACGCTGCAGATGGATGAAGAACAATGTTTGTAGGCCTAGCCAGCCTCTTATAGAGTAGAGCCCATTAAATTATGCCTCCAACACCATTCGTGTACGTAGGGTGATTAACATCATCTACATTGGGCGATAACCAACCTTTTCTTCTTCCGAGTCACGCTGAGAGATTGTGAAGTTGGGAGGATGAGTTGAAGGTTTGAACCAACAGTAGATGAAGAAGCGGAGGCTACAAACCCTAGCACGGATGAGACTGCTAAAAAGTAGGTCTTTGGTCTTGTAAATGGAAGCAAAATCGTGTTAGTACCGAGATTCGTTTCTTCCAATCAAGGATGGACTTGGTTCGACTACCTCGACAAGAAGATTCGCTGGACTAGGACTAGAAAAAAAGCTAGCTTAGTGATTACTTCTCCTTGACATTATTTCAGAGCATAAAAAGGTCATTGAATGGCCAAATCTGGTGTTGTTTTGGCTTTTTAGTCCATTTGCAATAACATGATTGAATTTTTAATTCTGACATTAAATCTATATGCTTTCTTAGTTTGTCTTTGTCTATGTTTATAAAGTGTCAACTGTCACGTGTATGCTCTCATAATTTATGTCATTGTTTTGAGATTCACTTTATGCTGGTTCATTTTGCTTGGAATAATTTGGCAATACTCTTTTGTGGTGTAACAGGTTACTCTTTTGTGGTGTAACAGGTTGAAGGTATGGTTGTTCATGTTGTATCATTTGTTTTCTATTTGAAATCAAATCTTTTAATATCAAAGACTAAAAATATTTCTTTTAATTTTTAGATATTTTTATCCATGGATTATACAATATGTTTGATTTATTATATAATTTCGTGTAATTGTTATTTCAAAATGGACAGAGACAGATAATAGTACAAATTCTAAAAAAAGAATGTTTAGGTTGAAAGTTTGGGATCACTTTGTATTAATTGATATTGGTGATCCTAAAGGGCCGAAAACAGGATCCAATCATTATTCTCAATTTTATGCTTCTCGGCCTCGAAAGAATGACACGTCAATTATTAGTAGACATTTGAAAATATGGCAAAAGTATTTAGCAAGCATCCATGCGGAACATAAGACATTGCCTTTTTTCAAGGAAGATAGAGAACGCGTTACTAATAAAATTACACAAGCAACTACACGTATTTATCAAGCAAGAATGCTCATTAAAGATAAACTTCCGATCAAAATGGTGGAGTCGGAAGAATTCAACAAATTGCTTCAATATTTTCAAAAGACTCTTGTTATGCCATCGTGTAAGACGATTTCTAGAGATATTGAGTCGTTCTACCTAAAAAAGAAAAATCAATTGATTGAGTACATAAAAAAGTGGTAAAAGAGTGCTTCCAACCAAAATATGAATTACATGGTTTTGATGAGACATTTCCTTAACGGTAATTAGAAGTCGCACAAAAAAATTCTCAATTTTGACGGATTGAAAACTATAATGGGAAAACAATTGGAAACATGTTGGAACCTTGGTCGCTCAAGTGGAGAATTGAAAAAGTCTTTACGATAACTGCTGACAGAGCTTCTTTCAATGATGTTGTCATTGGTCATTTAGTTAAAAGTTTTAGATAATGGAAAGACTTAGTGTTAGATGGATCATATATCCATGTAAGTTGTTTTGTCCATACTATGAACTTGATTGTTAAGGACGGTTTTAAAAAACATCAAACTCTAATTAGTAGAGTGCAAAAGTATTAAAATATGTGAAATCTTAACTTAGAAAGTTATAACAATTTAAGAAGTGCATTGATAGCTTCAAAATTACATTCAAGAATAATGTAAACCTTGACGGGCCTACTAGTTGGAATTCTATCTACCTAATGTTAGTGAATGTTTAAAAATACTCAAAGGCATTTAAAAAATTACGAGTTTGTAAAAGAAATTTTGTTTCAGACATTGAAGATGATGGATCACCAACAAATGCATATTGGACTAACATTTGTGAATTATGTAAGTTTTTTAAGGTGTTTTATGATACTACACTCAAAGTTTCAACATCGTTGCATACTTTTTACAATCAATATTTAAGGGGGGAACTAGTTGTTTAAAAAGATGGCTAGTGGAATGCTAAACAAGCGTGACAAATATTGGGAATGTTTCAAATTCAATTGTCTTTCTTCATAGTCGTTCTTTTAAATCGAAGATGCAAATAAAAAATATGAAAACATTTTCAATCAATCTTGTTTGGTAGCGACCGAACATCAAATTTCATGAAGCAAATATATAATCTAATGGAAAATGATACTATGGGTACAAAGGTGATGATAGTCTACGTTCTCTAACTTTTCAAAATCCACAAGAGACAACTACTCCGGCAATCTCTTCATTTTATGACCACTCCCTTGATTGTGATAATTCAAGAACTACATCCAAAGTTGATGAATCTTTAATAGAAAAGGCTAAAAAATACTTTGATAAGTAGACGTTTTGGTATGATGGATCTGTAACTCACATAAGTATCTAATTTTAAGTCAAATAGCAGGATATGTGTTGACTATTTTCATCTCTACTATGACTTCTAAATCAACAATTAATTGTGGTAGATGTATCATCGATACATTGTGTACCCTCTTTGTAACACCCTTTTTTCTTTCTTTTTTTTTACACATGAAAAGTCGTGGTAAAATTGTTTTTATTTTTTGAAATCTTTAATTTGTATAAATCCTTTTGTAAAAAACACAGCAGAAGTCATTAAGTAGATAGCAAACTTATTTTTACCATAATTCAAAATGCATTTTAAAAACGTGCTTCATTCATACATAGGGTTAATTTACATATACAATTAACATTTCACAAAACACATCTTAAAACATAGTACTTTCAAAATATATCAAAACTTCTTTCTTTCGTTCATTCCCATGGGTCGTTGCTTAACAGTGCATGCACGGCCTGAGAAAGCCTCCTCCACAGCATTACATCATGTGGTGATAACTAAATTCTTCACCTTCATTTTCATCACCTATATCACAAAGCTTATTCTAATGAGCTTAAGGCTCAATAAGAAATTGTATGAAGTGACATGCGTAACTTGAGCGTGATTTTGTAAAACATGCATATTCATTTTGCTCTTTATTGTATTATTCTTGCTTATTGATCTAGTTTTCCACCTCATGATTCTACGCAGTCCTCGTGACCGAACTTTTCACCTCGCGGTTCTACCTCATTCATTCGTTACGTACACTCATTCATAGAACTTTGAGGATTTTCAGAACGAGAGTTAGCACTAACGAGTTCCTCCAATCCCACCCTCGCAATTCGGTTGGGTGACATTTGAAAACATGTATGGAAAACATTTTCGTTCTTTTTGTAAAACATGATAGATGAAAATGGCACACGTGCACAACGTGACATTCATAACATAATCATAAAGCATGCATAAAACATCTCTCAATCAACATAAACAAACGTCTCCAAATGAAGATAATTGTTATCTCTTAAGCATACTTAACATAAACGTACTTCATTACTTTACTTAAACCTAGCAATCATCAAACAATGTCAAACAAACACCAATCAAACCCAAACACTTGGGTCGGTGCACTGTGCGATACACCCCAAACAGAGTATTCTTATTCTACTTATCCATAATTATAACCAATTCACGTTCACTTTTATTTGTTTCTAATTATACAACTTTAATCTTACTCTTTGTGATGTAGTTCCCAAAGGGCCAAAGACATTCAATGTTCACTTACTTGGATTCCAAGCTGCAAAATACTCCTTAATCCCTTTACCTGCTTGACTTGATTCCAAACAACCTTAACATCACAATTATGCTTACATTAGAATTTCCCGAATTTACCTTGTTTTTCACCAAACTTACAACAGCCATAACTTAAGTTATAAAACTCCAATTTTTATGAATATGAAACCAAAATCACCCTTACGATGTTTACTACAGTTCATCAGTAGACTTTAAATTCAATTTCGTAATAAAAGATCATATAAAATCTATAGCTTTAAAATCGGACATATTATCTCTACTTTTGTATGGACATGGTAACACCATATTTTTCATGCCATTTCCATTAATCAAAACCATACTCAAACTCTCAGAACTCCAATATAGGGTATAGAAGAACACTTACTTCGTGCTCCTTCTTCCTTGTTATTCAAACTCACAAAACAAACTTGATTTGAACTACTCAGATTGAACTTCCATCTTCAGCTTCAACCTTACATTTTTTTCCACACAACTCTTGAGAGAATTGAGAGATAATTGAGAGAGTTTCGTGCATCAATGTCAGCTGAAGGTTCTCAATATCCTCTTGTTAAGCATCCCATGAATGTGAAGAGTTGTGCAAGTGATTGAGGAAGCAAGCATGAGGTGGAGAGGCAAGCATGAGGTGGAGGTAAGCATGAGGTGGAGAGGCAAGCATGAGGTGGCTTCACCAATTTTTCTCCTCCAACACTTAACTCACTTCTCATACTATAACCTTACTTCTTATTTCTTAAAGCATTCCTTTCAAAGGCGTATTTTAACACACTGCTATCAATACTTCGTGATGCACTTATCCAGATTTAACGATGTAATTTACTTTTATAATAATTAAGGTACTTAAATTGCTCGGATGTTACATTTCACCCTCCTTATTTGAAATTTTGTCCTCAAAACTTACACACTAAAAGAGTTTAGGATACTTCTCTTCCATGTCTCGTTGTCTCTCCCAAGTGGGCTCCTCAATCGAGGATTTCTCCATAGTACTTTGACTAAGGGAATTTGCTTGTTCCTTAGCTCTTTGACCTTGAGTCTAATATCCTAACTGGTTGTTCTTCGTAAGTCAAGGCTGGATTTACCTCAATGGAACTCGGTTTGATTACTTAGTCCGGACCCCGCATGGACTTCCTTAACATCGATATGTTGAACACATCATGTACACCTTGCATGGCTAATGGTAGATCTAATTTGTAGGCCGTTTTACAAATCTTATTTTCTATCAGGAACGGCCCGATGAACCTTGGAGCTAGCTTCCCATTCTTGCCAAAACGATTTATCCCCTTAAATGGGAAAACCTTCAAATATACCTCATTTCCTTCTTCGAACTCCAATTTCCTCCTTCATTGGTCCGCATCACTCTCTTATGAATAAGCAACAAAGACTTACGAGGGTCCTTTCAGAAGTTCCAGCTTCTACCACGTCAGCTGCAGGGGATAACAATGAGCTAGCAACTCCAGCTGCAACCTCCGTATCTCTCATCCTGGAAAAGGCTGTCAAGACCCTCCTTCTTGAAGATTCTCTCTCTTCTTCGCACGAGCCATTAACTCCAGATTCTTGGTGCCACGTCAGACGTCCAGATGAGAGCCACAATGGTGGAAGGTCCACTAATCAACAATAGGGAGGTAGAGCCTATGGGAGGAAACCCGACATAGTGCTTCCTCAACATATTCTTGAGACGAGTAGTGGTGCTTCCTTACCTGCAATCTCGTTCCACGTCAGACATTGTAAACAATGAAGATTTAGTTGACTCTAGTTTCTGCAATCTATAATTTAGCTCTGTCACTAACAGTCATAATCTACATGTAACATGTTGTACCTATATAATTCCTCAGTAATCAGTGATTTTCTTGACTGGAGCCTGGAGTGGGTTGCCAAACGGTGGAAGACTCGGCAATCCTTCTTTTCCTCCATTTTCTCAGACATGGTCAAAGCTTCATCCTTTCTTGCATCTGCGTGCTTTTCGATCTTGTCTTTTATTTGACTTCTTCTCGGAATTTGTCTGATCAGATGGCTAAGTCGATCCTCTCTTTTCTTCACTTGCCACAAATGAACCACGGCCTCGCAACAGAGGGACTGAAACAGTGAACCCACCATAAATTTGAGCAAGAGGACGTTGGGGCGATGTTGCCCCGTGGTTTTTCGTTACGGCATTGCTTGTCAGCTTTTGTGAGCCACGTCTCTCCTCCTTTGCCCTTTTCTCCTCTTCTTGTTTTTGGGTCTACTTACGTTCCTCCTCCGGCGTGGCCTATGTCACCGCTGCTCTCCCGGTCGATTTCATTTTCCTATCCACTTCATTTCGCCGACTAAGACGATAGCTCGAGGATCGGTGGATTCGCAACTAGTGAGGATACTAGACCATTCTCTGAGGGCAAGAGGCTATTGAGGCTGGTGAATGTGGAGGCGCTGAAGTAGATAATTGAAGCAAAGGGACATGAGGTCCTCGGCTAAGCGGAGCTTCTATTTTCACATGGGCGTCACCAGAACTCTAGACGAGGCTGCTACTTTTGCTCAATTACTCGACGATGTTGAACCGATGACTTGCAATGGAAAAGATTGAACTTTGATTTTTCTGTTTTGATTTGCTTTGAATAGAGGTAAAGAGAGAAAAAAATTCTCTAGGGAATTGAAGAAACTGTTTGAATTCAACTTGATAAAAGAATTACTTACACGAACTACATAAATAGATGTGGTCGTATCTTCTACGATATCATATCCCACCATTCATGCCACTTACATAGGAAACTAACTTTGACTAAATCAAAACATCTTTGACTAAATCAAAACATCTTTTGACTAAATCAAAACAACTTTTGAATATAAAAAATAAACTTTAAACAAATATACAAGATTAATTTCAACATTCTCCTCCTTAATATTGTCGGATTTGCTTTAGATTTTTTACACCGATTTTTAAACTTAGTTATTCCAATCTTCCTTGGCAGAGAGGCTTCGTCAGGATGTTGGCAAGTTGTTCTTCTGTTCTAACGAACTCACTTCCAATTTTTCCTTCCAGAACACATTCGCGTATAAAATGATGTTTTATATCTATGTGTTTACTCCGATCATGATGGACTGGATTGTTGGCAAGGGCGATCGTTGATTTGTTGTCAACTTGTAAGATCATTTTTCTTATCTCTACTCCTCTTACTTCGCTTAATAGTCTTGCCAGTCAGATTGCTTGGCGTGATCCAACTGTTGCGATGACATACTTATCTTCGTAGGAAGATTCTTCTATGGATAAAAATAGAAGCCTAGCTTCTTCTTCAATCTCTAGCTTCCTTTAGTGTCTTGAAAATTTTTAATTGCATCTTGTGATCTAACAATAGAGTTAGTATGTAGCATAGAATGTGAGTTCACTTGATCTCGTGCTGAATCGTGATTCACAGTATTGGAATGATAAGAGTAATTTTCCTCCTGTTATTCATTTCCATAGTTCACTATGAATGATTCAATTGATTTGTTTTCATTCTGAGTAACAGAGGTAGTCCAATTCAAGTATTCGTCTTCCCCGAAGATCATGTCTCTGCTAATTACTATTTTGTTCTTTTCTTGATTCAGGACTCAATAAGCTTTTGTTCCTTTTTGTATCTGACCAAAACCATCTTTGTGTCTCTCTTTTCAAAATTCTACAAATGTGGCATCACATTTTTTACATAAACCGGACTGCCAAAAAGATGTAGATGTTGGATACAGCGTTATATCTGCAATGCCTTTTGTAGGTGACCTATACAAAATATAGATTGTCGTGTAGGCGGCTTCCCCCCTAGATGCTGACATTTTTTTGCTCATTAACAAACTCCAGATCATTTCAACCACAGTCCGATTCTTCCTTTCTACGACTCCATTATGTTGAGGTGAGTATAGAGTTGTGAGTTGTCGTTTGATTCCTTGTAATTCACAAAATTCATTGACATTTGTTAACAGAAATTCTCCTCCCCAATTTGTTTGAAGGATTTTTATTCGTTTTCCTCTGAATCTACTTCCAATTTTAGTTTCTTGAACGCTACAAATGTTTCGTCTTTTCTTTTCAGCATTTCAATCCACATAAATCGACTGCAATCATCAACCAATAGTAAGAAATAATTATTACCTCCAGCTGTGGTCGGTGAAATTGGTCCGTAAAGATCTCCGTGAACGAGTTGTAATAGTTGTTCTGCTTGAAACTCTCCAGACTTCGGAAATCTCGTTCTCCTTTGCTTGCTTATTGAACACCCATCGTAAACTTGACTTGGTTGTTCAATTTTTAGAATTCCCTTCGTCATTCCCTCAGTCGCTAGTTTTCTTTGGGCATCAAAATTTAGATGTGCATATAGCACATACCATACCCAAGCACCATTCTTAATATTTTTCAATAGATAGAATGGTTGTACTTCCTCCATCTTTATCATGTACAACTTGTTTTTGTGACCTCTGAATTTTCATAATCAATCTATTTTTTGAATCATAGAGGCTCAAAACTCCATTTCAAATGATGATGGTTATTTCGCTTTCATCCAATTGGCCTATATTAATAATGTTGCTTTTTAGTTTCGGAAGATAATAAACTCCAGTTACTGGCATATGTCTGTTGTCTTTGCATTTAGACAAGCTAGTTCCTTTATGACGATGTTTATTACTGACTTGTCGCCGAATCGCACGTTTCCTTTTACGCTTTCATCAAGATCAGAAATTGTCGCTCGGTTTCTGGTCATGTGGTTACTTGCGCCTTTGTCATAATACCAGATTGAGTGTTCATCTCTTTTTTTTCTTTATGTCGTTAGCTATCTTAAGATTTTCACTAAAAGTTGATAGTTGTGATTCTTCCTTTAGTTCTGCTAATAGCAGAGCTAGTTCTCATTGATTGCACGAAAAACATCTAATTTTCTTTTTATCAAATTTTGATTGGCCCTGCTTCTCATCTTCCCAATCACACACACCAGAATGTCGACCTTGGCCTCAGCTTTTGCCATGTCCATGGCCTCGCCCTCGACCGCGTCCCCGCTGCATTCCTTGGTCATTGCTTCGTCCTGAACATGTGACATCTTTATTTTTCCAATCAGTTCATGTCAGAAGCACTTGATCACTTTGTTTCATTTCGTGGTCCTTTAACCTGTGTTTATGTGCTTTCAACGACCTAATCACCTCTTCCATGGTTTTAATTTGAAAATTTCTAAATTCTTTAATCGTCGAGTCTATCTGTATGAATTTTGGTGAAACAGAATGTAGCATCTTCTCTACCACGTATGTTTCATCAACTTGCTCTCCTAATTCATGCAATTTAGTGACGATTGTTGCCATTCGCCCTGAAAAATCGTCTATTGTATCTTCATCTTTCATTCAAAGACCTTCAAGCTCTCATATGATCGTTTGCGCTCAAACTTCCTTTACGTTGGCCGCACCGAGGTGCATGGTCCTTAATGTATTCCATGCCTCTTTTGCCAATTTTTTTTATCCAAGTTGTAGCAACATCTCTTCACTGATTCTTAGAAAAATGGCCGCCAATGCCATTTTTTCCTTCCTATGATTTACAGGTTCTTCTAATTCACCTGCTTCCCAAACACCTTGTGCTTGCATGTACACCTCCATCTTAATCGACCATGCTGAATAGTTACTTTTTGTGAGTAACGAGTATTGAAGAGATATACTTCCTTCACGCGACGAGGCAAAGAAAGTTGTTTCTTCAAATATGTTTCTACCACCACCTCTTGCAGTGTTGGATGCAGATTCATCTCTCGACATGATTTTAGACATACATATGATACCCTAGCTCTGATACCAAATGTTGAAATGAGGACTTGCAATGGAAATGTGTGAACTTTGATTTATCTATTTTGATTTGCTTTGAACAGAAGTTAAGAGAGGAAAAGAGTTTTCTAGGAAATTAAAGAAACTATTTGAATTCAACTTGATAAAAGTACTTACACGAACTACTTAATAGATGCGGTCTTATCTTCTACGATATCATATCCCACTATTCATATCACTTACATAGGAAACTAACTTTGACTAAATCAAAATAATTTTGACAATCAAAAAAACTTTTGAATTTAAAAAATAAACTTTAATTAAATATGCAAGATTAATTTCAACAAACGAGGCCGGCGTTGTTCTTTTTTTCGTTATAAGGGCTACCTTCATCCTGATAAGGTTAGTGCAGTGGTTGAGATCTCCTTCATGACCAGGTTTCCTTCTTGGTTTGATTATTTTCACATTCAGCTGGTCGGTGAGAAGAGCAGTTCCTCTACTCCTAATGCCAGACGATGATCCGGCTAGAAATGAGCTAAAGACACTGCAGGAAAAGAAGGAAGAAATTGACGTGTTAGCACACATGCAGGTCCGGCGGATCCCGTGGTTCGGTCTGGGACTCGCAGTGTTCCAGGTTGGTCTCTTCTTTCGATTGACCTTCTGGGAGTTTTGATGGGACGACCACCGGAATAGTGATCGGATACGCGTACTTCCTCTTCACGTCAAGGGACCCCACCTGCCATGACCTGATGAAGAGGCTGTTTCTGTCGAGGCAGAAAAAGTTGATCAAAAAGCATGATTTTGATATTCCGAGACTTGCGGAGTTGCATCGAAAAACCAAGAAACAACACGACGCGATGACGTCGATCAGAAAGTGAGTCGGAGTGGAGCTCGAACTGGAAGATGCTCTCCACAGTCACACTCACAAGGATTGACCAGTGCTTATTCTCAATTGCACTGCTTTTTGGAACACCGCTTCACAAAGAGATGGCCTAATCCTCTTTCTGATTACGAACTTGCTTTGAAAATTTTGCCATGTTTCCTAGGCCAAAATCCGTACTACCTCTGGTGAAAGCTACCCAATATGTCTTTTTAACTTGTGACAAATAGCAACCATGGATCGACGCATTTGTCACCTGATCTTTCTCACTTGTCTTGAAAATTTTGTCATGGATCGACGCATTTGTCACCACTTTTACAGTTTGGCATCATAGCGTCAATCGATGCGACTAAGTTCTTCATCTTGTTTGTATTTGATGGTTGCTAAAATGATTATTATATCGCAAATTATTTATCTAAAGCTTACCTTCTCCATATCAGCCGCAGATGAAAAACAAAACGTGATGTTTTACACGGTCCCAATTCCCTAAATGATGAGTAGATTATTTGCCTAATAACACGAAATAACTTAGTATACATTTATCAACAAGTCAACCATTGCCTCTTCCATGCAATTTATCGAACCATTTTAGAACAAATCTTGGACCCTCGCGCTTCCAAGATTATTTTGGAAATCTCCTATTGGCTTACTCCAACGAGAGTTCGAGGTTCTAGCAATGAAGAATGATGAAATTACTAGGCAATATTTTGCTAAATTGATCATGATCTCCAATAAGAGGAGTAGTAGTGGAGAAGACATGATTGACTCAAACTTGTTGAAAAGATTCTTCAAAACTAACGGTGAAGTTTACATTTGTTTTAGGATCCATAGATTGATCAAGGTATCAATACATCGATGAAGTACAATGTTAATACCCGAATTATTTAACTAGTAAGTATTAAATGTCAGATATGCTAAATTTTGGTAATTGGTGGATTGCATTATTTAGAATTCGACTATAAAATTGTTTGCGCTAACTGCAGGTTAAGAGGTCTAAGCTCAAACCAGTAATACATGCTCATTAAAAAGGCATATTAGCGATCACAAAATACATAAGATATGTTGAATTCTAATTACTAAAGGAGAAGCACATCAGAGAATAACACATGTCACATTAGAAATAATGATTAATTGTGATTAAGGTATACTTAGTGAGTAATTAAGGGGTGGTTAAAGTTTACTAATCTTTATTAATTAATTTAATCTTTAGCATCAACTTAGTACTAATCTACGCTAACTAGTTAGATAAGTATAATTAAAATAACAATGATTAAGGTGTTTTATCAATTAAATGAAATAGTAAGGGTAGAATGGTAAAACTATATAGTTACGTTGGAGAAAATGGCATCCCATCCTAAGACCTATTTAGAAATGAGGGAGAATGATCGAGCGTCATCAATTACACGCCGTAGAGAGAGTGGGAGACATGAAGAGAGAAGAGTGAGAAAGGATTTTAGAGGGATAACCTAGAAATTGAAGCGCAAAGAGTTGAAATTGGATTTTAAGCTTTTAAGAAAAAATGTTCATCTCATCAAGAAGAACCCATGAAGCTAAAAAGATATGATTTATATATTATGAGGTTAAGATAATTATGCTTATTAATATGATTAGATTATTGATAAGTGAAGATCATAGAATAATCAATAATTTTATAAGTGAATTGTGAGTAGTTTAAGAAAATGAGAAGTTATGCTCTATGGTTCTTTGTATTGGATACATATATGACACATATGAAGGAAATTGGGAATGAGTAGATGTTTTGCATATTTTACCAAAGTTGTTACAAAACTGTTAAATTTATGCAGCTTCAGATGTGTTTTAGAAACTTGAGTTAGACTACTCTATTGGTTGTTAGCACGTCAAACTATACATATTGAGTGATATTTGGACTTTCGAATCATAGCATTTTAAAATGTTTAAAGTAAGTTATGATATATTTGAAATTATGTATAATGTTAAGAAAGTAAGGTGAAGGTGAATACACTGTTTTACCTACTGCTAGAAAAATTTGCTGATTATCACTAAGATAAGTAGTATTATATGTAATTTTCCCTTAATCAAGCCTACATCCTAAAACATTAAAAATTTGTTTCTAGTAATTTGTGATATGATGAATTATTGTGCTCATGTTACGCAGATGATGAATTGTTTAGTATATTCATATCAAGCATGTTTACGAGTATTTCATGCATCATGTTTTTCTAAAAAGTTATAAACTATTTTTATGGATGAGATTTCGTATGAAATAGAAAAAAAAATGATTATTTCGAGTTGAGCTTGATTTATTAAACAAAGAAGAGAGTAAAACAATTGAAGAGAAAATTACATAAATGTCACTGATAAGAGGTTTGAGTTAGATGTACGGCTAGGTAGACTCAAATTTGTGATCTCTCATCTCTTAGAAATGACTTGGTTATCGTTTTACGTGGACTTAAAAATGTGGTCTTCCATCCTTCTCAAGAAGCCACGATGATAAGAAACTATATAAATTAAAAAGATCTTGAACAAAAAGAAAAGTAAAGTTTTACTTAAACATACCGTGCACTATTTACTCAGTCTGGGCTCATAAATGAGTTTCATGATATAGATGAGAGGACATGTATGAAAAGGTGTACGATGTGAATTGCTTTGTTCGTGGTGAGGATTGGTGTTGTTTCATTGAGTTTTGACCTGTGTCAAGGATTTTGAAAGTCATAAACAATATTTATAAAAAAAGTTTTAAACTTTTATATATAGTTTATAAATTGATTAGTGGACCCAGTATGTATTTTGTAGTTGTGTTTTAAGTAAATGTAATCTTTATAGCACTGAACAGTTTGTATGAGAAAACGTTTTCTACTGCAAATAAAAAAATCAAGCTAAAAAGGACCGATCTCTACAGGTTCAAGATGGTACGAAAACAAGCAACAATGGAAAGCACCTATGAGAGGAGGGGACAAGGAATAGGAGGAGAAAGGGCAACTTTCAAGGCAGTTCTTGAAGTTGTTGATTGATCTAAGATCTAATACTCTATATATGGTCCAGCCTTATGCATAGATGGATGACTGCATCAGTCCAACCCCTCTCCCTCTGTCAAAAGAAAAATGAATTATTTTCACTGTTCTTCACTATGATGGTGATGATGGCCTGGTGGGTCTTCTTTTCTCGTTGTTTGATGAGCGAAGTGGTGTAGCCGCAGAAGGGACAACTCACACTGTGGACGCGGTAGCAGAAGGGTGCGATTTTGGAGGAGCAAATGGAGCTGATGGGAATCATTTTGTCTTCGTGATTTAGATGCTTCCAACCTCGATTCTTTCTCAATCTTGTTTCTATATCCTTCCATCTGTCTATTTTTTGCAGAATTCGATTCTCAATCTCTACTTCTGCGTTGATTCTAGCCTCGATTTCTTCTTTCTTGAGTCTTTAAGCGAGATTGAGAGTCATGGCTTATCGGCGGAGACAGCAGGTCGTGCAATCATCGAGGCCTCCTATCTCAGTTGGGGAGGAAGAACCTGTGCGGAACCCTAGCCGTTCAGTTGCTCTCTCACGTGAGGAGGTGGATTAGGATGCTTTCGAGGGTTCTGAAGATGTCCCTGTCGGCATACACTCCTCGGATTCGTCGTCGTCGTCATCCCTAGCCGCCAAAGCCATGAGAGCCTCCTCGGCTCATCGGGACTCCTCCCACTCATCCGCCTACGCTTCTCAGCCTGCTTCCCGCTTTTCCAACCCCGCATCCTCTTATTCTTATACTTCATCTTTCCCTCCGTCCCAGGTTGCCATCAGATTTTTTTTGGTCGGAAACTGTAGTTAGAGGAACTCGACAAGGGAAGTGAAAGAAGGGTTGCCAGCATGGGGAGGACGCGCCGAGGTTGCAGCGCAAGAAGTCACATGTAATGTTAGAAATGTCAATTTTATCGGAATCTTTTTATGTGACTATATTTCAAAGCGGACTAAAGGATGAAATTAAGTCGATGGTTAGAATGCTGCAACCAGTAATGTTAGGGCGTTTTTATGAGATTGCTTTGTTGCAAGAGAAAGCTACTAATGCCCTACAGAGGACGCCTAAGACTAAGCAGCAATTTACAACATCTAAGTGGCATACCCATAATATAAACAGAGAATGGAGTTCCCAAAATAATATGTTTTGACATATTACTACATCTGAGTACAATGCTAAGAGAGCACAAGGGCTGTGTTATAAATGTGATGAAAAATACATACCGGGTCATGTTTGTAAAAATCGCATGGTACATTTTATGTTGGTTGATCATACTGAAGAGCTAGCCAGGACTGAAATAGACGAAGGGGTAGTACAATTTGTAGATGAACATTCGCCAGATTCGATATCTTTACATGCATTAGCAGGGGAAGCTCCTCATGGTACAATTAGAGTGGAAGGGTTTGTTAAGAAAGAGCCGATATCGATTCTATTAGACACCGGCAATTCTCACAGCTTCATAGACTTAACCGTGGCTAAAAAATTTCATCTCCAAGTAGATTATCATACTTTACTAGCAGTGGTGGTGGCTAACGGGGAAAAGATACATAGTTATAAACTCTATAAACCGGTATGTTGGAGGATGGGTAAATGGGAATTTGTTTTTCAATTCCGGGCATTAAAATTGGGAGCTTGTGATATGGTGTTAGGAGCGGACTGGTTAAGCCAGTATGACCCAGTTTCATTCCACTTCAAAAAGGGACGGATGGAATTCAATCGAGAAGGTGAGAATATTTGCTTAAATAGAACACAAGCTGCTCTTACATTAAATATGATTCAAAATCTCCAATTGAGCAAGTGGTTGGAAAGACAAGATCATGGGGTATTTGCTCAAATTACAACTATGAGCTACCAAAAGAAGACTCTGCCTCCAATTCAAATTGTAAAACTGATTGAACAATTCCATGATATTTTTGAAATGCCACAAGGGCTTCCTCCAAAGAGGGCTCATGACCACCCAATTCCTTTAGCTCCTGGCTCTAAACCATTTAAGGTACGACCTTATAGATACCCTTATATACAGAAAGCAGAGATTGAAAAGCTAGTGAAGGAGATGCTTGAAATGGGGATTATACAGCCAAGCTCAAGTTCTTTTGCATCGTCGGTGCTGCTAGTTAAAAAAAAAGATGGATCATGGCGTTTTTGTGTGGATTACCGACAGTTGAATCAATTGACACTCAAGGATAAATTCCCTATGTCGTTGATAGAAGAGTTCATCGATGAATTAAATGGAGCGGCTTATTTTTCTAAGATGGACTTAAGGGTTGGATATCATTAAATCCGAGTTAAGGCAGAAGATATCCACAAGACGACATTTCAGACTCACCAGGGTTTTTACGAGTTTAAGGTGATGCCCTTCGGGCTAACTAATGCACCAGCTACGTTCCAGGCATTAATGAACGACATATTTCAGAGGTACTTAAGGAAATTTATCTTAGTTTTCTTTGACGATATTCTAGTATAGCAAGACTCTTGATGAACATGTAAAACACGTTAGAATCGTGTTGGAAATTCTTTGACAGCAAAAGTTATTCGCTAAGAGGAGTAAATGCAGTTTTGGACAGCAGCAAGTAGACTACTTGGGACATGTCATCAATCGGGAGGGAGTGACTGCTGACCCGGCCAAGATAGAATGCATGATTAATTGGCCTTCTCCAACCGATATTAAGGGTCTCCGAGGTTTTTTGGGGCTCACCGGCTATTATAGAAAATTTGTGAGAAATTATGGAATTATCGCTCGACCCCTGACAGAACTTCTTAAAAAAATGCATTCAAATGGAATCAAGAAGCACAACAAGCATTTGACAAACTTAAGAGAAGCATGAGCACAACACCAGTACTACAATTGCCAGATTTTTCACAAAAGTTCATCGTAGAAACGGATGCAAGTCAAAAAGGAATGGGGGCAGTTTTGATTCAAAATCAACGTCCGGTGGCATTTCTTAGTCGAGCTTTCGGACCTCGAAATTTGGGATTGTCCATTTATGAAAAAGAACTTCTAGCCTTGATTCATGCAGTGACCAAATGGAGGCATTAATTGGAGGGTAACAAATTTATTATCCGAACTGATCAGCAAGCGTTGAAATATTTGCTCGAACAACGATTGACGACTTCTTTCCAACAAAAATGGCTTACTAAGCTCTTGGGGCTATCATATGAGATTCAATATAAACCAGGCAAATATAACACGGTGGTTGATGCCTTGTCAAGGAGAGATCATATAGAAGGGAAATGCTTGGCGGTAAGTTTGGTTATTCCTAAATGGATTCAGGAGGTCCAAGAGAGTTATCAAAATGACTCAGTCACTCAAACATTAATTCAACAACAAGTTGCTGCTCCAGATTCTCCCAATGACTATAGATTTTGTAATGGGCTGTTATATTTCAATGACAGAGTGGTCATCAGATCATCAGGAGATATAAGGAAGAAGATTATACAATCAATACACGATTCTCAGGAAGGCGGACATTCAGGGGTCCACGCATCTATTGACCGAGCCAAAAGATATTTTTTTTGGCCACAGATGACTCGAAAAATTAAAGAAGTTGTACTGCAATGTGAAGTATGCCAACGTTGTAAGGGAGAACATTTTGTTGCGCACCAAACGGAAGTAGAATCTGGTAGTCTTCAAAACGTAAAAACAACTTGCAAATACAAGAACAACACCCTACACCTAACCCACAAATCCTCCACATAAGACTTGGCTAAACTCTAAAATAACTTCTTGCATGTTCAAAAACTACCTACTAACAGAACAACCCGACCACTTAAACAAACCAGTCAACATCTATTGTCCTTGTCACTATGGACAACAAAATCACAAAAAGAGTAAATAAGCCCCACAAAATAAACGTACGCAGCAAATCATCACTTCTCCCTTCTTTTGTAGCATTTACCAAATAACCCTTGTTCCACTGAATTATGTGCAACATTACTCCACCCCTTTGACTCCGACCTTGTCCTCAAGGTCAAAGTTCAGAAACTGTTCTCGCAGCATCGACACATCTTCCCACGTGGCGTCTTCTGGTGTGTCCGAGCTCCATTTCACCAAGACTTGATCCCCCGATACAGATTTGCGTTGTTGAAGTACTTCTTTAGGCATCACCCCGTCAATTTCTCTTGAATCGCCAACAAGGACAGGTGCTGTTTGAATTGGAGGATTCCCCACCACTTTTTTGAGTTTGGAGACGTGGAACACTAGATGGACTCTTGACCCTTCAGGTAAAAGTAGTTTGTAGGCCACGTTGCCCACCCTTGCGACAATCCTGAAAGGACCAAAAAATCGTGGAGGTAATTTATGATTTGAGCGGGAATGTACCGATGTTTGGTGGTAAGGTTGGAGTTTCAGCCACGCTAGCTCTCCCACTTCAAACGTACGTTCCACTCGAGAAGAGTCTGCCATTTTCTTCATTCTAGCTTGAGCTCGAGTTAGATTCCCCCTCAATTGTTGAAGTATAGCATCTCTTTCCTGGAGTTGTTGGTCAAGGGAGCCTACGACCGTCTTGCCACCACAATATCGAACTAGGGTGGGGGGGTCTCGCCCATAAACAGCCTTGAACGGCGTCATTGCTATGGCGCTGTGGTAGTTGGTATTGTACCATAATTCTGCCCAATGTATCCATTTAGCCCATAGTTTCGGATTCTCTGATGTTAAACGTCTCAAATACGCTTCCAAGCATCGATTCACCACTTCGGTTTGCCCATCCGATTGAGGGTGATATGATGAACTCATACTTAAGCGAGTATTTTGCAGGCGAAATAGTTCCTTCCAAAAATTACTTGTGAAAATTCGGTCACGATCGCTTACTATGCTTCGGGGAATTCCATGTAGCCGGACAATTTCCTTGCAAAATAATTCTGCCACTTGGCTTGCCGAATAAGGATGCTTGAGAGGAATAAAGTGTGCAAACTTGGTCAATCGATCTACTACCACCAAAATCGAGTTGAACCCCTTGGATTTGGGTAGGCCTTCGACAAAATCCATTGATATGTCCTCCCACACTAGATCCGGTATGGGTAAAGGCTGGAGCAACCCTGCAGGGCTTGTGGAATCAACCTTGTTTTGTTGGCAAATTGTGCAAGCTGCCACCATTTGTTGGACATCTCGTTGCAATCCCTTCCAATAAACATTGGCGCTAATGCGCTTTAGGAAACACCAGACTCCCGAATGACCTCCTATGGGCGTATTGTGGAACTCATTTAACAGTTGTTGCTTTAGAGAGGACGATTGAGGTATAACTATCTTCCCTTTATAAAGTAGAATGCCATTTTGCATCTCATACTTGGGATTGACCTCCCTGCCAGCAAGAATGTCACTACAAATTGTTTTTAATAGTGGGTCCATCTCTATTTCCCGCTTGAGAGTAGCTGTGTCCAAGAAATTTGGGCAAGAAATCTGGAAACACTCATTTTCTGTCCAGCCACCCCTTCGAGACAAGGCATCTGCTACCTTGTTATCTTTCCCCGGTTTATACACTATTTGGAATTCGTAACCCATCAATTTAATCAACCACTTGTGTTGTTCTGGAGTTGTCAGCCGTTGTTCCAACAAATACTTAAGGGATTTCTGGTCGGTATAAATACTAAACCGCCAGCCAAGGAGGTATGGACGCCATTTTTGCACTGCTAGAACCAAGGACATAAGTTCCCTCTCGTAAACCGACTTTTCTTTGGTCCTGCTTGACAACCCTTTACTGAAAAAAGAAATTGGGCGACCTTGTTGCATTAAAACCGCTCCTAGCCCCGCTCCAGAAGCATCCACCTGTATTTCGAAGGGCTTATCAAAATTTGGCAGCCCCAGCACCGGCGTGGAGGACATGGCTCCCTTGAGGGTAACAAAAGCCGATTCAGCTTCCTTGGACCAATGGAAGGCTCCTTTCTTCAATAGCTCCGTGAGAGGCCTTGCAATCACTCCATATCCTCTGATAAAGCGCCTATAATATCCCGTGAGACCAAGGAATCCCCTCAAATCTTTAACCATACGAGGGGTTGGCCAACTCACCATCGCCTGAATCTTATCTTCCTCTGCTGCTACCCCCTTGCCGGAAAGAATATGCCCCAAATAATTGATGCTTGCTTGGAAGAATGAACTTTTCTTGGTATTTAATACAAATTTCTCCTTGCTAAGGACCTGTAAAACTGCCTTCAAATGTTCAGAATGAGCATTGATACTCCGGCTATACACCAGTATATCGTCCATGAATATTAAAACAAACTTCCTTAAGTACGGTTTGAAAAGCTCTGTCATAATAGCTTGGAAAGTAGCAGGGGCATTCTTAAGTCCAAAGGGCATGACTAAAAACTCATAGTGGCCTTCGTGAGTGCGAAAAGCCGTTTTTGCTACATCTCTCGGAGCCATACGAACTTGATGGTAACCACTTTTGAGATCTAGCTTGGAAAAACAAGTCGCCCCATATAGCTCGTCGATCAACTCTTCGATAACAGGAATCGGAAATTTGTCCGATATTGTAATCTTGTTCAACTCCCTGTAATCAACACAGAATCTCCATCCGCCGTCCTTTTTCCTTACCAACAACACTGGACTCGAATAAGGGCTTTCGCTGGGTCGTATAAATCCCACCTCTAACATATCCTTGATTAGTTTTTCAATTTCGTTCTTCTGCATATAGGGATACCAATATGGCCTGACGTGGGGAGGGGCAGCCCCTTCTTGGAGATGAATCTCGTGGTTTCTGAATCGAGCAGGACGCAGGCCGCGGCACTCCGTAAAAACAGCCGGGTGTGCAGCCCGTAATCGGTCAAATAAGTCCTGTGTGTCCTTGGACTTTGGTAACTGCCCACCATTTTCCACTGATTGGACTTCCACGAAGAAACATTGATCTCCATAGTTGTATAATTTTGCCATGCCTATGTTCAGCATAGGTTCCCCGATTAGAGTGTGAACAGAGCCGTGGACTTTAAACTTTAGCCAAAGTTGTTGGAAGTTGGCTTGGAACGTTCCCAATTGACGGAGCCAGTCCATTCTGAGCACCAAATCCACACTCGGTATTGGGAAAGGGTAAGCGGTGATATCAAATCCCACCCCCTGCAAACTAACCGGTATATTCAGGAAAACAGAGCTTATCATCATGCTGAATCCATCTCCAACCTTTACCGGAAAAGCAGAGGTCTGCTGTTGCCGTAAACCCAGCCTTTCTGTCGAATTTTTGTTGATAAACGAGCAGCTTGCCCCTGAATCGATTAATGCCACAATTTCCTGGTCCTGAATAGCCCCTCGCATTTTAAAAGATCTGGCTCCATTAACCCCTGCCAAAGAAAACAAGGAGAGCTCTGGTTGGAACATCATTAGCCCTTCACCGTCCTCTCCGGGGTCCTCGTGAAGCTCAGGCTGTGATTGCTGCAAGTCTTGCTCTTCCGTTGTTTCTTCTTCCGTTTGGGCCTCGAATATTTTCAGGATCCCCTTGCAACGATGTCCCGGTTCCCACTTATCTCAACATCGGAAACACAAGTTAGCTTCCCGCCTTCGCTGACGCTCAGCCTGAGGAATTACCGGCGGCACACGAGTAGAAATTCCATCCACTCGGGTTCCCGGCGTCGCTCCTGGACGAAATCCACTTCTCCCCGCAGTCGATGAACCAAACGATGCCCTAATTACGCCAATGCCTTGGCCTGTTGGGTTATCTCTTCTAGCGGGCTTATTCCTCAGTTTGTTCTCATACGAGAGGGCCAACATTAGGGCTTCGTAGACATTACGGGGTCTCAATATCCGCACATCATCTTGCAGATCGGTAGAAAGCCCATTCAGGAAGGCCCCAAGAGTCGTTTCCCGATCCATCCCCCTTATGCGGGCCGCCAGGGTTTGAAACTTATCCCCGTAATCTTCCACACTTCCGGTCTGTCGTAGGCCCATCAATTGTTCTTGGACCGACTTGAAGTCTTTGGGTCTGAACCTCTGCCCCAAGGCGTGTCTAATGTCCTCCCAGCCCAAATTGGGCTCTTCTTCGCACAACTAGTCATAGAAGTCCCAAGCTCGGCCCACTAAATAATCTGATAGAATTTGAGCTCTGTTTTGGGGAGGGATTTGCCCAACCCGAACAAATCTGTCGGCCTTTTTGCATCAGGACTCCCAGTCGTCCCTGTCGAACAACGGCAACTCTGCCCTAGGCCATCCATCACCACCAGACCGCCGATGGAAGTCAGCCGGATTCTTTCTCTCCGCGAAACTGGGCGGCGACTCCCTGAAGAGGCTATTGTCCCGAATCTCCCTGTACTCATCTCTCTTGAACCCTTCCTTATGTGCTTGAGGAGTCGACCTCCGGTCCTCACCCCCACTGGGGAGTTGATTGAACTTAATCGGCCCTGGATCAGGCGGAAAGCTAACAGGCGCCTTCCCCTTCAGATTGGTCGAAGACGAGGCATGAGCTTCGCCTCCCGCCGAACGTTCATAGGCTGTGCGGAGAAATGCTAAATCCGCCATAAGCTCCGGCAACTCCCTTAACCTTTCTTCAACAGTTGATAGTTTCTCTTCCACCCTGTTCAATTGTTCCATATGTTTCCCCACTACTCCTTTCATTTCCTGCATTTCTTTCTCGAACTCCTCCCTCCTTTCCTCTTTGTTTGATGTTTTAGCCATTAATCAAAAGTATGGCTCTGATACCAATGTTGCGCACCAAACGGAAGTAGAATCTGGTAGTCTTCAAAACATAAAAACAACCTGCAAATACAAGAACAGCACCCTACACCTAACCCACAAATCCTCCACAGAAGACTTGGCTAAACTCTAAAATAACTTCTTGCATGTTCAAAAACTACCTACTAACAGAACAACCCGACCACTTAAACAAACCAGTCAACATCTATTGTCCTTGTCACTTTGGACAACAAAATCACAAAAAGAGTAAATAAGCCCCACAAAATAAACGTACGCAGCAAATCATCACTTCTCCCTTCTTTTGTAGCATTTACCAAATAACCCTTGTTCCACTGAATTATGTGCAACACATTTACCTTACCCAGGACTATTGCAACCATTACCGATTCCGAATACACCGTGGTCTCATATTGCCATGGATTTCGTGGAGGGTTTGCCTAACTCTAAGGGTAAGACTTCTATACTAGTTGTGGTGGATAGATTTACTAAATATGGTCACTTTATAGCTCTTAAGCACCTGTTTACTGCACCCGGCATCGCTCAAGTATTTATGGACAACATTCAAAAATTACATGGATGTCCTATAAGTATAGTGACAGACGGGGATAAGGTTTTCACAAGTAATTTTTGGCAAGAATTATTCAAGCTCCTAGGAGTGAAGTTACGAATGAGCACGGCATACCACCCACAATCGGATGGCCAAACCGAACGATTGAATCAAGTCCTCGAGATGTACCTAAGATGTATGACTTCTCACCAACCAAGGAAATGGAGCGAATGGCTCTCACTAGCGGAATGGTGGTATAATACCTCTTTCCAATCAGCAATTAAAATGACACCCTTTGAAGCCTTATATGGCATGACACCGCCACACTTATTGTTGGGACCTTATCAGCTATCACACGTTGCAGCAGTCAATGATGTGATTTCAGCACGACAAAAAATGGATAGATTACTTAAAGAAAGACTTACACAGGCGCAAGCACGAATGAAATTATATGCGGATCGCAACCGCTCAGAGCGCCAATTTGAGGTACATGATTGGGTTTTTTTGTGCCTTCAACCGTTTTCACAACAATCGGTAGCAGCAAGAGAGAATAATAAGTTGGCTGCAAAATATTATGGTCCATATGAAATTATTCAGAAGGTTGGAAATGTAGCGTATGAGTTGAACTTACCTCCTAGTGCAAAAATTCATCCTGTTTTTCATGTATCTCTGCTGAAGAAAAAGATTGGCGACAACCAGACTCCTGTCCAAGAATTGCCAACCCATTTGATGACTCCAAATAATTTACGAATTCCTAACACAGTTTTGCAGGTTAGAATGGTGAAACAAAATAATCATTCTGTTACAGAATGGTTGATTCAGTGGGAGGGCCAAGAGGAAGAAGAGGCTTCGTGGGAGGACGCGAATGACATCCTGTAGAAATTTCCGCAATTTTGACCTTGGGGACAAGCTCGAGCTGGTGAGGAAGGCTTTCACGAGAGGAACTCGACAAGGGAAGTGAAAGAAGGGTTGCCAGCATGGGGAAGACGTCGTCGGAGGTTGCAGCGCAAGAAGTCAGAAAATCCAAGGAAGAAATAGTCGTTGCATTTAAAAGTAAAGTATTATAGAACGGTGTCGTAATAGTCTACGTGGACCCGTGCCGTTAGTTACTTAAGGAGGAACAATAAGCGTGAAGAGGCGTCGATTAGTTGGAATATGATTCTCCCCTCTGCTACCTCTCTCTCTACCTTTTCTATCTCTCTCTACATTTTCTTATTCTCTTCTTCTTCTTACTTTTTACTACTATGTTTATCGTCTTTTACTTAATTCCTGTAGCTATGGATGATACTGTTTTGGCTCAGGATAAGTGCTATTGAATATTCAATATATTGAAAGAAGTACGTGTGATTGAACTGTGCAGGAAAACAACCATTGCAAGGGAACGTAGATTACGGGTTTCTCCCGTGACACCTTACAAGATAAATTCTTGGTTACGAATGGCAACATTACTGGCTGATTTGATTCATGGTGGCTTTAACTCTAAATGGACTTCAATGCATTTTAGTAAACTCAGCCTCTTAATCTTTACTACAATTAGAGATTATAATTTGTAGCTCATTTCTTGCAAAATAAATTTCTAGTTACGAATTGCAACATTGATGGCTGATTCGATTGTTGGTAGCTATAACTCTAAAATAGACATTGATGCTTTTTAGTAAACTCAGACTCTTACTTCTTACTACATCAGACATTAGCATTTTCCATTTTTTTTGTATCTACGGTTCATTTATTTAATAATCTATAGAGTTCATTTTTTTCAAATTTATGGATGTAGGATTCAACTCCAGTTGAGTATACGTCAATGAAAAATTTGAATGAATCAAAGCACGGCTTCTGGGGAGCTCTTGCAAGGAAGGCTAAATCTATTATAGACGATGAGGATGGTGGCCAACAATCTGCTACATTTTCTAGAACAAGAGATCAAGTGCCAAGTTCAGCTGGAAGGGAAAAGGTGAGCATTGGGATTGTCTCACTATTCTTTGGATTTGTAGGATAAGTGAGACAACATTAAATTAAAATTAGCAACAGTAGAAGATTTACATAAGTACTATAAATAATGATGCTATTTTTTTTATCACATTGGTATTTGCAGTTTACTAGTAGAGGTCACTCAGATGAGCATAATGAGAAAGTGGACGGTTCAACATTACAGAACGGGTTGGGTGCGATTGCATCGTCCCTCAACTATTTAGGTGGTACAATTGGGAATGCCTTTGAGGTATATCGAATTTTAGATTTAGTAAAGAAATGCACGGCTTTCTTTTTCAGTCAATCTAGTTGTCATCTACGTTGGCTTTTCTATGTCATGAGAACTGACATTGGGAAATATTACTTATGTATGCATTTTTTTTACAATGTAATGTTGCACTCCCCCTGTACATAGGCTTAAAATGTGCATGCACATGCTACTTCTGTTGTTTTTGTCATACAATTGTAAACTTTACATCTTTTAAGTTACCGATATTGTTATGCTTTGATGAATTTCCATCACCTCTCCAGGAGAGTATTACAATTGTGGAGAACAGGACTGCTGACATTATTCAAGAAACTCGAAAGCTGACATGCCCGGAAGCCATAGCTTGGCCGAGAGCCCTCAACAACCGGAGGGTGCAATGACCCGTAGCCGAGCAAGGAGTTTTACTAATGTGTTTGTTGATTTTGCAGGAATAATAATACCTCCTTTGAATCTCCATGATGCCCCCTCACCGGTTGATATGGAGCACCCCAAATACTACCTTAGGTGGGAGTGTGAAGGAGGAGAGAAGACAACCGAAATCCAAACTCCTCCTCGGCAAGATGATCCATCCGAGCCTTGGCAACCTCCTTCTCCAAGTGGAATAGAAGAAGAGTAAAGTATGCAGCATGGGAAGGATACCTTAAAGTGGTGAGATCTTGGAAGGAAACCTCGGTATAGGGGTTTTGGCTTGTGATAACCGTGTGTGTAATAAGTTGCATGGTTTACGTGAAAACCATGCAAGTGTTTGATTTCTCTTTGTTGTAAGATATTAAAACGTGGCTGTACGTATTTTTAGTCTTAGGGAAGCTTTAGGCATGGGAGAACTCTTTGACTTAGTAACCCATACCTCTAGCAAGTGATAAAGTCAAGGTGGGCCCCATGGCCATCCCCCCCTTTGTTGGCTAATCACTTAGGTTAGTAGATGTCATTATTTTTGTGTTTGTAGCTCGTGGAGGAATGGGGTTTTACCTTCCCCTTCCTTGCATTTTCAGATCAGAAAAGATTGAATTGAAGAAGCTTTGTGCTCTCCCCTTTTCTCTCACGGCAAGGCTAATCAAAGGTGAGTAACATCCTTTGCTTGGAGTTGTCTTGGTGTTGGTGTCTTTTGCTAGAGTCACTAAGCCCTAGTTTAACTTCCCTCCACCTCCATTGGATCAAGGTGAGGTTAAACATCCCATAGCTTTCATTCCATCCTCGGCCTTTTGGCTAATTTGTGGTGTTTTGCCGAAATCTGCCAACCGAGAGCCTCCAAAAGCTCTCAATCGGTGTCCAGTGCTATCTTTTGTTTTCTCCGTGCGATTTCAGACCAACTTTGGCTGAAATCTTCTCCTCTCTTTGTGTCAATTTCTCCCACTGATTTCTCATGCACAGCGTTTTCCAATCGGGAGATGTGCATTGACCTTACTACCCCTTTTTCAGCCATTCCCTGCACTGTTCCTGTCTTCCAGAATGTGTCCCCGTGCCATCTCCTAAATTCCACGTGCGTTTGATCTTAAATTTGGACGCAAGTGACTTAAGTCTTTATATTTTAATTGTGTCAAGTTGTTTTATTAAATGCCCGTATGCATTTGGCAAATTGGCGTGACAACTTCCCTGTTCTGCCTTTCCTTCTATTCTCGATAAACTGTTTGTCCACTTAAAAGTCGTTCCGTGCGTTTTTGAGTTTACCTCGTGCGTTTTATTTGAATTTTGGGCTGAACTAAGTTTATAACTTGAATTTATTTTATCCTAAGTTTCGGACCCCAATTCTGTATGCAATTCTCTGAGTGACCGAACCAAAACCCTCCCCTGTTTTCATCTTTTCTCTCGGCTAGCATTTGGTTAACCGTCTCTCGTCCCCTCTTTGCTCCTCCCCCAACACCTCCGCATCTTGGAGCGTGTCATCTGGTATCAGAGCACCAACTTTCCTTTCCCACTCTTCCATTGCTGACCTTTGACTTCAATTGGTGTTTGTGACACAATACATTGCTATATGACAACTAGAAGTGGTGTTGCATTACCTTCTAGCCGAGAAGCCCCATCTACTAGTGAACCTCATCACCCCCGACCAACATCTCCTCAAGACATGGAAGTTAGACTTCAAAATCAGATTGATGACCTAGCTCAACGCTTGGATCAAAGATTTGATGTGATGATGCAAAGAATGGAGGCATTGGCTAACGGTGACCGCCAACCGACTACACCCGGGAGAAGAACGGGAGGGCTCAACCGAGGGCGGCCAATGAACATAATGGACTCGGATGAAGAGTTTGACCATGTGGATCGGCCATTTCGAGAAGATGACCTTCGGCATCATAAGGTTAACATCCCACCTTTTAATGGATCTTGTAACGGTGACACTTTCTTGGATTGGCTAGATAAAGTAGAAAAAGTCTTTGAATGCTTCAATTATTCCGAGAGGACCAAGATTCAACTAGTGTCTCTAGAATTTAATGGATATGCTAGTTTGTGGTGGGAGAGTTTGAAGGCTCAAAAGAGGAGAAACCGAGAGGATGAAATTACCTCTTGGAGGACTATGAAGGAACACATGAAGAAGAGGTTTGTACCTCATCACTACAAGCAAGAATTGTTCTATCAACTCCAAGGACTACGGCAAGGGACATCCTCGATTGAAGACTATTTAACGGAGTTTGAGACTTTGAGAATCCGATGTGATTTGGAAGAACCCGATGAACAAATTGTGGCTAGATTTTTGAGAGGATTAAACAAGGAGATTGGGGATATAGTAGAACTTCAAATGGTGGAGAATCTGGATGAAGTAATCCAAGTGGCCCTAAGGGTGGAGAGACAACTAAAGAGGAAGGGCAAGGGGACTAGTACTCGGTTTCCCCAACAATACAATACCCCATATAAAGCTAAGCAAAAACCGGAAGATAAGTATCCTCCAAAGAAGCCTTGGCAGCAAAGGGTTGATGACGGAGTTCCTAAACTATTGGACAATGCAAATAGACCAAGGGCTAGAGAGATCAAATGCTTCAAGTGCCTCGGCTTGGGGCACATTGCCTCTCAATGTCCAAACAAAAGAGTAATGGTGATGATAGAGGGAAGCAATGAAGTAGTGAGTGAAGATGAGACTCATGAAGATGTTGAGGAAGAACCCGAGCCAAAGGAAGAAATTTGCCATGCACAAGAGGGACCATTACTTATGGTGATCCGAAGAGCATTAACCTCCCAAAGCCGACCCGAGGATGCACAACGGGAAAATTTGTTCCATAGCCGGTGTCTCATTCAAGGCCGAGTGTGCTCTCTCATAATTGATGGGGGAAGTTGCACAAATGTGGCTTCCAAGGATTTGGTGGAGAAACTTGGCCTCCAAACCGAAGAGCACCCAAACCCCTACAAATTAAGGTGGCTAAATGATAAGGAAGACATCAAGGTCACCAAAAGAACAAAGGTGGAATTCTCAATCGGTGGATATGAAGATTCGGTAACATGTGATGTAGTCCCCATGAATGCAAGCCACATTTTATTGGGACGGCCATGGCAATTTGATAGGAGAACTATGCATGATGGCTACAACAACCAATACTCTTTTAAATGGGGAGGAAGGAGTATCAAATTGACCCCTCTTCAACCGGAGCAAATAGCAAGAGATGAGGCATCTAGAAGAGAAGGTGCAACCAAGCAAGTTTTGCTGATGTCAAGAAAGGAGTTGGATCGGTCTATCCAACGAAGTGAGCCAATCATCCTCATTGTGTTTCGGGAGAGGTTGGAAGAAATTGGAGGAGCCCCTAAAGAGGTCGTAGCACTACTTGAAGAGTACAAAGATGTGTTTCCCGAAGACTTACCTCACGGCTTACCTCCAACCCGTGGCATAGAGCACCAAATTGATTTGCAACCGGGAGTGGTGCTCCCTAATCGGCCATCCTACCGCATGAACCCCGAGGAGACTAAGGAGTTGCAAAGACAAGTCCAAGAACTTTTGGACAAAGGATACATCCGGGAATCCTTGTCACCATGCTCGGTGCCCGCACTTTTGGTGCCCAAAAAGGATGGGAGTTGCCGCATGTGTATAGATAGCCGGGCCATAAATCAAATAACCATCAAGTATAGGTTTCCAATGCCTAGACTTGAAGATTTATTGGATGAACTCAGCGGGGCAGCATACTTCTCCAAGATAGATTTGAAGAGTGGTTATCACCAAATCCGAATGAAGGAAGGAGATGAATGGAAAACCGCTTTCAAAACAAAGTATGGCCTCTTCGAATGGTTAGTGATGCCTTTCGGGCTATCTAATGCCCCTAGCACATTTATGAGATTGATGAATTATGTGCTTAATGATTTCTTGGGAAAATTTGTGGTTGTCTACTTTGATGATATTTTGGTGTATAGCCGAAGCTATTTGAATCATGTAGGCCACCTTCGGATTGTGTTTGACACACTAAGGAAGGCACATCTTTATGGGAATCTTAAGAAGTGTGCTTTTGTGCAAGAGAGAGTTCACTTTTTGGGATTCATCATTTCACACAAAGGCATGGAGGTAGACCAAGCAAAAATTGAGGCCATTCGGGATTGGCCAATTCCAAAGACCATCTCGGAAATAAGGAGTTTCCATGGCCTAGCTTCCTTCTACCGAAAGTTCATTAAGGGGTTTAGTACAATAGTGGCTCCCCTCACCGATTGTACCAAGAAGGGAAGAGACTTTGAATGGACTACCAATTGCCAACAAAGTTTTGATCAAATCAAGGAGGAGCTTTGCAAGGCACCCGTGCTCATGTTGCCCGACTTCAACAAAGTATTCGAGATAGAATGTGATGCTTCGGGATTGGGGGTTGGGGCTGTTCTAACTCAAGAGGGCAGACCTCTAGCCTATTTTAGTGAAAAGTTAAAAGGGGCCATCTTGAACTACTCAACCTATGACAAAGAGTTTTATGCTCTAGTCCGAACCATTGAGATTTGGCAACACTATCTCCTTCCGAAGGAATTTATAATCCATACCGACCATCAAGCTCTCAAACACATTAGGAGCCAAGGAAAACTTAGCAAGAGACATGCTAAGTGGGTGGAGTTCCTTGAACGATTTCCCTACATCATCAAGTATAAGAAGGGAGAAACCAATATAGTGGCCGATGCACTCTCTAGGCGCACTATCCTCCTAACCGAGCTCAACTCAAGAATTTTGGGATTTGAATGGATCAAGGGAGCTTACAAAACAGATCCGGACTTTGGAGTGTTGTTTGAGAAGAGCTTGAATAAAGAAGAATGTGGTCATTACCTCTCGGATGGATACCTTTTTAAAGGTGGCCAACTATGCATTCCTCAAGGAGGACTCCGGGAATCACTTGTTAAAGAAGCTCATGAAGGAGGTCTTGCTGGACACTTCGGGGATAAGAAGACATTAGAGACACTTAAAGAACACTTCCATTGGCCTCATATGATCCGAGATGTGCACAAGTGGGTGGAAAGGTGCATTGTTTGCAAAAAGGCCAAAAGCCGAGTGCTCCCTCAAGGAATGTATATGCCATTGCCCATTCCTAGCCATCCTTGGGTGGAAGTAAGCATGGATTTCATCTTGGGGCTACCTCGGACTAGTAGGGGCAAGGAGGCAATAATGGTGGTGGTAGACCGATTTTCAAAGATGGCACATTTTGTGCCATGTACCAAGACAAATGATGCAAGTCAAATTGCCGAGCTCTTCTTCAAGGAAGTGGTACGTTTGCATGGAATCCCTATCTCTATAGTTTCGGATAGAGATACAAAATTTTTGAGTGCCTTTTGGAAAACTTTGTGGAGGAAACTTGGGACAAAATTATTATTTAGCACTTCCTTTCACCCTCAAACCGATGGCCAAACCGAGGTTGTCAACCGATCTTTGGGGAGCCTTTTGAGGAGTGTAGTGGGAAAGAAAATTTCGGATTGGGATGTCCAATTGCCCTTTGTGGAGTTTGCATATAATCGAAGCAAGCATAGCACCACTCAAGCTACACCCTTTGAGGTTGTCTACGGGTTCAATCCTTTGACGCCCCTTGACTTAGTGCCTTTACCTTCTAAAGATGTTATCAATCCCGATGGGGCAAGCAAAGCAAAGCAAGTTCAAAATCTGCATGAGAAGGTTCGGAAAGCAATTGAGAAGAAGAATTCTTCCTATGCAAAATTTTCCAACCGAGGCCGAAAGAATGTAGAATTCAAGGTTGGTGATTTGGTGTGGTTACATCTAAGGAAGGATAGGTTTCCCAAGCAAAGAAAGTCTAAGCTTCTTCCAAGAGCCGACAGCCCTTTTGAAATCATGGAGAAAATCAACAACAATGCATACAAGTTGAAGCTACCCGGGGAGTACGGAGTCTCGGCCTCATTTAACGTCCAAGAATTATCACCATATATAGATGGCAATGAAGAGGAGGATGATGAGGAGAACCCCTTAGATTTGAGGACAAATCCTCAAACACCCGGAGGGGGTGACATGCCCGGAAGCCATAGCTTGGCCGAGAGCCCTCAACAACCGGAGGGTGCAATGACCCGTAGCCGAGCAAGGAGTTTTACTAATGTGTTTGTTGATTTTGCAGGAATAATAATAGCTCCTTTGAATCTCCATGATGCCCCCTCACCGGTTGATATGGAGCACCCCAAATACTACCTTAGGTGGGAGTGTGAAGGAGGAGAGAAGACAACCGAAATCCAAACTCCTCCTCGGCAAGATGATCCATCCGAGCCATGGCAACCTCCTTCTCCAAGTGGAATAGAAGAAGAGTAAAGTATGCAGCATGGGAAGGATTACTTAAAGTGGTGAGATCTTGGAAGGAAACCTCGGTATAGGGGTTTTGGCTTGTGATAACCGTGTGTGTAATAAGTTGCATGGTTTACGTGAAAACCATGCAAGTGTTTGATTTCTCTTTGTTGTAAGATATTAAAACGTGGCTGCACGTATTTTTAGTCTTAGGGAAGCTTTAGGCATGGGAGAACTCTTTGACTTAGTAACCCATACCTCTAGCAAGTGATAAAGTCAAGGTGGGCCCCATGGCCATGATGTGGAATGGATCTCGAGTTTGGATGACTCGAAGATTCACGATACGTCTTGATCGGAATGGGTGATGCCGGTACACGGGATTGTGTATCGGCGGCGGTAATGGTATTGTGGAGGAAGTTTGAAAGCTCGGGAATGGGATGATTTTATGGAGGAATCGGAGATGGAGGGGAGATGGAGTAATTCAGATACTCGAGCAATCGAAGTATCGGAATCAATAGACCTTGGAGAAGACTCGGATATGACGCACCGAGACTACGACAAGGGTTGACGAAAGCTTGGCCGGATATGACCCACCGGAGAAGTAACGTCGATTTGAGTGAAGTTTATCAATAAGCCTCGACCAACTCAACGAGCCCACCCGATTTTACTAACTTAGTTGCTCGTTTTGTAGGTATCTTAGTCTCGGAAACACCTTCCGAGCATGATCGGGAGCGACCTAAGCACTCCGTTACTTGGTGCTCGGTCATTGCCGGCCTTGACGCTAGCATTGGACCGTGTCCGACCGTACCCGGACACGGCACATCCAGCAGCCCGGCCTGCGACACAGCCGAGACTCGTGACGCACCCGGACATGGTACACCCGACAGCCCGACCCACGACGCAACCGGGGCTCATGACCGAGACACGCCCCGCACCCAACGGGCACCGCTCCACGAACCCGACCCGACGACCACTCAAGCTTCGGTTGTCGGACTATCCGAAGTCCACTAGGGGCTTCGGCCCGCCAATAAGTGGCTGGCGTGAGAGAACGCACGGTCCGATCCCCTTGGATCGCGCGGTCTTCCACGGAGTCCATCTCCTCGGCCAACCCAATGCCGAGCCCGGCCACCTTAGTTTGTTTTCGCATTTAGAAGACTTAGTGAAGGAAAGATTGAAGTCTAAAGATCGAAGACGCTCAACGCACGACGAGAAGCCCAAGATGGCCGAGTCCCTAACAAGGTTCGGCCCACCATCGGCCCATTCGAAGACTTAGCCAATTTCTATCGGCCAAACATACTTAATCTTTAAGTATTTTGGTTATTTGGTTAAGATAAGGGAGAGGATCAAGTTTGACACGAGCATATCTTCGTGATGACCGTAGATCATTCATCGGACGCACGAGCATGGCCGATCTCCGAACCACCTTCGATTATCAAGGGATTTTCATGCACCAAATCTTTGGGGCATCTATTAAATCTTCAGAGGATCTTCATTCAACGGATTTCCTCAACAAACTCTCGGATCCCTTGAAGATCGCACATGACCGACCGCCGGCTCGGCCCGCCTAGACGCACCACGTGCCAATTCGAGTCATCACCGGTCCATCAAAGAACCAGACCGTGCGCTACCTCTTGTTTACCACCGAAGAGACTTTAGAAGCCCCGGATCCAGATTGGCTCGAGCCAATCCTTCATTCGTTCGGAGCTCCGCCCATGCCGACGCACTCTCTCGGTCAACCGGTCAACCTCAAGACAATCACGGTCCACTTTCGAACCAACCGATCTTCCGACCATGAATCACGGACATGGACTTCTCCAAAGTCAACATGAAGCGTTTGATCCATCCAAAGGCCGAAAGCTTCCTTCTTTTTAGTAAATTAGTTCAATTTTATTTCTTTAAGTATTGTAATTGTTTTCATTGTTCAATAGAGAGAATTTTAGTAAAAATTGTGCAAAGCACCTTCTTCCCGAAAGGATCGAAGCTCCGTCTCGATAACTCCCCTCCGGTGAGTCATATCCGGCCGAGCGTTATCAACCCTCGAGTGTTCATCGGTGAGTCATATCCGAGAAGACATTCAAGGTCTACCGAGTTCAATACTTTGATCGCTCAAGTATTGAACTGCCTTCATCCATCTCTTTTCACCATCTTCATTCCCGAGCCTTCAAACCCTTCCACAAGCCGATTCCGGTCCACATTATTGCCACCGAGTCATCTCCATAAACCACCGAGCCATTACACTATTTCCGCCACCAAACACCATTATTCCCATCACATTACGCTTCCGCAAACCCC
>QAOC01051942.1:0-37187 GCA_003255005.1 Begonia fuchsioides | reverse complement strand
AGACTTCTGCACAACTTCCAATGCAGGGAGTCTGGGAGGGTGGAAATTGGCAAAACTTAACTTCAACGAAGTGGGAAGAAATTGCAAGTGGTTTGAGGGGGAAGGCACGGGTAGATTAGAAGATATGCAGGATAGAAAATTGATGGACAGAACTGCCCGATTTCAAAAGTCGGGTAGAAGGCAGTGGAAAAAGCATGTATAACTCTTGATGGGGAGGGACTGTGGCTAAACGTAAAGAACAGTTATTTCAAGCCATGAAAGAGGAACTCACAGCCATAAAATTGGGGACTTTTGTTCACGGAAAAAAGAAATGGCACGAATTGGACTTTTGTTGCACAAATTCACTCGGGTAAGCACCAAAAACAGCAACCAACACCAAAGACAAACACAAATGCAAACAACAAATGGAGGAAGGCTATGGGATTTCCAAGCTCGCTTTTGTTCCTAAACAAGTGAGGAAGGAGGTTGGAATAAGGTTTAGTGATCCTAGCTAATCACCAACACCAAGACAAACAAGAATCAAGGATGTTACTCACCTAGATTCTCAAATGCCGTGAGAAAAGGAAGGGCTTGAGAGCTTCAAAGCTTCTTCAATTTACCAATATCTTTTCTGCCTTTCATTCAACTTGGAAGAGGGTTTCATACACCCTCCAAATTACATAAAAGAAATAAAAAAAATTAAACCTAAATTAGGGACCAATGAGTGACTAGAGTAGGAGTTAGGTGAGAATTGGGTCCCACCAAGCCTCCTATCCAACCACATGGAACTTTCAACTAAAACCACGTCCCAAGCATATCTAAAAAGAAAAGGATAAATAGAAACTTAGGGTTGGACCTAAGTTCCATCAAAAAGGGCTTGGGTTGGTCCAAACCGAACCAAAATCCCATCAAAATTGGTTCAAACCGAACCAATTTGATTACAACAAAACATACTTCCCTACTTAAAAGATTTATAACCCCAAATACATATACAAATATTCAGCACTCCTTATGGACTCTTCTTGCAAGAACTACTCTCCCATAATGGTGATGGGGCATTCGGGCATCTTAATTCATGGAGCCGGATGTGGTCACGGTTCGGGTGGGAGGCTTCGGCAAGGAGAATCTTGTAACTCGGCCAACTTCTCCTCTTCTTTATACTCCCATGTTAAGCAATGCTTGGGGAGTTCTTGATCATGATGTGAGGGAGCTCCTAAGAGATCCAAGGAAGAAAAGGTGAAACCTGCAAAATCAACAAACATGTTAGCTAGTTGTCTTGCTCGGCTCTGGATTGTCGCCCCCTTTGGTGGTTGTTGGTTCCCGAGCACATCACTCCTCCACCTCCTATGCCCTCCCAAGAACATGACTCCGATTTCCAGAACCAAATTGATGGCATAAACCAGAGGTTGGACATGCTCCTACAGTGGATGGAGACCCCTAATCCCCCACGGCCACCACCTCCGACTACTCCCGGTAGAAGGGTCGGACATGCACGGGCTCGGTTATATGAAGTTGAAGATTCAGAAGATGAATTTGAACCAAGGGACCGAGAACCCCGTGAGGATGATCTAAGGAATATAAAGTTAAGTGTACCTCCATTTAATGGCTCTTGTGATGGAGACACTTATTTAACTTGGGTAGATAAAGTAGACAAAGTATTTGATTGTTACAATTACTCGGAGAGGTCTAAATTGCAGCTAGTAGCTTTGGAGCTCCACAGTTATGCAAGCTTATGGTGGGATAGTTTGAGAGCACAAAGGAGGCGTGACCGTGAAGAAGAAATAACTACTTGGAGAGGCATGAAGATGCATATCAAAAGGAGATTTGTCCCAAGCCACTATAGACAAGAGTTATTTTATCAACTCCAAAACTTGAAACAAGAGCACCTCTCGGTGGAAGAGTATTTGATGGACTTTGAAACCTTACGGATCCGTTGTAATCTTGAAGAACCGGAGGAAAAAATCCTAGCAAGGTTTCTAAGAGGGCTGCATAAAGACATTGTTGATGTGGTGGAGCTGCAAATTGTGGACTCCATGGATGCAGCCATCCAATTGGCCCTACTGGTGGAAAGACAAAACAAGAGAAAGACTAAGAAAATTATCTCACGGCCAGCTTCGGTTTTCAACACCCCTTACAAGCCACCTCCAAGGCAGGAAAACAAGACTTATCAACCAAAGCCGTGGACACAAAAAAAGGACATTGTTCCGAAACCGATTGAAGATGCTAACAAGCCACGGTCAAGAGAGATAAAGTGTTTTAAATGTCTTGGATTAGGACATATTGCTGCTCAATGTCCTAATAAGAGAGTGATGGTGCTTATTGAAAGTAGTGGAGAGATTGCAAGTGAAGATGAACCCATGGAGGAAGAGGAAGACTTAGTGGCCGAACCGAAAGAGGAAATATGTCGAGCACAAGAGGGCCCCCTCCTAATGGTGATTCGAAGAACCCTCACTACGAATGGCCAACTAGATTCTATCCAAAGAGAGAACATATTTCACAGCTGGTGCTTGATCAAAGATAAAGTTTGCTCCTTAATCATTGATGGTGGAAGTTTTACAAATGTAGCCTCCACCGAGCTTGTAGAAAAATTGGGGCTTAAAACCGAGAATCATCCCACTCCTTATAGGCTCCGATGGTTGAATGATGAAGGGGACCTTAAGGTGACTAAGCGCACAAGAGTGGAGTTCTCAATTGGAAGTTACAAGGATGCTGTGTTTTGTGATATATTGCCTATGGATGCAAGCCACATTCTTCTCGGGAGACCATGGCAATTTGATCGGCACGCCATGCATCATGGTTTATCCAATGAGTATTCATTCAAGTGGGAAAACCGGAACATCAAGCTTGTACCACTAGCACCCGAGGACATTGCTAGGGATGAGAGGTTGAGAAGGGAGAAATCTTCCAACAAAGTTTTGTTCATTACCAAAAGGGAGCTATCTCGGGTGGTGCTCCAAGAAGAACCGGTTGTATTGATCCTATTCCGGGAAAGAATGGAAGAAATAGGAGGAGCTCCGGAGGAAGTTTTAGCACTCATTGAGGAATATGGAGATGTGTTCCCCGAGGAGCTACCGATTGGCTTACCTCCTATCCGGGGGATTGAGCATCGGATTGACCTCCAACCCGGTGTAGTGCTTCCAAACCGGGCAGCATATAAGATGAATCCTTAAGAAGCCAAGGAGCTTAACCAGCAAGTGCAAGAGCTCTTGGAGAAGGGCTATATCCGGGAGTCACTCAGCCCTTGTGCGGTGCCGACTCTTTTGGTACCAAAGAAGGATGGTTCATCCCGAATGTGTGTTGACAGCCGAGCAATCAACCACATTACTATCAAGTACCGGTTTCCAATACCACGGCTTGAGGACCTTTTGGATGAACTTAGTGGGGCAGCTTTCTTTTCAAAGATCGATCTAAAAAGTGGCTATCATCAAATACAGATGCATGAAGGGGATGAGTGGAAAACGGCTTTCAAAACCAATTATGGCTTATATGAATGGTTAGTCATGCCATTTGGGCTATCTAATGCCCCGAGTACTTTTACGCAATTAATGAATCATGTGTTGAAAGATTACTTGGGAAAATTTGTGATAGTTTACTTTGATGACATATTGGTTTATAGTGAAGATTATTTGGAGCATTTGGCACACCTTCGGTCCTTGTTTGAAACACTTAGAAGTGCACGGTTGTTTGGTAATTTGAAGAAGTGTTCTTTTGTCCAAGAAAAGGTGCACTTTCTCGGGTTTATACTTTCCAAGGAAGGAATGGAAGTAGACCAAAGCAAGATTGAGGCTATTCAAGAATGGCCAATCCCAAAAGGTGTCTCGGACATTAGGAGCTTTCATGGTTTGGCTTCCTTCTATAGAAAGTTTATAAAGGGGTTTAGCACCATTGTGGCCCCTCTCACGGATTGCACCAAGAAAGGGAAGGACTTTGAATGGACCCCGGAATTTCAACAAAGTTTCAATCGGATCAAGGAAGCCCTATGCAATGCTCCTCTCCTTATGCTCCCGAACTTTAATAAGGTGTTTGAAATTGATTGTGATGCTTCGGGATTAGGAATATGGGTTGTGTTAATGCAAGAAGGAAGGCCCATAGCTTACTTTAGTGAAAAGCTAAAAGGGGCAGCCTTGAATTACTCTACTTATGACAAAGAAATGTATGCTTTGGTGAGAACAATTGAAGTGTGGTAGCATTATCTTCTTCCTAAAGAGTTTATTATACACACCGACCATCAAGCTTTGAAGCATATTAGAAGCCAAGGAAAACTCAGCAAGAGACATGCAAAGTGGGTGGATTTTCTTGAGAGGTTTCCATATATTGTCAAGTACAAGAAAGGAGAAGTAAATGTGGTGGCCGATGCTCTCTCAAGAAGAATTATTCTGCTCACCGAACTTAACTCCCAGATCTTGGGGTTTGAATGGATAAAGACTTCCTACAAAGAAGACCCCGACTTCAAGAAATGGTATGAAAAGAGTGTGAACAAAGAAAGTTGTGGCTATCACCTAGCGGATGGATATCTTTACAAAGGGGGACAGATTTGTATTCCCCAATGTCGCCTTTGGGAATCCTTGGTGAATGAAGCTCACGGTGGTGGCCTAGCAGGTCATTTTGGGGAAAAGAAGACCTTGGAGATAGTTAAGGAGCATTTCTTTTGGCCCCACATGATCAAGGATGTGCACAAGTGGATAGAAAGATGTATCATTTGCAAGAAAGCTAAAAGCCGAGTGCTTCCCCAAGGGTTATACATGCCATTGCCGGTTCCCTCTCAACCTTGGGTGGATGTTAGCGTGGACTTTGTTTTGGGGCTTCCTCGGACCCCTAGAGGTAAAGAAGCAATAATGGTGGTTGTTGATCGCTTCTCCAAGATGGCTCATTTCATTGCTTGTCACAAGACCGATGATGCCAACCAAGTAGCCGACTTGTTCTTCAAGGAAGTTGTTCGGTTGCATGGAGTTCTAACCCCAATTGTAGGATACAAAGTTCCTAAGCTCCTTTTGGAAGACCTTATGGAGGAAGCTTGGAACTAAATTGCTGTTTAGCACCTCTTTCCATCCTCAAACAGATGGCCAAACAGAAGTAGTGAATCGAACTTTGGGGGCCTTGTTAAGAAGCATTGTTGGGAAAAGGATCTCGGATTGGGATATACAATTACCACATGTAGAGTTTGCATACAACCGAAGTGTGCATTGTGCTACTCAAGCTCTCCTTTTGAGGTTGTCTACGGGTTCAATCCCTCAACTCCCTTTGATTTGATTCCCTTGCCGAGCCTTGAACTAGCTAATCCCGATGGAGTACAAAAGGCTAAACAAGTTCAAGCCTTGCATACAAAGGTGCAACGAGCCATAACAAGGAAGAATGAATCCTATGCCAAATTTGCTAACCGTGGCCGTAAGGATGTGGAGTTCAAAGTGGGAGACCTTGTGTGGTTGCATCTAAGGAAAGAGAGGTTTTCGAGCCAAAGAAAATCTAAGCTCCTTCCTAGAGCCGACGGACCATTTGAAGTCACCGAGAAGATCAACAAAAATGCATACAAGTTAAAGCTCCCGGGGGACTATGGAGTATCAGCCTCTTTCAATTTCCAAGACCTTTCCCCTTATTTGGGAGAGATTGAAGAAGATGAGGAGGGGCAGCCCCTGTATTTGAGGACAAATCCTCAATCACCCAGAGGGGATGATGTGCCCGAGGACTCCCACCCACCGGAAGGCATGGTGACCCGCAGCCGTGCAAGGCGTCTTTCTAATGTGTTTGTTGATTTTGCAGGGACAATATTACCTCCAAGAGGTCTCTTGGATGCTCCCACTTCAATTGACAAAGAGCTCCCCAAGCATCGCCTACAATGGGAGCATGGAATGAGGGAGACAACCACCGAAGTACCAAGAGCACCTCCGTTTGAGGCATCCCACCCGAGGGTGCACCAAGCCGAGGCCTAGTGGATTGCTCTCCTTGGCATTCTTCATTCTAACAAGAGGATATCATAGCAAGGGGAGGGCTGTTTGGTCATCACGTGATCAAGTAAATATATATATATTTGAAGTAGTTTGAAGTTGTAACCAATTTTGGGTTGAAGCTTTGTTAGGTGTTGGTTCGGTTTGGACCAACTTGCTAGGTTTTGGTTCGGATGGGACCAATTCAAGTTCTTTCTTGTTGGGACTTAGGGAAAACCTATTTTCCCAAGTGAATTCTGTGATTTTTTGGTCAACTTAGACGTGGGATAGAGTCAAGGGCTGATGGAGTGGGTGGCAAGTTGATGGTGGGCCCTTTGTCCACCAAACTCCTACTATTTCCACTCATTTAGTCCCTAATTTAGGCTAGTTTCTAATTTTGTCTTTTGTTGAAAGTTGGGAGGGTATGAAACTCTACTCCCACGTATTGTAATGGCAGAAAAGAATTGGATAAAACTTTGGAAGCTTGAAGCTCTCAAACACCCTTTCCTTTCTCACGACATTTCATCCAAGGTGAGTAATATCCTTGTTTTGGTTTGTCTTGGTGTTGGTGATTTTGCTAGGATCACTTAGCCCTCATTCCAACCTTCCACCTCCCTTGATTGGGATCAAGGTAAGATTGGAAGTCATATAGCCTTCATCCCACCTTATTTGTTTTCGGGTAATGTTGTTTCTTTTGGTGTGATTGTTGTCTTTGTTTCCTTACCCGAGTGGATTTGTGCATCAAAAGTCCACTCCGTCCAAAATTCTGTTTTTCCGTGTGCTAATGTCCTAAAATTTGGGCTGTGAGTTCCTCATTCACATCTAGAAATATTTTTTTTTACACGTTACGCCCAGATTTCTTCAATTCGAAGTTGTGCATGTTCCTTTCTCCACCTTTCTAGTGGATTAATCAATTCAGGCCCATTCTGTTGACCTGATTTCAAATTTTCATAACTTGTAATCCAGTCGTGAGTTTGCCTCCGGAAACCCACCATTCTCTTCCCCTTTCATTAAAGTTATTTTCTGTCAATTTTTGGCTTCCCAAATTACCTACATCGAAAGTTGTACAGAGATCTTTCCATACCTTCTGTACTGCCTAAAACAGTTTTGTCTGTTTGTGCACCAGAAATTCACCCCGTGCCATTTTAAGTTCTCCACGTGATCTCACTCTGAAAATTTGGCCAAATTTAGCCCACTCCATAAAGTTTAATTCCTCCAAATCTTAACGTAAGGGCCCGTATGCATTTGGAGCTCTAGTGTGTTCACTCCCCTGTTTCTGCCAGTCCTTCTTGTTCTCTCGGCAGATTGCTTTGTCTTTCCATTTGTTCCTTTTTCTCGCAACACCTCCGCATCTCGGAGCATGTCAAGGATGTGGATGTTCCTCGGTTAGAAGTCCTAGCTTCTCAACAAGCTTGGTGGATGCTACATTGGTGCAACTCCCTCCATCTATGATTAGGGAGCACACTTTATCCTTGATCAAACATCGACTATGGAAGATGTTCTCTCTTTGGCTAGGTTCGGGTCGGCCATTTGTTGTGAGGGTCCTTCGGATCACCATGAGGAGGGGGCCTTCTTGCGCTCGGCACACCTCCTCAATAGGTTTGGCCATTGGTTAATTCTCGCCCTCCATTGGTTCATCTTCACTAACAACCTCACCACTACTTTCAAGGAGCACCATGACTCTCTTATTAGGACATTGTGCAGCAATATTCCCTAATCCAAGACACTTGAAACACTTTATATCTCTTGACCGTGGCTTTTTAGTATCTTCAAATGGTTTAGGGGGAACATCTTTCTTTTGAGCCCACGATTTTGGTTGGAAGGTCTTGTTCTCTTGTCTTGGAGGTGGCTTGTAGGGTGTGTTGTAGGCCGGGGTTGGTTTCACCATAATTTTTGTGCCCTTCTTCTTGTGTTGCCTTTCCACCCGCAAGGCTAATTGTATGGCGGCATCCAATGAATCCACTATTTGTAATTCTACCACATCTTCAATATCTTTGTGCAATCCCCTTAGGAATCGTGCTAGAATCTGTTCTTCCAGCTCCTCAAGATCACATCGGATCCGCAAGGTCTCAAACTCCATCAAATAGTCTTCGACCGAGAGGCTTCCTTGCTTCAAATTTTGGAGTTGAAAAAACAATTCTTGTCTATAGTGGCTAGGGACAAATCTCCTTTTCATGTGCATTTTCATGGCTCTCCAAGTATTTATTTCTTCCTCACGGTCACGCCTCCTTTGGGCTCTCAAGCTATCCCACCATAAACTTGCATAGCCGTGGAGCTCCAAAGCCACTAGTTGCAACTTAGATTTCTCCGAATAGTTATAGCAATCAAAAACTTTATCCACCTTATCCACCCAAGTCAAATATGTATCTCCATCACAAGAGCCATTAAAAGGAGGAACACTTAGCTTCACATGCCTCAAATCATCCTCACGAGGTGGTCTATCCCGTGGTTCAAACTCACCCTCAGAATCTTCTACTTCATATAATCGAGTCCGAGCACCTCCGGTTCTTCTTCCGGGAGTAACCGGGGGAGGTGGTCTTGGAGGATTTGGTGTCTCCCACCTTTGTAACAAGGCATCCAACCTTTCATTAATCCCATCAATTTGGTTCTGTAAATTGGACTCACGTTCTTGGGAGGACATTGGAGGTGGAGGTGGTTCACTTGTTGATGGGAGGTCTCGGCTAGGCTGCAAAACTGCTCCACTTCTACTGGTCATGCCACCACTTTTATGTGCCATAAAAAAAAGGAATTGGATGGATTAAGAGCAAGGAACAAGGGAAAGAAGAGCTGTGCTCTGATAGCAAATGACACGCTCGGGGTTAGGAGGTGTCGGAGAAAAGGGGACAAATGGGAAGATAGGACAATCTGCCGAGAATAAGGAGGACTGGCAGAAATAGGGGAGTAACCACACTAGAGCTCCAAATGCATACTGGCCCTGATGTGCAACGGCGGGGTGTTTTGCACGTCGTGTCCGGTGGGCGTGCGCGCGAGCTAGATTGGCTCAGGCGTTTGGTGAAAGGTTGATGGAATGGTCGATAATGTGGTGTTTTGTGGAAGCTAGAAGTTGGAAATAATGAGATGGCACGGTGAATATGATCGGATGATCGGGGAGGTTGATGATGGCTCGGGAATGGTGTGGATTATGGATGAATCGGAAGATGAAGGTGATGTCGGACAATTTGGACACTTGAGCAATCAAAGGATCCAAATCGGTAGACCTTGGAGAAAGCTCGGATATGACTCACCGAGGTTTTCGACAAGGGTTGATGGAAGCTTGGCCGGATATGACTCACCGGAGAAGTAACGTCGATTGAGGGAATTATCAAAAAGGCTCAAAGCACTTGTATTGATAAAAATTCACTAAGTAAACAAGAAAGTCTAGTGTTCTTTAAATAGACAAAGCTAAACGAAAAATTAGAGAACTAGTAATGTCAAGCCATCGGATGAATTGGACGTCTAGGATGATTTGGCACGTGGATCCCGGAGGTGCGTCGTGGTTCGGGTGCGTTTGCGCCATGGGTGCGCTGGCGGGCGCGGTGCGCTGCTGGGCGCGCTGTCGAGGGTGCTGCTGGGCGTCCACTAGCTCTCGGGAAGCTACATTGGTGCAACTCCCACCATCAATGATTAGAGAACACACTCTTTCCTTAACCAAACATCGGCTATGGAAGAGGTTCTCTCGTTGGTAAGCTTCGGATTGGGGTTGGGAGGAGAGGATCCATCGGACCATGAGCCAAGTCTCGTCTTGCGGTCCACACTCGTCTTGACCGTGTATAATTGGGCCGGGTACCTCACCGGGTGTGGCCGTGTCCTCGGGTGGGCTCACAGACTCGTCTTCACTTACTACCTCTTCGGTACCTTCAAGGATTGTCATCACCCTTCGATTAGGGCATTGTGCTGCCATATGGCCTCGGCCCAAACATTTAAAACATCGGATCTCTCGGGTCCGAGATCCTTCACTAGTAGCCTCTTAGGCTTTGATGGGCACGGTCGGCTTAGGAGCCCATGGTGCGGCCGGGGCCGGGATCGGGTGCGCAGGCGCCGGGCGGTAAGGCGCGAGCGAGCGCGGGATCGGTCTCGTGTCCATGAACTTGCCTTTCGTTTGACTTGTCTCTCGACTGGTAGAGTCATTTGAATAAGTGAGTCAAAAGAGTCATGGGACTGTAACTCCACAATATCTCCAATGTCACGTTGGAGTCCTCTAATGAACCGAGCTATGAGGTGCTCTTGCGGCTCATCTAACTCACATCGAATTCGGATGGTCTCGAATTCGGTGAGATACTCTTCAACCGATCTTCCCCCTTGCTTTAACCGTTGAAGTTTCAAAAATAATTCTTGCCGATAGTAATTAGGCAAAAACCGTGTGCGCATGTGGGCCTTCAAAATTTCCCATGTATTGACTTCGGGTTGTCTATCTTTCCGAAGTTGAGCACGGTGGCAATTCCACCAAAGTACGGAATATCCCGTGAATTCCAAGGTTGCTAATTGAACCTTGAGCCTTTCGGAATAATCATAAAGGTTGAAAATTGCATCTACTTTTTCAACCCACTCAAGATATAAATCACCGTTTGCGAAACCACTAGAGGATGGAATATTTACCTTCGGGAGTCGGCATTCATCCTCTCGGTCCATATGGTGATCTTCATAAAATTCGTCATCGGATTCATCCGAGTCATGCCGATTGCCTCGGCGATTTCCGGCACCCGGTCTTCGGATCGGTCGTGGTGCGGGCGGCGGCGGCACTTGTTGGTTGGTCAAGGCGTCCAACCTTTGTAATACGGCTTGCATCATCCGTTCATTCGCCGCTAATCGCTCGTTCATTTGATAAGTTTGATCCGCCACTTGTTCATGGATGCTAGGATTGTGTTCGGGTGGCTCGAAATGTAGCGTTTGGTCGCTCGTGGTGGCGTTGTCGCGGGCGGGTCCGTGAACGGCTCTGCTTCGAGTCATCATAAGCAAGTTTCGATTTTTACGTGTAAAAATCGAGACTTCAGTGCAGAAAAATAGGAACTTTTTCTCTGATACCAATTGATGTGCAACGGGGGGGTGTTTTGCACGTCGTGTCCGGTGGGCGTGCGCGCGAGCTAGATTGGCTCGGGCGTTTGGTGAAAGGTTGATGGAATGGTCGATAATGTGGTGTTTTGCGGAAGCTAGAAGTGGGAAATAATGAGATGGCACGGTGAATATGATCGGATGATCGGGGAGGTTGATGTTGGCTAGGGAATGGTGCGGATTATGGATGAATCGGAAGATGAAGGTGATGTCGGACGATTTGGACGCTTGAGCAATCAAAGGATCCAAATCGGTAGACCTTGGAGAAAGCTCGGATATGACTCACCAAGGTTTTCGACAAGGGTTGACGGAAGCTTGGCCGGATATGACTCATCGGAGAAGTAACGTCGATTGAGGGAATTATCAAAAAGGCTCAAAGCACTTGTATTGATAAAAATTCACTAAGTAAACAAGAAAGTCTAGTGTTCTTTAAATAGACAAAGCTAAACGAAAAATTAGAGAACTAGTAATCTCAAGCCATCGAATGAATTGGACGTCTAGGATGATTTGGCACGTGGATCCCGGAGGTGGGTCGTGGTTCGGGTGCGTCGCGCCATGGGTGCGCTGTCGGGCGCATTGTCGGGTGCGCTCGACCGAGATATGTATCTCCGAGAATCATAGGATTTTGTGCTTGCGAATCCCCCCAATCCTCTTAGTTGTTATTTTCCAGCTAAGGCATCTTATCCATGAAGATTTGACACGAGCAAAGTTGAAGGATGCCTTGGGCTTCTTTAAGTGTTGCATGGGCCTCGGCCTCGGCTAGGTCTTGGGCTGTAAATCCGTCCTTGTGATGTCTAGGCTTGATCCTCTTCATTCTCTAAGTCTCTAAGTGCTGAAGGGAAATGTGGCGCTCGGCCACTTATTGAAGATGGCCGAGACCCTAATGAGTCTCGGCGTGGGCCTCGTCACGTGGCCCGGTAGATCCATCGATGGTGCGCGCCGTGGTCTTGTGTCCGGCGCCATGGGCCGTCTTGTCTGGCCCGATGTGTGCGTTCCAGTTGAACGTCGTGGTATGCGGCCCGGTATGCGCGGTCAAGGTCGTGTGTCCCGCGGCATGGGCCGTCGTGTCCGACCCAGTGTGGGCGGTCAAGGTTGCGCGCTCCGCCTCATGGGCCGTCATGTCCGGCCCGGCGTGTGGGGTCAAGGTTGCGTCCAGCCATGTGATGGACGTCTTGGGCCTTTCTTGGTCGTCTTCCGTGGGTGACTCCGAGGTTATGTTTCCTACCAAATAAACAACTAAGTTATCATAAAACTCTCGGCCTAACTGGGTGGAGTCCCATTGTACATCAGGCCCTTGGGCTAAGATTTTGGAGGAATTAAACTTTAAGGAGTGGGCTAACTTTGGCCAAATTTTCAGAATGAAAACACGTGTAAAACTTAAAATGGCACGGGACTAGTTTCTAATGCACAAACCGACAAAACAGGACTTGGTAGTACAGTAGGCAGTGAAAGACTTCTGTACAAATTTCAATACGGAGAGTTTGGGAATGAGAAAATTGGCAGAAATAAATTTCAATGAAAGAGGGAGAGAATGCAAGTGGTTAGACAAAAAAAACACGTGTAGATTACAAGATATGAGAGTTTAAAAATCAGTCGACAGAATGGACGAATTTCAGGTACTCGGGTTAAAGACAGTGGAAAGATGAAGGCACAACTCCTAAATGGAGGAAACAGGGGACACAATGAAAGACCAAATATTTTAAGACAGGAATGAAGAACTCACAGTCCAAATTTTAGGAAATTAGCAAATGGGAAACAGAAGTTTATACGGATGATACTTTTGTGACACAAACTGGAATTAGGTTAAAATAGAACCAGCAGCAACAAACAAGAACAATAATAATCCCCAAACAAACAAATGGAAAGTTGGCTATGTGATTTCCAAGCTTACCTTGACCCAAAACAAGTGTGGAGGAAGATTGGAATATAGGCTAAGTGACTCTAGCAAGACACCAACACCAAAGACAAAGAAAGATTATGGATATTATTCACCAAAATCAAATCTTGCCGCGAGAAAAGGGAAGGATTGAGAGAGCTTCAAGCTTCTGCAATTTACCAAATTCTTTCTACTTCATTAGACGTTGGAGGATGGATTCATACCCCTTAGAACTTACACAAAAGACAAAATCAATTAAAAACCTAAATTTAGGACTAATGAGTGGCTAAGTAGGAGGTAGGTGGGAAAAAGGGGCCCACCTTTAACTTGTCTCCCAACTCAAACACTCCCTAGACCTAAACCACGTCTAAAAGACTTTACAAACTCAAACTTCATGGGAAATAATATTTCCCTTAAGCTCCAACATGATGGAGCATAAATTGGTCTGATCCGAACCAATTTCCAGCAAATTGATCCAAACCGAACCAACCTCTATACACCATTTCAAGCTACTAGAATAATTACAATTTACAAGTACTCTAAACAAACAAGAAATCTCCAAGTGACAAAATAGCAAACCTCCATTGTTGGACCAACCTCTCCTTTGATTTATTGGGCTCCAATCCGTGCTCAAAGTGAAGAGGATTTTTGGCAAGGTTCGGTCCATCACTTGTGACACGCTCCAAGATACGGAAGTGTCGGGAAGAGAGGAGATGGCCACAATCTGTCGAGAGAAAGAAAGGTAGGCAGCAACAGGGGATTGGAGCAAGGAGAACTCCAAACGCATACAGGGGCTTTAGCTAGAAATTGGAGGACTTAAACCTTTGAGAGTGGGCTAAGTTTGGCCAAATTTACAGCTTAAAAACACGTGCGAATCAATAAAATACACAGAGGCAATTTTAGGTGCACAAACAGCCAAAGCTGAAAGAAACAGTGTAGGGGTGTTGGGGAGACTTCTCCACAACTTCCAATGCAGGAAGTCTGGGAGGGTGGAAATTGGCAAAACTTAACTTCAACGAAGTGGGAAGAACTTGCAAGTGGTTTGAGGGGAAAACCACGGGTAGATTGGAAGATATGTAGGATAGAAAATTGATGGACAGAACTGCCCGATTTCAGAAGTTCGGGTAGAAGGCAGTGGAAAAGGCATGCATAACTCTTGATGGGGAGGGGCTGTGGCTAAACGTAAAGAACAGTTATTTCAAGCAATGAAAGAGGAACTCACAGCCATAAAATTGGGGACTTTTGTTCACGGAAAACAGAAATGGCACGAATTGGACTTTTGTTGCACAAATTCACTCGGGTAAGCTCCAAAAACAGCAATCAACACCAAAGACAAACACAAATGCAAACAACAAATGGAGGAAGGCTATGGCATTTCCAAGCTCGCTTTTGTTCCTAAATGATGTGCTCGGGAACCAACAACCACCAAAGGGGGCGAAAACCCGGAGCCGAGCAAGACAACTAGCTAACATGTTTGTTGATTTTGCAGGTTTCATTTTTTCTTCCTTGGATCTCGTAGGAGCTACCTCACATCATGATCAAGAACTCTCCAAGCATTGCTTACAATGGGAGTATAAAGAAGAGGAGAAGTTGGCCGAGTTACAAGATTCTCCTTGCCGAAAACTCCCACGCGAACCGTGACCACATCCGGCTCAATACATTAAAATGGCCGAATGCCCCATCACCATTATGGGAGAGTAGTTCCTGGAAGAAGAGTCCATAAGGAGTGCTGAATATTTGTATATGTATTTGGGGTTATAAATCTTTTAAGTAGGGAAGTATGTTTTGTTGTAATCAAATTGGTTTGGTTTGAACCAATTTTGTTGTGGATTTTGGTTCGGTTTGGACCAACCCAAGCCCTTTTTGATGGAACTTAGGTCCAACCCTAAGTTTCTATTTTTCCCTCCTTTTTTGATATGCTTGGGACGTGGCTTTAGTGGAAAGTTCCATGTGGTTGGATAAGAGGCTTGGTGGGGCCCAATTCTCACCTAACTCCTACTCTAGTAACTCATTGGTCCCTAATTTAGGTTTATTTTTTTGTTTAATTCTTTTGTGTAATTTGGAGGGTATATGAAACCCTCTTCCACGTTGAATGAAAGGCAGAAAAGAGATATTGGTAAATTGAAGAAGCTTTGAAGCTCTCAAGCCCTTCCTTAATGGCCCTCACTATCAATGGCCAACCCGAGGCTATCTAAAGGGAAAATATCTTCCATAGCCGTGCCTCATCAAAGATAAAGTGTGCTCCCTAATCATTGATGGAGGGAGTTGCACTAATGTAGCATCCTCCGAACTAATTGAGAAACTTCAACTCCAAACCGAGGAGCATCCCCACCCTTATCGGCTCCGATGGCTAAGTGATGAAGGAGACCTAAAGGTGACCAAGCGTGCACGGATTGAGTTCTCCATTGGGGGATATAAGGATGCTGTGATATGTGATATGCTGCCAATGGATGCAAGCCACCTTCTCCTAGGGAGGCCGTGGCAATTTGACCGCCACACCATGCATGATGGATTAACCAATGAGTATTCATTCAAATGGGAGAATCGGAACATTAAATTAACACCTTTGACACCCTCGGATGTAGCTAAAGATGAGAGGGCAAAAAGAGAAAACTCCTCCAAGAAGGTGCTATTCATCAACAAAAAGGAACTCTCTCGGGAATTATCACAAGTGGCTCCAATTGTGTTGATTCTTTTTTGAGAAAGAATGGAATAGATAGGAGGGGCTCCGGAAGAAGTCTTAGCCCTCCTAGAATAGTATGATGATGTCTTCCTCGAAGAGTTTCCAACCGGTCTACCACCAATCCGTGGGATAGAGCATCAGATTGATCTTCAACTCGGGGTGGTTCTACCAAATCGGCCAGCATATAGAATGAATCCCGAGGAGGCTAAAGAGCTCGATGATCAAGTGCAAGAGCTCTTGGAGAAAGGGTACACCCGAGAGTCATTAAGTCCTTGTGCGGTGCCAACCCTTTTGGTGCCAAATAAGGATGGCTCCTCTCGGATGTGCATTGACAGCCGTGCAATCAACCAAATTACTATTAAGTACCGGTTTCCCATACCACGGCTGGAGGACTTATTGGATGAGCTAAGTGGTGCTGCCTACTTCTCAAAAATTGATCTAAAGAGCGGTTATCATCAAATAAGGATGCTAGAAGGAGATGAGTGGAAAACCGCCTTCAAAACCAAGTATGGACTTTATGAATGGTTAGTTATGCTATTTGGGCTATCTAATGCCCCTAGCACATTTATGCGTTTAATGAACCATGTGCTGAAAGATTACTTGTGAAAGTTTGTGATAGTATACTTTGATGATATATTAGTCTATAGTGCACAGTATCTGGATCACTTGGGACACCTTCGTATACTATTTGATGCACTTAGACAGGCTCATTTGTTTGGCAATTTGAAGCAATGCTCCTTTGTACAAGAAAGAGTGCATTTCCTCGGCTTCATTTTGTCCAAGAATGGAATAGAAGTTGATCAAAGCAAGATAGAAGCAATTCGGGAATGGCCGACCCCTAAGTGTCTTGCGGACATTAGGAGTTTCCATGGCCTTGCTTCATTCTACCGGAAGTTCATCAAAGGGTTTAGTAGCATTGTTGCTCCCCTCACGGATTGCACCAAAAAGGGGAAAGAATTTGAATGGACCCCGGTGTGCCAAGCTAGCTTTGACCGAATCAAGGAGGCTCTCTGCAATGCTCCTCTCTTAGTGCTCCCAGATTTTCATAAGGTCTTTGAAGTGGATTGTGATGCCTCGGCCCTCGGCATAGGAGCGGTTCTCATGCAAGAAGGGAGGCACGTGGCCTACTTTAGTGAAAAGTTGAAGGGGGCAGCCTTGAATTACTCCACTTATGATAAGGAGATGTATGCTTTGATAAGAACCATTGAAGTTTGGCAGCATTATCTACTTCCTAAGGAGTTTATTATGCACACGGATCACCAAGCCTTGAAGCACATTAAAAGCCAAGGGAAGCTCAGCAAGAGACATGCGAGATGGGTGGAGTTTCTTGAGAGATTTCCTTATATTATAAAGTACAAGAAGGGTGAAGTGAATGTTGTGGCCGATGCACTTTCAAGAAGAACCATGTTGCTTACCGAGCTCACTTCTCGAATCTTGGGATTTGAGTGGATCAAAACCTCTTATAAAGATGACCCCGACTTCAAGGAGTGTTTTGAAAGGTGTTTGAACAAGGAAGGAGGCGCCTATCACTTGACGGATAGATACCTATTTAAAGGGGGACAACTTTGTATTCCTAAGTGCAACCTTCGAGAATCTCTAGTGAAAGAAGCTCACGGTGGAGGATTGGCCGGACACTTTGGGGAAAAAAAGACCCTAGAGGCATTGAAGGAACATTTCTTTTGGCCACACATGATCAAGGAGGTGCACAAGTACATAGAGAAGTGCATTGTTTGCAAAAAGGCTAAAAGCCGAGTGCTTCCTCAAGGATTGTATATGCCCTTGCCGGTACCTTCTCAACCGTGGATGGATGTGAGCATCGATTTTGTTTTGGGATTACCTCGGACTCCTAGAGGAAAAGAGGCCATCATGGTGGTTGTTGACCGCTTCTCCAAGATGGCTCACTTCATAGCTTGCAACAAAACCGATGATGCTAATCAAGTAGCCGAATTGTTCTTCAAAGAAATTGTTAGGCTTCATAGCTAAATTGTTGTTTAGCACTTCCTTCCACCCCAAAACAGATGGCCAAACGGAAGTGGTAAACCGCACATTGGGATCATTGCTAAGAAGCATCGTGGGAAAGAGACTCTCGGATTGGGATGCACAACTACCTTATGTGGAGTTTGCATACAGCCGAAGTGTGCATAGTACAACTCAAACATCTCCATTTGAAGTGGTTTATGGTTTCAACCCTTCCACTCCTTTGGACTTGATCCCATTGCCGAGCCAAGAACTAGCCAATCGGATAGAGCACAAAAAGCTAAGCAAGTCCAAGCCATGCATGCTAAGGTGCAAAAGGCCATAGCCAAGAAAAATGAAGCCTATGCAAAGTATGCTAACCGTGGCCTGATGTGCAACGGAAGCACATCGCCGATCTAGCGCCGAGGAGCACGGCCAATTTTGCTAATTTGTGTGCTCATTTTGCAGGGAACTTAGCCTCGGAGAATATGTCCGAGGATAATCGGGATCGGATACGAGTTTTTCTTAGATGGCATCCGAGCGTGTCCGACTACGATGAGCCCGGCGCACCAGGCCATGATACGGCCGAGGTTCGCGACCACGACCCGCCCGGCGCCCAACGGGTCCCCACGATCATGACCCGACGACCCATGGAGACACGGTCGTCGGCTTTGCTGAAGTCCTCTAGGGCTTCGGCCCGTTGGAATAAGTGACCGACATGGGAGAACGCTCGATCCAAATCCCCACGGATCAAGTGTTCAACCATGGGCCCTATTTTCGGTCACAGTTTATTTATTTCAGCTAGCAATTAGCCTTAGAGAAGGAAGAAAAAGCAGCCCAAAGAAGAGGAACGCATATCCCATCGGCGAAGACACACAAAGGCCCGACATGACCGGTCCACGGTCAAGCCACGACCCACCTACGGTCAAATATGAGACCTTGACCAAATCCAATCGACCACTTGACTTAAATCTTTAAGTAATCTGGTTATTTGGTCAAGGGAAAGATAAGGTTCGAGTTTGACACGGATAAATCTCAAGATATCTGAAGAAGATCCACCGGGCGCGCACAAAATCCGTCCATCAAACCACCCGCGCAACAAGAGGGATTTTTATCCAAGTAATCCATGCTAAAGTTGCCATATTCATAGGAGGATCGTTGGATAACAACCTTTTCAAAATGGCACGGACAAATCTCGTGATGACATGAAGATAAGGTCAAACCGCACACACAAGATCGCTCACCAACAAACCGGCGAGCCACAAGTGATTTTTATCAAACGAATCCGTGCTAAAGCTGCCATATTCATAGGAGAATCGTTGGACAACAACCTTTCAAAATTAGCACGAGTGAATCCCACAAAATCCGAGATAAGATCAACAACACGCGCATCCGACGGACAACCGAAGATCACCCTAGGTCAAGCACGACTTTTATGCAAATCCAGCCGTGCATATCTTTGATGAATCAAGCCTAAAGTCAAGGAAGATCTTCCCGAAGCTAATTATGGACGTTCAAAGTCATCTAAAGGCTTACACTGTCTTTCTTAGCTTATCTTTAGTAGTTTTGTTATCTTTTACGTTTTGCTATTTAAGTGTAACACTTACACTATTTTCAATAGAGAGAATTTTAGTAAAAATTGTTCAAAGCACCTTCTTCCCGAAAGGATCGAAGCTCCCTCTCGATAACTCCCCTCCGGTGAGTCATATCCGGCCGAGCGTTATCAACCCTCGAGTGTTCATCGGTGAGTCATATCCAAGAAGACATTCAAGGTCTACCGAGTTCAATACTTTGATCGCTCAAGTATTGAATTGCCTTCATCCATCTCTTTTCACCATCTTCATCCCCGAGCCTTCAAACTCCTCCACAAGCCGATTCCGGTCCATATTTTCACCACCGAGTCATCTTCATAAATTACCGAGCCTTTACCGAAATTCCACCACCAAACCCCCTTATTTCCATCATGTTACGCTTCCGCAAACCCCGTCCTAAATTGGACCGAGCCAATTTTCCGATCGCCGTACACGCGACCATCCCGGTTACGTGAAAAGCGACAAGTCCGATAAAGTGTGTGCGATCCTGGTGCACGCTGCACACCATCTTTCTCGGATATGACTCACCGATGAACACTCGAGGGTTGATAACGCTCGGCCGGATATGACTCACCGGAGGGGAGTTATCGAGAGGGAGCTTCGATCCTTTCGGGAAGAAGGTGCAATGCACAATTTTTATCTAAAAATTCACTCTGATACCAAGATGGTGTTGGGGAGACTTCTGCACAACTTCCAATGCAGGGAGTCTGGGAGGGTGGAAATTGGCAGAACTTAACTTCAACGAAGTGGGAAGAAATTGCAAGTGGTTTGAGGGGGAAAATCATGGGTAGATTGGAAGATATGCAGGATAGAAAATTGATGGACAGAACTGCCCGATTTCAGAAGTTCGGGTAGAAGGCAGTGGAAAAAGCATGCATAACTCTTGATGGGGAGGGGCTGTGGCTAAACGTAAAGAACAACTATTTCAAGCCATGAAAGAGGAACTCATAACCATCAAATTGGGGACTTTTGTTCACGGAAAAAATAAATGGCACGAATTGGACTTTTGTTGCACAAATTCACTCGGGTAAGCACCAAAAACAGCAACCAACACCAAAGACAAACGCAAATGCAAACAACAAATGGAGGAAGGCTATGGGATTTCCAAGCTCGCTTTTGTTCCTAAACAAGTGAGGAAGGAGGTTGGAATAAGGTTTAGTGATCCTAGCTAATCACCAACACCAAGACAAACAAGAATCAAGGATGTTACTCACCTAGATTCCCAAATGCCGTGAGAAAAGGAAGGGCTTGAGAGCTTCAAAGCTTCTTCAATTTACCAATATTTCTTTTCTCCCTTTCATTCATCGTGGAAGAGGGTTTCATACACCCTCCAAATTACACAAAAGAAATAAAAAAAAAACCTAAATTAGGGACCAATGAGTGGCTAGAGTAGGAGTTAGGTGAGAATTGGGTCCCACCAAGGCTCCTAATCCAGTACATGGAACTATCAACCAAAGCCACGTACCAAGCATATCTAAAAATGAAGGATAAATAGAAACTTAGGGTTGGACCGAAGTTCCATAAAAAAAAGGCTTGGGTTGGTCCAAACCGAACCAAAACCCCATCAAAATTGGTTCAAACCGAACCAATTTGATTACAACAAAACATACTTCCCTACTTAAAAGATTTATAACCCCAAATACATATACAAATATTCAGCACTCCTTATGGACTCTTCTTGCAAGAACTACTCTCCCATAATGCTAACGGGGCATTCGGCCATCTTAATGCATGGAGCTGGATGTGGTCACGGTACAGGTCGGAGGCTTCGGCAAGGAGAATCTTGTAACTCGGCCAACTTCTCCTCTTCTTTATACTCCCATTGTAAGCAATGCTTGGGGAGTTCTTGATCATGATGTGAGGGAGCTCCTAAGAGATCCAAGGAAGAAAAAGTGAAACCTACAAAATCAACAAACATGTTAGCTAGTTGGCTTGCTCGGCTCCGGGTTGTCGCCCCCTTTGGTGGTTGTTGGTTCCCGAGCACATCAACTTGTCCATTGACAAATGGATATGATCACTTGCATCCTTCTTGGACCACACTTAAACAGCGTCCTCTCCCATGGTGGACAAAGTGAAGTCGGCTTTCCCTTCTTTTGGAGTTGGACATGGCCGAGGCTCGGATAGGTTGTCTCGGCAAGAAAGGCTTTAGGCATCGGTTGTCAACTTCTCCTCTTCAAATTCCCAATGCAAACAATGTTTGGGAAGCTCTTTGTCAAGGGGTGAGGGATCATCTAAGAGTTCCATTAAAGGAAATGTCACACCTGCAAAATCAGCAAACAAGTTAGTAAATTATCTTGCATGGCCTCGGGTTATCATGCTCTCCAGGTGGTGGTGGCTCTCGGGCATGTCAATAAGATTCCGCCAAAGTTACGTGATCCTGGGAAATTTACGATTCCATGCACGATCGGAGATCAACATATTGGCGAAGCTCTATGTGACCTAGGAGCTAGCATCAATCTTATGCCGATGTCAATTTTTAAGAAGTTGGACGTTGGAAAAGTAAGGCCGACAACCGTAACATTACAGTTTGCCGATCGATCCATAGGCTACCTGGAAGGAATCATCAAAAATGTGCTAGTAAAAGTCGATAAATTTATATTTTTGGCCGATTTCATTATTTTAGATTGTGAAGTTGACCGAGAGGTCCCGATCCTCTTGGGGAGACCATTTTTGGCCACCGGAAGAACTCTTATCGACGTAGAAAAAAGAGAACTCACCATGTGGGTGAATGATGAAGAAGTCACGTTCAACGTCTTGAATGCTCTAAAAGATTCAGAAGAAGCTAAAGAATGTTACGCCATCGCGGATGATGAATGTGATTTTGTGGAAAAGAGAGAATTAAGACCACCAAAACAAGAATTCAAGTTCGATCCATCTGACCCCTGAACTTGGAAAAAGTCTAGGGCACAAGCTACTGAAGCCCTAGATAGAGGGGAAAGAATATCGAGAGATGAAATCCTTGATAGAAGAACCACCACAACTGGAGCTGAAGTGACACGCTCCAAAGGATGCGGAGGTGTCGATAGAGGTAGGAGGAATGGTAATCTACCGAGAGTCAATGAAGGAATGCAGAAATAGGGGAATGAGTCCAATGGAACTCCAAATGCATTCGTGCGTTTGGATTAAAATTTTTGTGGACTTAAACTTTAGGGAATGGACCAACTTTGGTCAAAATTTCAGAGGGGTAGCACTTGAAGAACATAAAATAGCACGAGGTCACTTTTAGATGCACAAGTGGACAACAAGGGTTTTGACAATGCAGTAGGTGAAGAGAAAACATCTGCACAACTCAAAATACAGACAAGCTGAGAAAGAAAACATTGGCAGAAAACTTCCTCTATGGAAGGGGAATCAAATGGTGAGGGTTTGAGAGAAATCAAGCGGATAGTTTAAAAATTATGAGAGATTGAATTTTGGTCGACAGAACTGCCAGATTTCAGGAGTTCGGAAGAAGGAAGGAGGAAAAATGCATGCACAACTTTTAGATAGGAGAAACAGGGAACGTAATTTCAAACCAAATTTCTCAAGACATGAAAGAAGAACTCACAGCCCAAATTTCAGGACATTAGCACACGGAAACAAAAGTTTACACAGAGGGAACTTTTGGGACACAAACTGGAATTAGGTTAAAATACAACCGGCAGCAACCAACAAGGACAACACTAATTCCCAAACACACAAATGGAAGGATGGCTATGTGATTTCCAAGCTTACCTTGACCCAAAACAAGTGTGGAGGAAGGTTGGAATAAAGGCTAAGTGGCTCTAGCAAGACACCAACGCCAAAGACAAAGAAAGATTATGGATATTACTCACCAAAATCTAATCTTGCCGTGAGAAAAGGGAAGGATTGAGAGAGCTTCAAGCTTCTGCAATTTACCAAATTCTTTTTTGCCTTCATTAGACGTGGGAGGAGGGATTCATACCCCCTAGAACTTACACAAAAGACAAGAACAATTAAAAACCTAAATTTAGGACTAATGAGTGGCTAAGTAGGAGGTAGGTGGGAAAAAGGGACCCACCTTCAACTTGCCTCCCAACTCAAACACTCCCTAGACCTAAACCACGTCTAAAAGACTTTACAAACTTAAGTTTCATGGGAAATAATATTTCCCTTAAGCTCCAACATGATGGAGCATAAATTGGTCCAATCCGAACCAATTTCCAGCAAATTCATACAAACCGAACCAACTTCTACACATCATTTCAAGCTACTAGAATAATTACAATTTACAAGTACTCTAAACAAGCAAAAAATCTCCAAGTGGTGAACTAGAAAACCTCCATTGTTGGACCAACCTCTCCTTTGATTTATTGAAGAAGATTTTAGGCAAGGTTTTGTCCATCACTTGTCCATTGACAAATGGATATGATCACTTGCATCCTTCTTGGACCACACTTGAACAGCGTCCTCTCCCATGGTGGACAAAGTGAAGTCGGCTTTCCCTTCTTTTGGAGTCGGACATGGCCGAGGCTCGGATAGGTTGTCTCGGCAAGAAGGGCTTTGGGCATCAGTTGTCAACTTCTCCTCTTCAAATTCCCAATGCAAACAATGGTCGGGAAGCTCTTTGTCAAGGGGTGAGGGATCATCTAAGAGGTCCATTAAAGGAAATGTTACACCTGCAAAATCAGCAAACAAGTTATCAAATTGTCTTCACGGCCACGAGTTATCATGCCCTCCGGGTGGTGGTGGCTATCGGGCATGTCGTCCTGAAGCCATTGCCATAGCATATGAAGTACGCTTACCTCAGAACAGGTGACACTTTAACTGTTATTATTTCTTCTCAATTGAATGAACTACTGGAAGCCAAACTACTGGAAATATTAAGGAGATATAAACATGCCATTGCTTGGACGGTTGCCGACATCAAGGGAATTAGTCCGAGTATATGCATGCACAAAATTCTGCTTGAACATGATTATCGACCATCAGTTGAAGGACAATGATGATTGAATCCAGTCGTGAAAGAGGTGGTGAAAAAGGAAATTATCAAGCTATTGGACGCAGGTATTATTTACCCAATTTTGGATAGTTCATGGGTAAGTCCAGTCCAATGTGTTTCAAAGAAATGAGGAACAACCGTGGTAACCAATGAGAACAATGAATTAATTCCAGCCCGCACAATTACTGGTTGGCGAGTTTGTATGGACTATTGGAAGCTCAACAAGATGACAAGGAAGGACCACTTTCCCTTGCCATTCATCGATCAAATGCTCGACCGACTAGCTGGTAAAGAGTTTTATTGTTTCTTAGATGGATATTCAGGTTACAATCAAATTGCAATTCTACCAGAAGATCAGGAGAAGACGACGTTTACTGTCCCTATGGCACGTTCGCTTACCGACGAATGCCATTCGGGTTATGCAATGCTCCAGCAACGTTCCAGCGTTGCATGCTGTCCATATTTTTTGACATGGTTGAAGATTTTTTGGAAATATTTATGGATGATTTTTCTGTGGTTGGAGATTCTTTTCACACATGCTTACAAAATTTGGAATTAGTATTAAAACGCTGGACCGAGACGGACCTAGTTCTAAATTGGGAAAAATGTCATTTTATGGTAACCGAAGGAATTGTTCTCGGGCACCGAGTTTCCAAATCAGGGATAGAGGTTGATAAAGCCAAGATTGAAGTTATTGAAAAGCTGCCTCTGCTCACCTCCGTGAAAGGAATACGAAGCTTTTTAGGACATGCCGGTTTTTACCGCCGATTCATCAAAGACTTCTCAAATATTTACAAACCGCTTTGCTCATTGCTGGAAAATGACAAAGTATTTTGCTTTGATAATGCATGTCAATAAGCTTTCAAATAATTAAAGCGCAAGCTGATCTCGGCCCCAATTATTATTCTTCCGAATTGGACAAAACCATTCGAGATTATGTGCGATGCTAGCTATTATGCCTTGAGAACGGTGCTGGGACAAAAGCACGACCGAGTTGTACATCCTATTTATTATGCTAACAAAACATTATCCAAAGCACAGCTGAATTACACGACAACCGAGAAGGAGCTGCTAGCCATAGTTTTTGCCTTTGCAAAATTCAGACAATATTTAGTTGGTGTTAAAGTCGTCGTACACACTGATCATTCTGCTACAAAGTATCATATTTCGAAGAAAGATGTCAAGCCGCGTTTAATTAGGTGGATTCTTTTGCTACAAGAATTTGACCTAGAAATAATTGATAGGTAGGGAACGGATAATCAAGTTGCCGACCATCTATCATGACTAGAACAAGAGAAGCCACAGAAAGAAGAGACGGAAATTACAGAAACTTTCCCAGACGAACAGATTTTTAAAGCTGAGGCACTACCTTGGTACACCGATATTGTGAACTACTTAGCAAGCGGAATCATCCCATTCGATTACACCTATCAACAAAGAAGGAAGTTTTTAAAAGAGGTACGCAACTACTATTGGCATGATCCATATTTATTTATACAATGTGCGGAACAGATTGTAAGAAGATGTATTCCGGAACATGAAGTCGCATCAGTGCTACAACATTGTCATGCATCACCATATGGAGGACATTTTGGAGGAACCCGAAAAGTTGCTAAAGTCCTCCAATCAGGTTTGCATTGGCCTACTTTATTTAAAGATGCAAATTCATTTGTAAAATCATGTGACAGATGCAAACAAATGGGAAATATCCCACGAAAACACGAGATGCCGCTAACGAATATCCTAGAGGTCGAGATCTTCGATGTATGGGGTATTGATTTCATGGGCTCGTTTCCTTCATCTTACAGAAACCAATATATTTTACTCGCCGTGGACTATGTATCAAAGTGGGTAGAAGCCATTGCTCTTCCCACTAATGATTCTTCGGTTGTCACTCGTTTTCTTCATCGAAATATATTTACGAGATTCGGCACACTGAGAGCAATCATTAGTTATGGAGGAAGTCATTTTTGTAACAAAAAATTCAAGCAGCTACTTGAAAAATATGGAGTAAAGCACAAAGTTACAACACCGTATCACCCTCAAGCAAACAGACAAACGAAGGTCTCTAACCGGGAAATCAAAAGAATTCTGGAAAAAGTGGTTAATACCGGTAGAAGATATTGGGCCGAAAAATTACCCGATGCTTTATGGGCTTACCGTACAGCTTTCAAGACTCCAATTGGAACATCACTGTTTCGACTTGTTTTTGCGAAAGCTTGCCATTTACCGGTCAAATTATTACATAAGGCATATTGGTCGGTTGCTAAATTGAACATGGACGAGGGAGTCGCGGAGAAGCGAGGTTATTACAACTCAATGAGTTGGAAGAGTTTCGGCAAAACTCCTATGAGAATGCGGAAATTTACAAGTCGAAAGTCAAGAGATGGCATGACAAAAACATCCAAGAAAGGAAATTTAATGTCGGGCAACAAGTGCTATTATATGATTCACGATTGAATATATTTCCGGGAAAATTAAAATAAAAATGGACGGGATCATTCTTGATCACTGCAATCAATGCTTACGGAGTGATCGAACTTCGTGATGACGCCGGGAAGAACTTCAAGGTGAATGCCCAATGAGTAAAGCCTTATCTTGGGTCGAGCCCACAAGATGACGAGAATGTCTCCATCTCATTGGAGGATGCCGAATGAGCCCATAATGACGTCAGGCTGCAGACTGAAAATGTAGCGCTACAGGGAGGCAACCCTTTCTTTATTTTTTAATGTTTATTAGTTTTTTATTTGTGTTTTATGATAGAGAGTCTGACTGATGCTGCAAGAATGCACAATATTGATCAAGTGGAAGCATGCACAATTCGACTATAGGAAAATCGGGAGAAGAACTTGGTCCAATCTAATTGGACTGAGCGGGAAAGCAAAGAGGAAGTTACCGCCTGATCGAATTTCTAAGAGAAGTGGTAAATATTTTTTTTTAATTTCAAATAACCGCCTCTCTTTCATCTTTATAAACAGAAGCCATAGCATTCGGGAGAACAACAAGAATTTCTCAAGAAACCCAGCAAACAAATTAATGGAGCCAGCGCCGATTCTGTACCTGACATGGAAGGACACCGTCATTTATCTGCAGTGGAAAGATACTCCCGATGAAGATGCCGGCAATGAAGGCGTCACTGCTCAAGAGCGAAAGGAGTCCGTCCCCCGACTGCCGAAACGCTGTCAGAAGATCAGACCAAAGGAAAGACCGATTCCCGTGCCAACATAGATGGAAACATCCGCCGAGACATCCGCCCAGCCGACGATGAAGAAACAGCAACTTCCGATGCCGACAACGAGGGACCCCGCTCCATCGAAGAAGAGACAACCACCACCATCAAAGGCGAACCGGATGCGAGTATCCACTAGACTCGCCGCCCAACCGTCAATGAAGAAGCAATGAAAAGATGAGCCGCCGGTTTCTATTCCGTCTTCCGACTCGGAAACGGATTTGGATACCCCGACTCCTCTTATTTCCAGTAAGCGAGCACCCCCACCATCATGGGAAGTCTCCCCCAAATCTGACGCTCTGATTTCCTCTGTCCTGAAGCCGAAGGCTGTGAAAACAGTCGTTGCTCAGCCGTGTTTGCCACCGAGACCAGAAACTCCGGTCTCTGAACCCGACGCTCCACCACCTACACCAAGAACCACCCGTTCTACTGCTACTGCAATCGAAAAGGTACCCATTCAAGTACCTTTCTTTAAAGAAATAGGGCGAAAGAGAAGAGTTGCTGCCCCAAGAACTTTACCGCCAAAAACGACGGTACTTCTACCAAAAGCTACAGCATCGGCAACAACTCCATTGCAAACATCACGCACTTCTCCCTGCACAAAGACCTTTGCAATCAAGAGGCCAGCAAAACCGGCCTTTATTTCTTAAGAAGCTCGTCACAGATACGGGCAAGATTACAAGAAGCGGACTTTTGCCACTGAAAAGGGATTTCTACTCAACGCCGGCACTTCCAAAGAATACCCGACACATATAACATACACCATCAAGAAACGAGGTTGGGCAAATCTATGTGCCCAACCCGCTGAGAGAATTTTATTCTAACTTTTCAGGTGAAATGCCGGAAGCAATCATGGTCTGGCACAAGATGATACCATTCACGCCCGAGCGGATAAACGCATTCTACGAGCTCGCTAAAGCCACTGACAAATTCTTCGCCCACTGAGAGAATACAATGCCGGAGTTCCTCTCAGAAGTTCTTGACACAGTGGCTCTGTTAGAAACTATTTGGCGAATCACGAAGCTCGGAGCCTTTACAATATCTCGGGCCTCGCTCGTTCCGAGTGCGAAGTATTGGTACCATTTCGTGAAATCCTGCATCTCTCCTTCCTCTCATGGTCAGCACGTAACCAAAGAGCGAGCCATCGTCCTCTACTGCATTCTAACCGGAAAACCCATCAACGTCTGAATGATCATATACCGGAGCCTCTGCACCAATGCCACGAAGAAGGGGAGTCAGTTCCTCTTTCCATCATTGGTGTCCGAGCTTTGCATTCATGTTGCAGTGCAAGTTCTGGATACAGAAGCCAGGCTCCGTCATACAGGTACCTATCACTATAAACCGAATTACACAGGAGGATAACAAAGAACCCGATGAAGGAGACATCCATGTCCCTGATGCTGCACGTAGAGCTGCAGCATCTGAAGCGAACAGGTTTCCAGCAGAAATTTCCAAGAGTCTGCAGCTCATGGAAAGCCGCCTGAGCCAATTGGAGATCCAGCAGCACTATATGCTAGACATTCTGGAAAAATTGGAGGCCCAATCGCAACCCAACAATGCCGACAACCCAGCTTATTCCGGACGGCCCAAACGACATTGAGTCCGAATGATCTTCATGAGGGAGTTTCTCTACCCTCTTTGGACTTTTGTTTTTTTTGTGATTTCAGTCTATCTTGTTATTTTGGGCTTGACAATGAGGGCATTGTCAAATTTAAAGTTTGGGGATGGGAGTGTACCAAAATCAAATCAAATAAAGAAAAATTTGTCCTAATCCGCTAGACCAAAATTGAAAAACAAGCAATCATTTCAGCATAGTTTATTTATGGACATCTATTTTCCTAAGTCATCTAATCCTTTCCAGGAATTACTTATTAGTGACAATTTAACTCTAATTAATTTATGTGACACTTCAAAATAGTAAATCCCCTTCACACAGAATTGTTGCTTTGAACATCATTTTTCCTATTTTCCTAAGATTTATCATATTTTGTAGATATATGATATTTTTGAAACTTAGCTCGAAAGAATGCTGGAGACAAATATAATTTTTAGGTGAAGAGTGACATGGTAACAAGTTTGGGGAAGAGAAAAAGAAAAAAAAATTGAGGCATAAAAAGTCTAAAAATAAGGACAATCACAACATTTGTAGTTCACCGGGACTTAAGTGGATGATCGGTGGATAATCAGTGTGTGAAAATAACACTCTTCGGGACTTAAGTGGATGATCGTTGAGTGACATTTCATCAGGACTGTGTGGATGAACGGTGAAGTGTATTTGCAATTTCCCAATCCACTTTCAATTTTTGAGTGAGCCTTTGGGATACTCGATGGGTGGAATCAAAAAAATAAAGGGAACAATGGGAGAAACTCCATTGCAATTAAATAGGCTACCCATTTGAAATACCACCTCGGCTAAATCAAGAATAAAAAATTATATTAAAGGTGGTATGATAACGTAAGTAGCTTATTTACAAAAGCCTTGAAAAAACAAATTCCTCAATCTTGAAGTCATGAAGCTCGGATCTTGCTTAATTTGTACGTGCAAGGTATGAATTTGAACGATGTTTAAAGAATTGATGATTTCAGCATTATAAGATAGAACTTATGATTTTTGGGAAGATTAATGTTCATTGGAACAAATGGACACACTCACTTTTGGGGAAATACTATAGAGAAGCTATAAAAAATTAAGAAGAGTTGGAAAGTCACGAATTCGAGATTATCGGCTTCGGGTTAGATTATTAGGGAAAATCTGAAAACTATATTGATTTTCTATTACTCGAGGACAAGCAATGATTTAAGTTTGAGGATGTGTTAGGCCTTGAAAAGACCTAACATTTCATAGGATTTTATTGATAAATTGTTTGTGATCATATAATGTTTTGTTCAAAAATTGGATTTTTAGGCAAATATCGCATCAATGTCGCAACATCGCAACAGCATCTAAAAACGCAGATTTTACGTGATTTTCAACAATATTTCTAGATTTTGTATTTTCACAATATTTTGTTCAGATGCAGTTGCCAAGTTTAAAGATTGATTGCAAAGCAAAAAAGAAGCTGGAAGATCACGAAATTAAGGAGAAAATCTAAACCGAATAACCAATTTTTCAAATTTGGAAACAAGAATATCCTTGAAGATTTGGAAATCTTTCCAAATCTCGAACTAGCTGAAAATCTCAACAAACTTCAAATTATCTCGTGGCTGAGGCTTCTATAACTATCTTCCATAGTGCAACGAAAAGGGTGTTCCAGAATTAGAGAGGAAGCTTGCGATCAAGCCCGAGCGTAAATCTGAGAAGGAGGTGGGTGACGGAGATCACGGTGGCGAGGGAACGGGGCTGTGTGAAAAATGGTTCCTGACGGCGAGGACCAAAATTCTCTTCCTTTGCTTTTCGTTTTAAATTTCATTGATTTTACAAGTCTTGACAGCATAAGTTATTGAGTTGTTCAGTTTTAATTAAAGTTTGAATTTTTCGTATGTTGATTTGCTTAAGTCAATCATAGTTAATTCTTTATGAGGTTAATTCTAATTCTCGATACGACCACAAACTTTATTTTTCTTGCATTTTATTTTCTGCAATTTATTTTATGCATGATAGATTAGATGAAAAAACCTCAATCGAAATGAAAAATCTATTCTTTATTCTTTAATTCTTTTTGTACATATTTAAAGTTAAGTTTTTTAGTTTATTTCTTTTACTTTGCAATTTATTCTCTGAATTGAAAGTTGACTTGTCCTCGTGGGATCAATATTTTTATTACTACAGTTGTGACACGTGCACGTGCGTTATTTTGCGATTACGTTTTCGCCCAATACCTAACATCTAAGCTCAAAGCCCAAAGCTTAAAGCTTGAAGCCATAAGGTAGAAGCTTTAAGCTCGAAGCCCTAGCTAGAAGCCCAAAGCCCAAAGCTTTAAGCCCAAAAGCCTAAGCTTTAAGCCCTCATCCATAAGACTTAGGCCATCAGCCCTAACCCCGATGCCCAAAGCTAAAATCACAAGCCCAAAGCCCAAAGCATCAAACCCTAAGCCCAAAGCCTTAAGCGTTAAGCCCTAAGCCCTAACACCTAAACACAAGGCTCTAAGTCCATAGCCCAAATCCATAAGTCTAAAGCCCTAAGCGCTAAGCCTTAAGTCCTTGTTGTAAGCCTTAAGCCCTAAACTCTAAGCTTAAAGCCCTAACTTTTAAGCTCGAAGCCTTAAGCTGTAAATCGAAAGCCCTATGCCAAAAGCCCAAATCCTTAGCCCAAAGTCCAAATCCACAAGCCCTACGGCCTATGCCTTGAGCACTAACACCTATGCCCAAAGCCCTAATACTAAAGCCCTAAGTCAAAATTTCTAAGACCTAAGCCCTAAGTCCTAAGTTGTAGGTCGTATGCCTTAAGTCTTCAGGCTTAAGCTCTAAGCCCAAAAGGGTAGATTCTAAGCTCTAAGCCTTAAGCTGTAAATAGAAAGCCCTAAATTCAAAGCCCTAAGCCCAATGCCGTAAGCATTAAGGCTTAAGCCCTAAGCACTAAGCCTAAAGCCTAGACCTCAAAGACCTAAACCCTAAGCTTAAAACTCGAAACCTTGAGCCATAAGCCCTAACACCTAAGCCCAAAGCCATAAGTTGGAAGCACAAAGCACTAAGCACTGATTCCTATGCCAAACGCCCAAAGTCCTGAGGTGAAAGCCTTAAGCCCTAAGCCCTAACCCTAAGATCTTATCCTAAAGTCCCAATTCCAAAGCCTATCATCTAATCTTGAAGCCCTAAGCTCAAAGCCTTAAGCCCTAAGTTCTAATCCCTAAGCCTAAACCCCAAACCCCTAAGCCTTATTTCCTAGACCTAAGCCCAAGGCCATAAGCCCTTAGCCATTAGCCCTAAGCTCTAAAATTAAAGCCTAGGCCATAAGCGCCAAGCTGCAATTCTAAAGCCCTAGGCAAAAAACCCAAAGCCTTTAGCCATAAGCCTATAACCCAAAGCTCTTAGCACAAACCTAAAGCCCTAATCTTTAAGTCGTAAGCCCAAAGCCCTAACTCAAAGCCCTAAAACCTTAAGCTCAAAGCCCAAAGCCTTAAGCCCTAATTCCAAAACCATAGGCCTAAAGTTTGAAGCCCTAAGCCATTAGCCCTAAGACCAAAGCCCAAAGAGCTAAGCCTTAAGCCCAAGCCCATAACCTTAAGGCCTAAGCCAAAATCCCTAAACCCTAAGTGCTAATCAATAATACTTAAGCCCTAGGCCTTCAAAAGTAAGCTCAAAGTCTTAAGCCCTTATATTGAAACCCTAAGCAGGAAGTCTTAAGCACTAATTTTGAAGACCTATGCTCTTTGACCTGTGTTTTAAGCCCTAAGACATAAGCTCTGATCCCTAAGCCATTAGCCCTAAGCCCATAGCCTAAAACGCTAAGTCCTAAGGCATAATACTTAAACCCAAGCCCTAACCTCTAAAACCGAAGAAAAAAGCCCAAAGCCCTTATGTTAAGGCCCTAAGCCCAAAGTCCTAAGCTCTAATCTTGAAGCCCTATGCCCTATGCCCTAAGCCCTAAGGCATGAGCCCAAAGCCTTTAGCTCTAAGACCTAAATTCAATGTCTTAATCGCTAAATCTTAATCCTGAAGCCCAAAGCATTAAGCTCTAGGCCCTAAATCCTAAGGCATAAGGTGTAAGTCTAAAGATCTAAGCCAAAATTCCAAAGCCCTAAACTCAAACACTAAGAAAAATGTTTAAAGCCATAAGAACTATTTCCAAAATGTAAGAAAGAAGCCCAATGCTTTAAGTCATTAGGGCCATACCCTATAACCTATGCCGAAAGCAATAAGCCAAAGGCTAGAAGGCCAAACCTCTAAGCTAGAAGCCCAAACGTCTAAGCTAGAAGCCAGAAGTCGTAAGCCCTGAGTCGATAAATCTTTACCCCAAAGACCTAATCCCTAAGTCCAAAAACCTAAACCCTAAGCCTAAAATCCTAACCCTTGAATCCTAGCCTTAAGCCCAAAGCCCAAATCCCAAAGCCCTAAGACAAAAGCCCAAAGTTCTAACCCCTAACACCTAAGCCCAAAGTCTTAAGAACAGAGACCAAAGTCGTAACCCCTAACACAAAATCCCTAAGCGTCAGCCCTAAAGCCATAAGCTATAAGTCATGAGCCCAAAGCACTAACCATTAATTCCTAAGCTAAAAAGGCCAAAGTCCAAAAGCGAAAGCCTTAAGCTCTAAGCTCTTAGCCCAAAGCCTAAAGCCCTGTACTCTAATCTTGAAGCCTTAAGCCCAATGCACTAAGCCCCAAGTTTTACTCTCGAACTCCTATGCCCAAAGCCCTAAGCCTACAGTTCAAAGTCCTATGCCCTAAAATCTAATACCTAATACCTAACCCCAAGGCTCTATGCCCAAATCTTATAGCCCAAAACCCAAGCCCAAAGCCTGAAGTCCAAATACCTAAGCCTTAATCCTGAAGCCCTAAGCCCTAAGCCGAAGGCCATAATCCCTATGCCCAAAGTCCTAACCCATTAACCCAACCCATATGCCTTAAGCATTAAGCCCAAAGACCAAAGCCCTAAGCCTTAAGCCCCAAGCTCTAATTTTGAAGTCCTAAGCCCCAACTCTAATCGTGTAGCCTTAATCGCAAAGCCGTGAGCTTAAAGCCCTAAGTCCAAAGCTATAATCCTGAAGCCCAACGCACGAAGCCCAACGCCCTTAGCTAAAGGACTAAAGCCCCAATCTTTAAGTTGCAATCCCAAAGCCCTAAGCCCAAAGTCCTAAGCTCTTAGTCTGAAACCCTAAACCCAAAGTTAAAATCCCTAAGCCCTTATCCCTAAAAGTTAAGCCCTAAGCCATAAGACCAAAGCCCGCAGACCTAATCCTTAAGCCCAAAATCATAAGCCTTAAGCCATAAGCCCAAAGCCCTAAACATTAAATAGTAAGCCATAATACTTATGGCCTAAGCCCCAAAACCTAGGCACAAAGCCCTATGCCAAAAGACCTAAGCCTTTATCTCGAACCCTTAAACCTAAAGTCTTAGGTCCTAATTCCATAGCCCTATGCCCTTAGCCCTATCCCATAAGCCGGATAAGCAATAATTTTTAAGCTATAAGTCCTAAGCCGAAAGCCTTAAACCGTAAGTCCTAAGACATGAGCCCAAAGCACTAGGGCAAAGTTCAAAGCCCAAAGATCTCATCCCAAAATGTAAGCAAGAAGCCCAAAGCTCTAAGTCATAATGGCCATGCCCTAACATCTAAGCTCAAAGCCCAAAGCTCTAAGCTTGATGCCATAAGCTAGAAGCTCTAAGCTCGAAGCCCTAGCTAGAAGCCCAAAGCCCACAGCTTTAAGCCCAAAATCCTAAGCTAGCCCTCATCCATAAGACTTAGGCCATAAGCCCTAACCCCGATGCCCAAAGCTAAAATCACAAGCCCAAAGCCCAAAGCATCAAACCCTAAGCCCAAAGCCTTAAGCGTTAAGCCCTAAGCGCTAACACCTAAACACAAGAATCTAACTCCATAGCCCAAATCCATAAGTCTAAAGCCCTAAGCGCTAAGCCTTAAGTCCTTGTTGTAAGCCTTAAGCCCTAAACCCTAAGCTTAAAGAACTAATTTTAAGCTCAAAGCCTTAAGGTGTAAATTGAAAGCCCTATGCCCAAAGCCCAAATCCTTAGCCCAAAGTCCAAATCCACAAGCCCTACGCCCTATGCCTTAAGCACTAACACCTGCGCCCAAAGCCCTAATACTAAAGCCCTAAGTCAAAATTTCTAAGACCTAAGCCCTAAGTCCTAAGTTGGAGGCCGTATGCCTTAAGTCTTCAGGCTTAAGCTCTAAGCCCAAAAGGGTAGATTCTAAGCTCTAAGCCTTAAGCTGTAAATAGAAAGCCCTAAATTCAAAGCCTTAAGCCTACAGCCAAAAGCCCTAAGCCCAATGCCGTAAGCATTAAGGCTTAAGCCCTAAGCGTTAGGCCTAAAACCTAGACCTCAAAGACCTAAACCCTAAGCTTAAAACCTGAAACCTTGAGCCATAAGCCCTAACACCTAAGCCCAAAGCCATAAGTTGTAAGCACAAAGCACTAAGCACTGATTCCTATGTTGAACGTCCAAAGATATGAGGTGAAAGCTTTAAGCATTAAGCCCTAACCCTAAGATCTTATCCTAAAGTCCCAATTCCAAAGCCTATCATCTAATCCTAAAGCCCTAAGCTCAAGGCCCTAAGCCCTAAGTTCTAATCCCTAAGCCCAAACCCCTAAGCCTTCTTTCTTAGACCTAAGCCCAAGGCCATAAGCCCTTAGCCATTTGCCCTAAGCTATAAAATTAAAGCCTAAGCTCTAATAATTGATAGTGGGAGTTGCACTAATGTTGCTAGTACTTTGTTAGTGGATAAGTTGGGATTGGAAACCAAAAAGCATCCTAATCTGTAAAAGCTACAGTTGTTTAGCAATTGCGGTGAAGTCAAAGTTACTAAATGAGTTAAAATTGCTCTGTCCATTGGGAAATATCATGATGTGGTTCTTTGTGATTTTGTTCCTATGCAAGCAACACATATTTTATTAGGAAGACCATGGCAATTTGATCGAAGAGTCAAGCATAATGGGTTCAAGAACGAGTAGAACTTTGTTCAAGATGGTAAGACAATCATTCTCAAGTCACTTAAACTGTGGGAAACTAGTAAAGATCAAGAGAAAATTATAAGAGATTTCAAAATGAGAGAAAAGCTAATATGTGAGAAAAAGAGTGAAAAAAGTGTGATGAGAGAAAAATAGAGCATGAGAGAAAACAAGAAGAGAGTGAAAAAAGGTCAAAGAGAGAAAACAAGAGAATGAGAAGATGAATGGAATAGAGAGAAAAAGTGAGGTGAAAAGTGTGATGTTAGCAAGGCAACAAGTACTTCTACTCTTGTACAAGGATATTTATCTTTCTACTAACAAGTTAACCCCTTTGTTTCCAAGTGTTGTTTCTACTCTTTTAAAGGAATTTGTAGATGTGTTTCCCGAAGAAGTTCCAAGTGGGTTACCTCCTTTAAGAGGAATCGAACACAAAATTGATTTTATGCCTAGGATTTCAATACCCAATAGACCGGCCTACCGAGCTAATCCTGAAGAAACAAAAGAAATCCAAAAATAAGTAGACGAGCTAGTAGAGAAGGGTTTCATGAGAGAGAGTCTTAGTCCATGCTCGGTTCCTGTGATTTTAGTTCCAAAGAAAGATGGGAATTGGCGAATGTGTGTGGATTGTCGAGCTATTAACAAGATCACGATAAAGTATCGACATCCTATTCCAAGGTTAGATGACATGCTTGATGAATTGCATGGTTCCTGTTTATTTATAAAAATAGATTTAAAGAATGGATACTACATAATACGGATGAAAAAAGGGGATGAAGGGAAAACCTCTTTTAAAACTAAGTATGGTCTTTATGAGTGGTTAGTAATGCCGTTGTGATTATCTAATGCACCAAGTACTTTTATGAGATTAATGAACCATGTGCTAAGAGCTTTTATCTGAAAATTTGTTGTTGTATGCTATAGCAATACCTTAGATGCACATCTTGAACATTTGAATTTGGTTTTAATTGCATTACGAGAAAATCAACTTTATGCTAACTTGAATAAGTGCACTTTTTGCATGGATTCAGTAGTTTTTCTTGGTTTTGTTGTAGGAACACAAGGGATTTTGATGGATAAAGAGAAGATCAAGGCGATTCAAGAGTGGCCGAGACCAAAGAATGCAAGTGAGGTTAGGAGTTTCCATGGATTGACAAGTTTTTATAGAAGGTTTGTTCGAGATTTTAGTACTATCGTGGCACCGTTGAATGGTCTTTTTAAAAAGCATGCTGAATTAAATGGAAAGAAGTTCATAAACACGCTTTCAACCTTCTAAAAGATAAACTTGCTAGTGCACTATTACTTGTGTTACCTAATTTTGATAAAGTATTTGAAATTGAATGTGATGCGTCGGGAAAAGGTATTGGTAGTGTTTTAATGCAGGATTCCAAGCCAATCGCTTACT
>QAOC01051918.1:71287-103935 GCA_003255005.1 Begonia fuchsioides | reverse complement strand
CACAAGCTTTTCATAGAGTGGTTGAACATTAAAATTGAAAACCTTTTTCTTAGTCAACCGAAGCTATTACAGAGAGTCCAGTGCAAGAAAGCTACCCGGGAAACAACTTAATGGGTTTCATGGGTAAGCCGTGTATTTCGTGGGTTTTCGTGGGTCTCATGATATTTGTTTCAGCATGTTTCTATCTCTATCACCTGGGACGAGGATAATCTCCAAGGTGAACGTTGAAGACAAACTTTGGGGACAATTGTACTTTGTCCATCCAAATCGGGTAGGTTTTAGGTGGTGGTCCTTCCCCTTGCCTTTTGTGTTTTGTGCCAAATTGGGTAGGTTGTGTTTTGACCATCCAATTGCCCCCTCTCTCTCAGATTTTTGAGGGAGTTTGAAGTCCTCTTTGGAGGCATTTTTTATCAGTTTTTGGTGAATGAAAATCGTGCTTCTTGCATAATTCATTGGCTGTGTTTTTCAGCACCCAAGACTTGACACGCTCGGGGTTATGAGAAGTGTCGGGAGAAAGAAGACACAAGGGTAATCTGCCAAGGAGAAAGTCCAAGACAGAAACAGTGAGGTGTAACGGTTAATGTTCCAAATGCATACAGGATTAAGTCAAATAAACTCAGCCAAATGAAACTTTAGGAAGTGGACTAAGCTGGGCCAAATTTGTAGCTTGAAAACACGTGAGGACTTAAAATGGCACGGGAATACTTTTGAGTGTACAAACAGACACAAAACAGAAAACAATGACGTGGAGGGGTAAAGATTTCTGCACAACTTCAAATGCAGGCAACCTGGGAATGTAAAAATTGACAGAAAACAACTTCAATGAAAGGGAAATAAAATGCAAGTAGTTTGATGAAAAATGGATGGACAGAAACTGTTCGATTTTGGGAACTCGGGCAGAATAAGGGGAAAGTTATAAGTACAACTTTTGATGGGCGAAGGGTTTTGGTAAAAGGAAAGAACAGAAATTTCAGACCATGAAAGAAGAATTCACAACCAAAAATTTATGTTTTTTACTCACAAAAAATAGAAAATGACACAGAATGGACTTTTAGTGCACGAAATCCACTCGGATAGAAATAAAAACAACAACCAACACACAAGAAACAACACAATCACAACAACAAACGGAAGGTTAGCTATGGGACTTCCAAACTCGCCTTTGATCCTAAACAAGTGAGGAAGGGAGATTGGAATAGGGCTTAGTGGCTCTAGCAAGGCACCAACACCGTTACAAACCAAAGATCAAGGATATTACTCACCTTGAATTTGCTTTGCCGTGAGAAAAAATGGGGAGAGCTTCAAGCTTCAACATTCAACATTTTCTATCTGCAAATACCGAGAAAGGAAGGGTAAAAACCCTCCTTCCCACGAGCTACAAAAGCCCATAATTGTTACCTAGAATTCTAACTACTTAACCAACAACAAGGCATGGCAAGTGGGCCCACCTTGACTTTCATCACCAACAAGGAGTGATGGGTCACTAAGGGAAGGTTTAACCCATCCCTTAGTGCTTCCTAAGACCTTTCCACTTGCAGCCACGTTTACTAACTTACAAAAAAAGAGAGACAAACATACTTGCATGGTTTTCAAGCAAACCATGCAAGGAAGAGTACAACCGGTTTTCAAAAACCAAAATAAATAAAAACCGACAATCTTCCTTTTTGGGCCAATGCTTTCCTTCATATTTTCACGTGTAAGGCCGCTCCTTAGAGGCTCCAAATTGGACTCCATCCTTCAGCTCTTCATTGGACTCCATTAGGCCGTGGCTATTGGTTGCATGATGGAAGGTGTGTGGGCTGTTCTAGGATAGCCACCCCTTCTGGATGCCTCTGTAATGGCGATGGTTGACCGGGAAATCTTTCTCCACAATTAATGCTCTGCAGCTTGATGGAAACCTTGAGATTCTGGCTACATTTTATATGAAGAACGTTTGGCCAAATAATGTGTGAAACGTTGTTTAAACCGCTGTCCAAGGCTCAGAGGTCAGATTGTACCGAAGCCCAAAATGTCAACATCTTCATCTTGGATGGTTGGGCTATGGAATGCATCAATCACACTAGTAATCTCGGCCACTTCATCCCAAAACAACCTACAAAATGAACAAACACATTAGGAAACCAATTGGGTGGGCCTTACGTTAGAAAACCCGTGGCCAAGCCCAAGGTGGCGTTATCGCAAGGTAGGCTCTTGTTAAGGGCTTCTTGTTGCTCATCATGAACACACTCTCGAGTGCTCACTCCCGCGGGTTCCTCTTTGGCTAAGGCATCCTGAGGCATGTCAAGACTTACCCTCCGGTGAGTAATATTCGGCGACTTCCAAGAGTTCTCTCCTTGGTGTTGGCTTCCCTTCCGAGCTAGGGTTACCTAAGTCATGCTGCATAACTCCAACCACGCCACATGGTCTCTGGGGTGAGTATGCAATCCATAAGTTCTTCTTCCATTCCGGTTCTTTCCCCAAGTTTCCGATCATCCCCCAATTCAACTTTTCTGGCAAGCTCTTTAAGCAGTCCCCACTGCCCTCTGCATAATATCTGATTCCCTTGAGCTTTAACCCTCAGTGTTTGAGGATAAACTATACTTTCATCTCTCAACAAACCCTTAAAATTTCAGCTCCAAACTACGTATGCAACCCGAGAACCACTCTTCCCGTTAATACCCATTTCCGACCCATTTTCTTGTTTATTCCTCAACCGATATCTATTTTATTCCACATTCCATTATTGAATCTTGTCATTTGGTATCAGAGCCTCCAATCCCTTCCCACTCTTCCATTTGACTCTTATTTTGGTTATCTTTTGAGTTTGGCAATGAATACTTGAAGAGGAGCCAACAATAAATCTTACCGGGAGAAGATAAAAACGAAAAAATATGTCCACCGCATCAAGAAGCCGCGAGAAGCTTGATGAGTCTTTGGTTTCACTTCAAACCTCATGGTTTACCGCCTATGAGGTCAAAGCATTCTCCTTGTGATGCGAGTGATCTAAGCATTCTCCTTGTGATTATAGGCTGCAAAAAGCACAGAGTCCAAACCCTAAAGCCTTGAGTTGTAAGCCCAAAGCACAAACCCCAAAGCACAAACCCCAAAGCTCAAAGCCCTAAGCTCAAAGCTCGAGGCCTAAAGTTATAAATTCTAAGCCCTAAGTCCCAAGCTTAAAGCCCAAAGCCCAAAGCCTTAAGATTAAGGCCTTACTCTAATTCCAATTTCAAAAGCCTTAAAACTAAGCCATAAAACCTAATCCCTAGGCCGTAAGCCTAAAGTGCTAAGCCAAAAGCCCTAAGCATAATGCACAAAGCCCAAACCTCAAAGCCCTTAGCCCTAAGTTTAAAGCCCCAAGCCCTTAACGATAAACCATAACCTTGAATCCTTTAGCCCAAAGCTTAAAGCACAAATCTCTAATTCCTAAGCCTGAAACCCAAAACCTGAACGCCAAAGACCTAAGTCATAAGCCCGAAGTTCAAAGCAATATGCCTTAAGACATAAGCCAAAAGCCCAAAGTTTTAAGCCCTAAGTCCTAACTCCTAAGCTCAGAGAACAAAGCCCAAAGACAATAGCCTTAAGCTCTAAGCTTAAATTCTAAAACTCTAAGCCTTAAGTCTTAAGACCTAAGCCCAAAACCCAAAGTCTGACGTGCAACAACCCTCATTATTATTTTAAGAATTATGATTTTAAAATGAAAGTGTTTAAGATTTCCCTTTATGAATGTTGGAAAATTAGAAACATGTGAATGAGTTACGATTATGAATAATTAGAATAAGAATATTCTGTTGGGGTGTATCACACTGTGCACCGGCCCAAGTGTTTGGCTATGATTGGTGTTTGTTTGAAGTCCATTGTTTGAGGGTTGCTAGGTTTAAGTAAAAGTAATGAAGTAAGTAGGGTTAAATATACTAAAGGAATACTTTCAAGTAAGTTTTGGTCGACACAAATGACCCTCGAGAATACTTTCGGTCGACACAATAGACGAGCGGTCGACATAGCATAACTTTCGGGAATACTTTCGGTCGAAACAATAGCCGAGCGGTCGACATAGCATAACTTTCGGGAATTCATTGTGTCGACATAAGTTGACCATTATGTCGACATAAGTTGGAAAAGTCAGCAAAATCAGCAGAATTCTTATTGGTGGACATAAAAGGAACATTGATTTTAATTGATAAAAGGCTTTAAGTGGGTCTTGGCTGGCATTTCTCCCTCCCAGCCACGATTTTCCTCCCCCTCTCCCTAGGTTTCGTGCTCTAAATCAAAGGAGGGTGAGATTGAGATAGAGAAAGAGTTTTGTGAGGAAAAAAAAAGAGTGAGAAAGTGAGTGCTTCAAGAGAAGTGAAGTGAAGAGCTTTGATATTTCGTGGAGACTGAAGCTCAAGGTATTTTCATATCCTTCAAAGTTCTTGTAGGTTCAATAATGATAAAAGGATGATGTTGGTTGGATTGATGGATAAAAATAGGGGATTTCAAGTAGAATGTTAGAAAATCAGTTGATTGTATGCAAGGTTAGGGTTTTTGAGATTCGGTCATATTTTCGAACGAATTTGAGTTTATAACCTTCATAAGAGTTAAAGTAGGCTTTTGGAGAAATTCATAGCCGTTTGAATCACTCCAATTGAATCTTTGTATACAAAGTTATGAATGTTACAAGTTAGTAGATGGAAACTGGGAGAGCACCGGTCGACATATTATCAACCGGTCGACACAAAATAACTCTATGTAAATGATTCGGTCGACCGCATGAATAAGCAGTCGACACATTATGCTAAGTTATGTCGACACATATAGGTTTATGTCGACCTAATCACTGTTCAAACAGTGAATGCCTTCTATTTTGTCCACGTAAGTCAACATACGTTAGTTTTCTGAATTTTGTTTCTTCTAAGAAGTTATAGTAGACTCTTTAAGGAACAATTTGACATCTTAATCGTCAATAAAGAATCAATATAGAGGAAGTTATAGATGTTCAAAGTTGGAACATAAAGTTAAGACTTTATGCAAATTCTGATCTGCATATGATTAATAGGTTTAAGCCATCGATTGGATTAAGAAGGAGACTCAAGTCGATCAACTCAACCTAGCTGCTAAGGTAAGTTAGCATTAAGATTATTTGGCCCTTAAGTGGGACTGCATTGCAAAGATTAGGATGATTGTTTGATGTGTGCTGCATGTTTGTTGCATGACATGTTTGGTGATGAATGTTTATTTTCATGTAATGTGAGGTGATGTTTTCATGTTCATATGGTCATGCATCATAGTTTTACAAAATGTCAACGGACTATTTTCATGCATGTTTTACAACGTAGTTGGAGGTAGCGAGATATAATTGGTGGTATGGGACGCTAATTATGTTTCGTCTCCGATGAATTAAGAACTTGAATATCAGAACAATAAAGTAAAGTAAATGGTTATTACAGGCCTGAGCACCTCAAGTAGTAAAGTAGTGAGCTCACGATCAGTAGAAGTTGAAGTAGGTGGAGGGGGTGTTCTTGAGATCCTGTAATATTTCCAAAGATAAAGAAAATATGAAACCTAAGAGACGTGAATTAAATGTGCATTGTTTTATCCACAGCATAGCATACTCATGCATTGCATTTTATAGTTATGCTATTTACTGAGCTTTAGGCTCATAGTTTAGGCTTTGGAATGTAGGGAATATAATGGAGGAAAGTGAGCCAATGACTGATCAAGAAGTTAGAACAGAAGGGTTTCCAAATGATACCTTTTATTGAGCAATGACCGACAAGTTGACACACACAAGTTGTTTTGTAAAAATGTTTTGAATGTTTTGAGATGTAATTAAGATGTGTACCCTTATTTTGGTGTGATGGATTATTTAGATTTTGAAAATGAATGTATTTTAAGTTGAAGTAATTGTCTTCCGCTGCAGTTTTGAGTTATTCATTGCTTATGTATTTTATTTAAAGGTGGAATTCAAATGTATGTTTTTATTATTCGACGGTTTTCCTTCTATACTGGTTTATAAGTTAAAGATAGTTTTCAAAAATTTAAAGTAACGAGTTTTCTACCAAGGTAATGTAAGTAAGTAAGTGTAGTAACGGACCGGTTCTCGGGCTGCCCGCAAGTAAGCAAAGTAAAGTAAAGTAAAGTTAAGTAAGTAAGCAAGTGAGGTAAGGCAGAAAGCGGTGGCACGAGAATCGGGTCGTTACACGATGCCTAAAGCCCTAAGCCAAAAAATCGAAGCCTTAACCCTTAAGCCTAATGCTCTAAGCCTAGAGCCAAGACCCTAAGCTCTAAGACTAAAATGAATAGCTCAAAGTCTTGAGGCCATAGCCCTCGCATGAAGACCTATTATCTAAGCAATAAGCCCTATGCCCTAATACCTAATGCCTAAAACCCAAAACACTAAGCATGATACTCATAACCCAAAGCCCTAAGCCTTCAGTTCTAAGCGGTAAGCCGTGTGCCCTAAACCCTAAGTCAAAAGCTGAAAGCATAAAGCAAAAAGCCTAAAGCCCAATCTCGAAGCCCAAAGCTTTAAGTCCTATGTCCTAAGCCCTAAGCAAAAAGCATAAATCCCTAAACCCTATGCCCTACGCCCTAAGCCTTAAGACCTAAGCACCAAGCCATTAGGCCAAAGTCAAACACCCAAAGCCCAGGGCCCTTAGCTCAAAGCCATAAGCCCTATGCCTTTTTTCCTAATCACGAAGCGTAAAACCCTAATCCCTAAGCCCTAAAACCTATGCCATAAGACTTAAAACCTACGCCATATGCCTATGGCCCAAAGCACAAAGCCCAAACCCCAAAAGCCAGAGCCCTAAGCCCAAACTAAAAGCCCAAAGACTAAAACCCAAATCTCTGATCCCTACTCGCTAAGCACAACACCTTAATCTTTACGCCCGAAGACTTAATCACTAAATCCTAAACCCTAAGACTTTAAACCTGTGGAATAAGCCTAAGGCCCAAAGCCCAAAGACTAGGCCCATAGCCCTAGTCCCTAATTGGTAAGCATAATACCCAAATCCCTGAGCCTGAAGACTTAAGCACTAAAACCTAAGTCTTAGGACTAAAACCTATGCCCCAATCTAAAGTCCCAAAGCCTAAACACCAAACCCTAAAGCCATAAGCTCTAAGCCCTAAGCCCTAAGCACAAAGCACAAAGCCCAAAGCCCAAAGCCCAAAGCCCAATGCCAAAATCCCAAAGCCCTAATCCCTAATAGCTAAGAACAAAACCCTTATCCCTAAGCCATAAGACCTGATGTACTATGGGAAAGGTGGAGTGTTTTCTTTAGAATTAAGGTTTTATTTTGCTGAAGGGTTAGACACGTGAAACCCATATTTTGTGCTTCAGATGGGGTGCTGAAGGGGGGGACCATGGTCAGCCTTGGTGCCTCCTTTTCAGGTAACTTCTAGGAGGACCACCAAGCTGTTTTTCTCCTTTGTTTTGCCATTTCGGGTAGTTTTTTCTTTTTGAATTTTTGGGAGGCCACCCTCCCGAGCTTGGTGTTGATTTAAGCTCACTTTGAGCTCAGTTGTCATTAGTGAAGTTTGAAATTAAAGATTGCATTTTGCATCTCATTTCCTTGGTGGTTTCTCCTCCTCCAAGACTCGGGTTTTCCGGTGAGTCATATCCGGCATCCACCGAGAGCTCCACTCCGGTTTTGGCTGCCATTCAAGCTTGGGTTAGCTAGGCCATACCACACTCCTTCAACCACGTTCTAGTGGAATCCAAGGTAAGGGTGTGAACCCCAAAGCTTCTCCTTCGTTTGGGTTTTTGCCTACATCTTTCCGATCCTCCTTTCCCGAGAGTTCATTTTGAGCACTCTAGCCATTTCCTTCATATCTTCTGATTCCCTCATCCATTTATCGTGATATTTTGACACATAAACTCTCCCACCTCTATCTACCTTCCCTCCAAATTTCAGTTTCTAACCCTGTATGCTGCAAGAGATCTTGCCGGAGACATTTGACCTTGGTTTTGCTTCACCCGAACCGACCTTACCCATTTTCCCTTCTTTTCTCTCCCCATTTCTCCATAACCGACCCAACCACCATTCCCATAGCACGTCAAGACCCAAGCACTAAAAAAAGCCTTAAGACTTAAAACCTACACCCTAAGCCTAAGGCCCAAAGCCCAAAGCTTAAAGCCCAAATCACAAAGCCTAAACCCTGAAGCCCTAAGGTCTAAGCCCTTAGTCCTAAGTCGTAAACCGTGAAGCCTATGTCTAATCCCCTAACCCTTTGACCTAAGACTTAAAACCTATTCCCTAAGCCTAAGGCCCAAAGCGCAAACCCAAAGCATAAAGCCCAATTCCCAAAGTCATAAGCCCTATGTCCTAAGATAAAGCCATGATTCAAAAGCCCAAAGCCCTGATCCTAAAGTTGTTTGCTTAAAGACCTAAAACCTAATACCTAAGCTCTGAGCCGAAAGTCGTTTGCTTAAAGACCTAAAACCTAATACCTAAGCCCTAAGCCTTAATTGCTAAGCCAAAATCATTAAGCACAAAGCACAAAGCTTAAACCCCGAAGCCCTAAACCCTAAGCACCAAGCCTTAAGCCCTCAACCTTGAGCCATAACCTCTAATCCAAACTAGAAGCCCGAAGCTGAAAGGCCGAAGCCTAGGCCATAAGCTTGAAGCTCAAAGCCCAAAGCCTTAAGCCCTAAATTTTAAGCCTTAAGTCCTAAGTCCTAGCCTAGAGGCCAAAGCCTTGAGAGTCCTAAAAGCTATGCCCTAAGCCTTAAGCCCAAAGCCCAAAGCTCCAAGAGAAGCCCAAAGCCTAAAGCGTAAACCCAAATCCCTTAGCCCTAATCCATAGTCCAAAAGATCAGAGCTGTAATCCCTAAGCCTTAAGCTATATGCCTGAAGCGCTAAGCCCTAAACTTTAAGCCCCAAATCTAAAACCCAAAGCCCAAAGCTTTTGACCATAAGAGAACCTCAAAGCACAAAGCCTAAAGCCAAAGCCTTAAGCCAAAACCCCAAGCAAAGAAGCAAAATCCGTGAACCCAAAGCCCAAAGCGTAATGTTTTATGCCCAAAGAGAAACCAAACACCCAAGAGCTAAAGCCAAAGCACAAAGCCCCAAGCTATAAGCCCTAATCCTAAAGCCCTAAGCCCTAAGTCTTAACTCCTCAGCCCCAAGCCTTAAGCCCTAAGCCTTGAGCTCTAAGCCAAAAGTTTGAAGCCTAAATCCAAAGCCATAAGCCATAAGCCCTAAGCCCAAAGCATTGTGCCCAAAACCTTAGCCCTAAGCCCTAGCCCTAAGAAGAAGTGCAAAGCCTAAAGCATCAAGACCTAATTAAAAAGCTCAAAGTACAAGGCCCTAAGCCCTAAGCCCTAAGCCCAAGCCCTAAGCCCAAGCCCTAAGCCTGAAACCCAAAGTCAAAAGCCTTAGGCCTTAGGCCCAAAGCCAAAAGCTCTAAACCTTAAGTCCAAAGCACATAGCCCTAACCCTAAAGACCTAAGCCCAAAGCCCTTAGCCCAAAGCCCAAACACTAAGCCTGATGCTCAAAGCCTCAATTTATAAGTTCAAAGACCAAAAGCCCTAAGCCTGAAGCCCTAAACTGAAAGCTGAAAGACCCAAGCCTGAAGACCCACGCCCAAAGGCTAAAGCCCAAAGCCCAAAGCCCAAAGCCCAAATCCTTAAGCCTTAAGCCTGGACACTAAAGCTCTAAGTGATGAGAACAGCAGGTATATCAAACCCGAAACCCTTTAACAATGAGGAAAAAGATACTTGGATCGCCTTTGAAATCAAGTACGAGGAACTTGACCCAATCGAACTTTGTCGACGGAACCTAAGTTATCAAACAAGGAGCTTGACCCAGACCGAACATGTCGGTAAGAACCAAAGCTATCAAAGTTGATCTATCAAGAATTAACTAGATGAAGATCGAGTTCTTTGCAAAGAACCAAAGAGAAAATTCTCTCCAAAACACTCAAGGTGAATTAATCATAAAAGTTATCCCCTATTACAATAGCTTGGATGCCTTTAAATAGGCTACACACTTTCTAAACTAACAACAAGTAAATTAGGAAATAGAAAGTAATAGGAAACTTAACTAAATAATAGAATAAAAGAAAGAATTTTTGGAATTGTTCCAGGGCACTTCTTGTTTGGTAAATTGTGTATTTCACTAGCAAAAAGATGGATTTTTATGATCCAGCCAATTCTCGAAAGATCTTTAAAGCAGCTACAACTTTGGTGAAGAATACTTTTTGAAATAACTTTGGTAAGATTGTCGAATCTGCCCATATATTCTTGATGGTCAAGTAAAAGTTTGATTTAAGAAAAGTTGCATGTACTTTCCTATTTCCTTTGTTCCTTCAATATCTTGTTTTAGGCTTGGGCTCTTTGGCTTGTGTGCTTGACAATCTTGCTTGATATCAATATCTTCTTCAACACTTAAGATAATAAGCATTTTGTATTGATGTTGAATCGATTCTTTCATTTCAATTTTCTCCACTATACCACATAATGCTTCTTTCATTTTCTTGGTTCTTGACCTTGTCATTGGGTCTCCAATTCCTTGGAATTAGTCTTTTTCCTTGGAATCGATTTGTGTCATCACTTGATCCGCATCACTAAGTTAAAAGTCTTAAGTCTTAAGCCTGAAGCCCAAAGCCCAATGTTTGACCATAAACTCATAGTTAAAAGATCAAAGCCACAAGCCTAAAGCCCAAGGCCTAAAGCCCAAAGGCTTGAGACCTAAGCCCTAAGACCCAAGTTCTGGGTCCTAAAATCTAAACCCCTAACCCCAATTAAAAATCCAAAATCCCAAAGCCTGAAGCCCTATGCCCAAAACCTAAGTCCAAACGCTAAGGCTAAAGCCTAAAAATGGAGGTCATAAGCCCTAGCTCTAAGCCGTAGTGCAAAGCCCTAAGCCCTAAGCGCTAATCCCAAAGCATAACGACCTAAGCCAACACCTCAAAGTGCATAGCCATAACCCCAAATCTAAAACCCATAAGCCTAAAGCCAAAATCCCAAAGCCTAAAGCCCGAATCTCAAAGGACAAAGCACAAAGCCCTAAGCCTTAACCCAAAAGCCAAAAGCCCAAAGCTCTAACCTCTAACTCCTTAGTCCTAGGCCAAAAGCTTAAAGAGTAAAGCCCTAAGCCCAAGGCTGTTAAGTCTTGAAAAATACTTAATTATGTCCATCAAATTTATAAAAATTGTTAAACCTTAAATAATAAATTGAGGGATTTTATGCTGGAATATGTATTTGGTGCTGCAGCTCACGTTACAGCACAGAATCTGCGGGCAGTTAATGAAATCAGATTAATTTTGGCAATTTCAGAAATTATGTTATCTGTTCGATTGGTTTCCTTTTATGCAGTGATTATGCTTGATAAGAATGGAAAGCGGGAGCTAAAAAGAGATGAGATCAGAGGAATTTAAATGGCCCCTCACAAATCAAGGGATTCCTAATTCGATTTTGAAAAAAGAAGCTAGCTGCCACGATTTGAAGAAGGGAAGAACCATTCAGATTTAGGGGAGGGACATAGACGGAAACACAGAGGAGACGCAGCCACGCCTGTAATTATGTTTACCAAACATATTTGCATTGTTTTTAATTAAAATATGCGCTAAGTTTTTATTAGGTTGGATTTGGGAAGTATCCGTTTACGATTTCTCGATTTTTAGCTATTTGATTAATTTAACTAGATCTTAATTGTTTATCGTATATAATCTGGACGCCACAATTATAACGAAATTAGTGAGATCTAAAATCACATAGAAATTGGTTAAATTACTCGGGTTGTTAATATTTGTTTTTAGTTTTAACAAAATCATTTTTTGTTTAACTTAAACGATAGCTCGATGGTAAATGATTAGGATCTGTAATTAAAGTTTTTGGATCTCATTGTTCTTGCCATAAGATTGGAAGAAGATGAGAGAAGAACCGAATTGGTAGGCGACGCCAGCCATCGATTAATTCAAATTCCTTTCCGTCAAAACGTGCTGCAACCGGCGCTGCATCATAGGCTTACAACCGTGAATGAATAAATGGAGAATCCTGAATCTAACCTTCATTTTTACTGAAGTTTGACTATCTTCCCTTATTTATTTTAATTACATTTGTTTAGATTTTTATGCAGAAAACCATTCAAACTTTTTATCAATTTTTAATTAATTGTTTACATCGTATTCGAAAAATATTATATTTCATTATCCTCGTGGGATCGATATCTTTTATATTACTTGACTGTGCACTTGTTGTTTTTAACGACACATTCACAACAACAAACGCCCAACCCAATTCCCAAAGCCCAACGCCTAAAGCTCTATGAACAAAGCCCAAAGCCTAAAGCTCTAAGCCCTCAGCCCAAAACCTGTAGCCCAAAGCGAAAAGGCCAAAACTTAAAATAATAATCCTTAAACCTGAAGCCCGAAGCGTAAAGCCCTAAGTTAAAAGTTCAAAGCCTTAAGCAATAAGCCATAAGGCCGAAGCCTAAAGGAATAAGCCTTAAGGGCAAAGCCCTAAACTTTAAGCTCTAATCCCAAAGCCGAAAGCCTTGAGGATGAAGCCCAAAGCCCAAAGCCTTAACTCTTAATCCCTTGGCCTAGAGCTTAAAGCTATAAGCCACAAGCTCAAAGCCTAAAGCCCTAAACCCTTATCCCTAAGCTCTAAGCCCAAAGCCTAAAGCCCTAAGACGAGAGGCCAAAGGCCAAAACCCAATGCCAAAAGCCATATTCACTAAACTCTATGTTCTAAGTTCTAAAACCTAAGCCATAACCCTTAATCTTAAAGCCTATAGCTCTATGCCCAAAACCTAAGTTCTAAGCCTTAAGAATGAAGCCCTTATCCTTAAGCCTTAAAACTTAAGCCTGAAGCCCGAAGGATAAATTCTTGAGCCCAAAGGCCAATGCCTAACCCCAAAAGCCATACTCTCTAAAACTTGAGTTTTGAGTCCTTAACCTAAACCATGAGCCCCAATTCCAAAGCCCTAAGCATAAAGCGCTAAGTCCGAAGGTCAAAGCAAAAAACCTTATGCCTTCAGCCCAAAGTTTTAAGCCCAATGCTAAGAGCCCAAAGTCATAAGCACTAAGCCTTAAGCCTTAAGCCCAAAGCCCTAAAAGCTAAGCCATAAGCTCTAAGCTTAAACACCAAAATGTAAGACCTCAACCATAAACCCTATACCCTAAAGCCTAAGGACTAAACCTAAAGACCAAAGCAAAAAGCCAATAGCCTTAAGGCTAAAACTTGAAGCTTAAAGTCCTAAACCCTAAAAGCCCGAAGCCCTAAACCTAAGCCCTTAACCTTAAGCCAAAAACTTGAAGTCGTAATCCCATAGCCCAAAGATAAAAGCCAAAGTCCTAAGCGTCATGCCTAGGCCAAAGCCCAAAGCCCTAAGCTCAAAGCAAAATCTAAAAGCCAAAAGCCCAAAGTTAGAGCCTGAAGGACAAAGCCTCAAGCCATAGCCCTCACCCTTAAGACCTAACCATTAAGCCCAAAGATCTAAGACCAAAGTTCAAAGCCTAAAACTTTAACCTCTAACCCAATAAGCCCAAAGCGCTAAGGTCATAGCCTGAAGCCATCAGCCCTAGGTAAGAAGTTTTATTCTATAGGACTTAAACCCAAAGCCCAATACCTAAAGCCAAAAGCACTAAGCCATATAGCAAAAACCCTAAGCTCTATGCCCTAATTACTAAGCCCTAAGACCTAAAGCCCAAGTTCTAAGCCTAGATTCCAAAGTGCCAAAGCCCAAATCTCTAAGCCTAGAGCCCTTACCTCAAAACTCTGAGACTTAATCTCTAAGCCTAAAGCCTTAAACCTAAGCCTTAAAACCTAATATAAAACCCTAAGCCTAAAGTCGTAAGCCCTAAGCTTTAAGCCCTAAGCCCTATGCCATACACCCTTAGCCCTAAGCCATAAGATCTAAGCCCTAAGCCCTAAACTCTATGCCCTTAGCCTAAAGCTTTAAACCCTAAGCTCGAAGGCAAAAGCCATAAGCCCTAGGCCCTAAGCCTTATGCCCAATGTTCTACACCCTAAGCACAAAGGCAAAAGCTGATGTGCCACGGATTAGCACATCTAGAAGTGGAAGCAAACTATTTTCTAATGAGTTTGATTATTTGAAAGGAAGCTTGTTTTATAAAGGTTTAATCAAGAAGCCAAAGATGAAGGGCATGGTGAGCCCTAGTTGTTAAGTGGGGTTGATGCATTTCATGGGCCAACCATACTTGATGAAGGAAGAGGAGTTCAAGGGTGGCACATTAAGGTGGCCCCAAATCACCAAAACATGAAGGGGAAAGCATGTTTTCCTTTTGACANTGGCTGCAAGTGGGAGATCCTTAGGAAGCCTTAGGGGATGGGTTTTACCTTCCCTTAGTGACCATCACTCTTGTTGGTGATGAAAGTCAAGGGTGGGTCCCATTTACCATACCTTGTTGTTGGTTTAGCACTTAGGATTATAGGTGATAATCATATGCCTTTTGTAGCTCGTTGGAAGGAGGGTTTTTACCCTTCCTTTCTCAGCATTTACAGATTAGAAAATGTTGAATGTTGAAGCTTGAAGCTCTCCCATTTTCTCTCACGGCAAAGCAATTCAAAATATCCTTTGATTTTTGGTTTGTAACGGTGTTGGTGTCTTAGCTAGATTCACTAAGCCTTATTCCAACCTCTCTTCCTCACTTGTTTAGGATCAAAGGTGAGTTTGGAAACCCCCATAGCTCTCCTCCCGTTGTTGTTTGAAATTGTGATTGTTTGAGTGTTGTTTGTTGCCCTTGTCATCTACCCGAGTGGTTTTAGTGCAACAAAAGTCCACTCTGTGTCATTTTCTATTTCCCGTGAACAAAAGCCCTAAAATTTTTTCTGTGAGTTCCACTTTCCTGTCCTGAAACATCTGTTCTTCTATTTGTATCCACAGGCCCTCCCCATCAAAGTTGTTCATGTGTTTTTTCACTGCCTCCTACCCGAATTCCTGAAATCGAGTAATTCTATCCATCAATTTTCAATCCCTCATATCTTTGAATCTACCTGTGCCTTTTCCCTCAAACCACTTGTATTTTCTTCCCCTTTCATTGGAGTTAGTTTCTGCCAATTTCCACCTTTCCAGATTTCCTGCATTGGAAGTTGTGCAGAAGTCTTTCCATATCCACAGCACTGTTTTCTTGTTTGTGTCTGTTTTGTACACTCAAAAGTATCCCCGTGCCATTTTAAGTTATACACGTGGTATCACTCTGAATTTTGGACCAAGCCCAGACCGTCCCTTAAAGTTTAAGTCCACCAAATACTAGCCCAAACGCACGTGTATATTTGTGGCCTTAACCAGTTTCCTCCCCTGTTTCTGCCAACCTTCTTTGTTCTCGGCAGATTGCTAATTTTCCTTTGTCCTCTATTCTCCCGACACCTCTCTTATCCCCGAGCGTGTCAAAAGCTCTAAGCTTTAGGCCTTATGTCTTATGCACAAAGCCCAAACCCAAAGCCTACGATCTAAGTCCTAATCCCTAAGCCAAAAGCCATAAGACCTAAGCCATTAGACCAAAGTCCTTATTCGTAAGCCATGAGCACTAAGCCCTAAGCCCTTATTCGTAAGCTCTGAGCACAAAGCACTAAGCCCTAAGCACTAATCCATTAGCCATAAGCTCTAAGCTAGAAGACCTAAGGCCTAAGCCCTAAGTCCTAAACTCTAAGGCTGTGGCAAAAAGCTTTAAACCTAAACCCAAAATCTGAAAGCCCAACACCATATGCCCTAGGCCCTATGCCTTATACCATATGCCCTAAGCTCAAATCCTTAATCCCTAAGCCTTGAACCTTAAGCAAGAAATGCTAAGCCCTAAGCACTAAACCTTAAACCCTAAGCTAAACGCCCAAAGCTCTTAGCCAAAGTACTAAGCCTTAACCTCAAAGCCCTATGCCCTTAGCCATATGCTCTAAGCCCTAGTACCTAAGCCCAAATCCCTATAAGCCCTAAGCCCAAGCCCAAATTCCAAAGCCTGATGCTCGTAGCCTAAGCATCTAAGACCTACGTCCTAAGCCTTAAGCTCGAAGCCCATAGCCCTAGGCCTTAAGCCCAAAGCCCTAAGCACCAAGCCCAAAGCCCAAAGCTCTAAGCCCTAAGCCCGGAGCTTAAAGCCCTAAGCCTTAAAGCCCTAAGCTCAATGCCCTAAGCTCTAAGCCATAAGTCCAATGTCCTAATCTTTAAGCCCAAAGCCCAATGCCCAAAGCATTTAGTCATAAAACCTAAGCCCTAAGCCCTAATAACAAAGCCAAATAACCTAATACTTAAGCCCTAAGCTCAAATCTCAAAGCTCAAAGTTCAAACCTCAAGCTTAAATCCTAAAGCTCTAAGAAAAAAACCTAACACCTTATGCCAAAATCGTAAAGCTCAAAGCTCTAAACTCTATACCCAAAGCCAATATCTCTAAGCCTTAAGTTCTAAGACCTAAGTCCGAAGCACAAAACCCTGAGACCAAAGCCTGAAGCGCAAAGGCCTATACCCTATGCGTGAAGCCATATACCCTACGCACAAAGCCAAAAGCCTTAAGTCCTAAGCCCAAAGACCTGAGCCAAAAGACCTTAACCAAAAGCCCAAAGCCCAAAACTTTAACACTTATGTTTTATGCCTGAAGCTAAAAGCCATAAGCCTTAAGCCCTCACACCTAAGCCCGAAGTGGAATGCCTTAAGCCATAAGCCTAACACCAAAGTTCATGACCTAGGCCCAAGGTCCTAAGCCATTAGCCCTAAGCATGAAGCCTGAAGTCAAAAGCTAGAGCCCTAACCAAAATTTCCAAAGCCTAAAGCCCTAAGCTCTTATCCCAAAGCCATAAGCCATTAGCACAAACCCTAAAGTCCAAAACCCTAAGCCTTAAGCCAAAATCCCAAAGCCTAGAGATCTAAGCCCTAAGCCTTAAGCTCTAAGCCCTAAGCCCAAAGCCCAAAGCCCAAAGCCCAAAGCCTTAAGCCTTAATCCTTTGACTCATCCCAAAGTGCAAAGCCCAAAGCCTAAACTCGTAAGTACTAAGCCTTATGACCAAAGTCCTAAGCCCTAAGCCCTAAGCCCTAAGCCCTAAGCTTTAAGTCATAGGCACGAAGCTCTAGCACAAAGCCCTAAGCCCAATTCCCAAAGCTCTAAGTCATAAGTATCACGTCCTAATCTCTAACCCTGAAGCCAAAAGTTCAAAGCCTTTAGTCCTAAAACCTAAGCCCTAAGCCCATATCTTAAATCTCAAGCACAAAGCCTTTAGCCTTAAGCCCTAAGCCCAAGGCACAAATCCAAAAGCCCTGATGTGCAACGGCGGGGTGATTTGCACGTCGGAAATGGTGAGCGTGCGCGCGAGCTAGATTGGCTCGGGCGTTTGGTGAACGGTGATTGGAATGGTCGGTAATGTGGTGGTTTGCGGAAGCTAGAAGGTGAAAATAATGAGATGGCACGGAGGATATGATCGGATGATCGGGAAGGTTGATGATGGCTCGGGAATGGTGCGGATTATGGATGAATCGGAAGATGAAGGTGATGTCGGACGATTAGGATCCTTGAGCAATCAAAAGAATCCCAATCGGTAGACCTTGGAGAAGACTCGGATATGACGCACCGAGGCTTTGACAAGGGTTGACGAAAGCTTGGCCGGATATGACTCACCGGAGAAGTAACGTCGATTTGAGGGAATTATCAATAAGGCTAAAAGCTCTTGTATTGATAAACTTCACTATCTAAAACAAGCTAGTCTAGTGTTCTTTAAATAGACAAAACTAAAAAAAAATTTAGAGAACTAGTAATCTCAAGCCGTCGGATGATTTGGACGTCTAGGATGATTTGGCACGTGGATCCGGAGGTGCATCGTGGTTCAAGTGCATTGCGTCATGGGTGCGCTGTTGGTCGCGCAGGCGGGTGAGGTGCGCTGCCGAGCGCGCTGTCGGGTGCGCTCGGCCGAGATATGTATCTCCAAAAATCATGGAATTTTGTGCGTGCGAATCCCCCCAAATCCTCTTGTTTGTTATTTTCCAGCTAAGGCATATCTTCCATGAAGATTTGAGACGAGCAAATTTGAAGGATACATTGGGCTTCCTTGAGTGTTGCATGGGCCTCGGCCACGGTTGTGTCTTGGGCTGGAAATCCGTCCTCTTGATATTTGGGCTTGATCCTCTTCATTCTCTAAGTCTCCAAGTGCTGAAGGGAAATGTGGCGCTCGGCCACTTATTGAAGATGGCCGAGACCCTAATGGGTCTCGGCGTGGGCCGCGTCACGTGGCCCGGTCAATCCATTGATGGTGCGCGCCGTGGTCTTGTGTCCGGCGTCATGGGACGTCAAGTTAGGCCCGGTGTGAGCGTTCAAGGTGAACGTCGTGGTTGTCGGCCTGGCGTGTGCGGTGTCCGACCCGGCATGTGTGGTCAAGCTCGTATGTCCCGCGGCATGGGCCGTTATGTCTGGCCCGGTGTATGCGGTTACGTTCGTGTCCAGCCATGTGATTGACGTCTTGGGCTTTTCTTGGTCGTTCTCCGTGGGTGACTCCGAGGTTATGTTTCCTACAAAATAATCAACTAAGTTAGCATAAAACTATCGGTCCAATGGAGGGGAGCCCCATTGCACATCAAGCCCAAAGCTCAAAGCCTAAATCTATAAGTCTTATTCCCTAAGCCAAAATTCCTAAGCCTTAAGACGCGATACCTACGCCCGAAGCACAAATCCCTAAGTCCTAAGCCCTAAGGTATTAGTGCTATGGGCCCTGACACCTAAGCCCTATACTAAAAGCAATAAGCCATAAATCCTAACCCCTAAGACACAATGGCGTGCCACGCTACCAAAAAATACAACACAGATGGTTAAGAAGTGATAGAAAAGCACAAAAATCTACAATCTTACTCTTGAGTCCTTATTGCATGAAGTGTCGAAGATTGCAACAAGTCACTAATTTTAAAAATAGCAACGAGATGATAAAACTCTCTCAAACACACAAATATTACTCACCAAATATAATGAAAGGGTGTTTGGATGATTCCTCAACAAACTAAACCAAGAAAATGCTCTTGATATCATAGGTTCAAGAACCTCTACAAAATGTGCTAAGGAAGGGCCTCTAAATTATATGCATCGCTTTTTTTCTACAAAATGATTTCCTTCCATTTAATGTTTGAGGCTACATGTCCACACATGATTGGAGGAGGTGAAGGAGATAACAAGGGTAAAAGTCTTTCCCGTAACGGCTGCAAAGTTGGGAAGCTTGCAGGGATTTTATTGAGATCTGATTGGATGAAGTGAAGGTGCTAAAAAGGTGAAGTTTTATCACTAGGTGGCTGCAAAAAGGTGATATGAAAAGAATAATGAGCTTGCAGGGATATTGTTAAGATCTCATTGGATGGGGTGAAGGTGATAAAAAGTAGAAGTCTTACCACTTGATTGCTGCAAAAAATGTTATATAAAGGTCAGTGATTGGAAGAAGGGGATTTTGCCAGCTTTTCTCTAATTGAAAGAAGGTGAGGTCAAATGAGGGACATCAACTAAATTACTACAAAAATCGGGTTGCTAGAGACACCAAAACAAGCTCTTCACCTCATGTTATTGTCTCTAAAAATGGCTGGGCAAAAACATATAGAAGGTTTGCTCTTGACCTCATGTTATTGCAAAGTTATCACATGATATGGTGATTCTTTGTCCTCCATGGAAGCTTTTGCCTCTTCAATATTCTTTAAGTTTTTGCCTACACAACAACCAAACAAGTTAGTTAATTTGCAAGCTTGTCTCATTGTGTTGATTCTTCTTGAAGTTTCTTCGATTTGTAGTTCAATTTGTTCCAAACATGGCACATCATCTTGTTTCGGTAGTTTAGAATTTGTCCTCAAATCCAATAGGGTTTCTCATTAACATTTCCTTCTTCATGAACATAGGACGACAGATCATGCACATTAAATGTTGCCAAAACTTCATACTTTCTGGGTAACTCAAATTTATAAGCATTACTGTTAACCCATTCAAACACTTTGAAGAGTCCATCTGCCCTTGGTAGTAGTTTCAATTTCCTAAGGTTGGGAAACCTCTATTTTCTCAAATGTAGCCACACAAGATCTCCTTTATTAAATATTGCCCCCTTTCTGCCTTAATTAGCTTGTTTGGCATACGATTCATTCTCTCTCTAAGTTCTTTCTTACTTGCTTGTGCAGTACTTTCACTAAATTAGCCTTCTAAATTGCATTAGTATCCATAACACCTTCATTGGAAGAGGGATGAGTTCCATTGAGGTTTGAGGGTTAAAGCCATATACTACCTCAAATGGAGTATTCATAACAAATGGAAACCCTCTTACGAGCGTTTCTAAGGTTTTATTCACCACCTAAGTTTTGCCATTGGTTTGTGTGTGGAATGAAGTGCTAAACAATAATTTTGTTTCGAGCTTCCTCCATAAGCGTACAACTTCTTTGTAGAATAATTCTGAAAAATGGTTGGCATTATCAGTTTTAACACACACTTTAAAGCGAGCCATTTTTTAGAAGCTATCCATGAGAACCATAATTGAATTTTTTGGACCGAGCTATACGGGGTAAACAAGGCACGAAATCCATTCTCACTTCTTATCAATGAAGATTAAAAATAGGCAAAGGTAAGTAAAGCCCTTGTGGCGGAACCTTGCTCTTAGCTTTCATGCACACAATGAACCTCTCTAACACTTGGTAGGAGATTTGACAATTAAAAATTTTCCTGTAAAGCTTCAAGGGTTTTCTTCTTCCCAAACTTGCTTGCAAGTCTGCCAATATGAGCTTCTCTAATCAACGACTCCAACCATTTACATGATGGCTAATAACCTATTTACAACCACTTGCTTAATTTTTTTTATAAAGTTGACCAAAATCCATGTCTCTTTCATAAAATCCTTTAATCCAATCAAAACAAAAAAATTAGTGTTTGTGCATTGTAAGTAACGCATACTTTCTCGAGAGTTCAAAACCACTTGCTTGTACTTTATAATATGAGGAAATCTCTCTAACACTTCCAAACATTTAGCATGTCTTCGATTGAGTTTGTGCTAGCCCTTAATGTGCTTGAGAGCCAAGTGATCGGTATGGTTTGCAAATTCTTTTTGACGCAAATAATGCTCTCACACCTCTAAAGCTCTTACACCGCATAAAATTCTTTATCATAAGTTGAGTAGTTCAAAGTTGCCCCGTTGAGTTTTTCACTACAATAGGCCAATGGTTTTCCCTCTTGCACGAGGAGAGCTCCAATACCTTGTCCGGATGCATCACATTTAATCTCAAAAGCTTTGTTTAAGTCTTGAAGTATTAAAATTGTTGCATTGCTAAACTTTTCATTAATCATCTAAAAGCTCACTTTACAAGCATGGCCCAAAGAAATTTCTTACTCTTTTTAGTGCATCTGTAAGGGGAGCCACAATAGCCCTAAAATTGTTAATAAAACTCTTATAGAATGAGGATAAGAAATGGAAACTCCTTACCTATAAAATGTTCTTTAGCACAGGGCATTTGTGGATGGCCTCTACCTTGGATTCACCGGCCTAAATATTATCCTTGGAGATAATGAATCCAATGGGAAAAAACTATATCTTGGCCAAATGCACTCTTCTTCAAAGTTACATTAAGCTTTAAATTTCTTATGGTTTCAAACAAGAGCCAAAGGTCTCTTCTCTATATCAAGATATCATCAAAGTACACCACTATAAACTTTCTCAAAACTTCTCTCAAAACATCGTGCATCAATCTCATCAACGTGCTTGGGGCATTTGATAATCCAAATGGCATGACTAGCCACTCATAAAGCCCATACTTGTTCTTGACGGCAGTTTTCCATTCATTCCCTTCCCACACCCAAATTTGATCGTAGCCACTCTTCTTATCAATTGTAGAAAAGATTCTAGAACCACTAAGCTCATTAAGCATGTCTTAAAATCTCAGAATCAGGTGGCAGTACTTTAATTGTTATCTAATAGATTACTCAAGTATCTATGCACATTCTCATTGTGCTATCATTCTTGGGCACCGACAAAGAAGGCACCGTACATTGGCTAAGGGATTCTCAAACATGACCCGTCTTCAACAGTTCTTTGACTTGATTGTTAAACTTTTTAGTCCAGTCGATAAGTCTTCTCAAAATACATCTTCAAAATTTCCAAATAGTTCTCGAGTCTTCTTTTGAAAAGTGGTAAGTTCTTCCATCCTCTCCTTAAACATCAATAGGATTAGTGGTTCACCCCTTAAAACAAATTTATTTAATTCTTTCTTTGACATAAATAGATTTAGGCTTTGGGTATGGCTTTGGGCTTTTAGTTCTAGGCTTTGGGTTTGGCTTTGGCTTTAGGTTTTGCCTTTTGGCTTAGATCTTATGGCATATGGGTTAGGGCTTAAGTCTTTGGGCCTAGTACTTAGGGCTTAGGGCTTAGAGCTTTTGGTTTTTGGCTTTTACCTTTGGGGTTTCAACTTTCAACTTCTAGCTTATGGATTAGGGTTTTGGGCTTAGAGCTTTAGCTTTAGGATTTAGGATTTGGTCTTCTCTTTGGGCTTACGACTTAAAGCTTTGGCCTTTTGGTATTTAGGCTTTGGGCTTATGATGTGATATGGGAATGGTGGTTGGGGGTTATGGAGAAATGGAGAGAGAAAAGAGGGGGGAAATGGGAAAGGTTGAATCGGTTGAAGGAAACATAGGGTCAAATGTCTCTGGGTAGATCTCTGGCGGCATATAAGATTAGAAGCTGAAATTAAAAGGAAAGGTATATGGAGGTAAGAGGGTTTATGGGTCAAAATATGACGATAAATGAATTAGGGAATCATAAGATATGCAGAAAATGGCTAGAGTGCTAAAAAATGTGCTCTCGGGAAACGAAGGTCGGGAAGTTGTAAACGGAGGGATAAACCCGAACAGAGGAGAAGTTTTGGGGTTCACACCCTTACCTTGGATTCCACTAGAACGTGGTTGAAGGATTGTGGTATGGCCTAGCTAACCCAAGCTTGAATGGTAGCCAAAATTGGAGGGGAGCTCTCGGTGGTTTCCGGATATAACTCACCGAAAAACCCGAGTCTTGGAGGAGGAGAAACCACCAAGGAAATGAGATGCAAAATGCAGTCTTTAATTTCAAAGTTCACTGAATACAAATGAGCTCAAAGTGAGCTTAAAATCACCCCCAAGCTTGGGAGGGTGGGCTCCCGAAAATCTAAAAGAAAACATTACCCGAAATGGCAAAACAAGGAAGAAAAACAGCTAGGTTGTCCTCCTAGAAGTTACCCGAAAAGGAGGCACCAAGGCTGACCATGGTCCCCCCTTTAACACCCCCACCAGAAACACAAAGGAGGGTTTTCACGTGACTAACCCTTCAGCAAAATAAAACCCTAATTCTAACAAAAACAATCCACCCTTTTCCACTCCGCAATTGTTTAACCGAAAAACGCACAAAACCCTAAATGACATAAAAATGGGTCTTCATCCCTCCATGTGAACTTGGGCTGATGAAGTTTCTGGTGGAAATGGGCTTGGACTTCCCTTCTCCATATCTTGGATGGACCATGCAATGGTCGGACAATCGGCTAGGTTTATGTTGTCTCGGGCCGCCTCCATCTCTCTTGCTCCGCTGGTATTATGGAAAATTCCCAAGTGAGAAGATGTTTGGGCTGTCCTTGATCATCCAAAGTTAGCTCTACCATTAAGGTTCCTTGCATAAATAACCCTACAAAATGAGCAAACATGTTAGCAAACTTCTCGGCTCGGGCTTGGGTTATAGGTCCTCGGGATGTCTTCTCGGTTTTGGTCTCCGATTGCACATCAGAACTCTCGGAAGTCGCCGGATATTACTCACCGGGGGGCCGAATCTTGGGTGCAAGAAACACAACAAAGAAATTATGCAAGAAGCACGATTTTCATTCACCAAAAACTGCTAATAAATGCCTCCAAAGAGGACTTAAAACTCCCACAAAAAATTTGAGAGAGAGAAGCCAATCGGATAATCAAAACATAACCTACCCAATTTGGCACAAAACACAAAAGGCAAGGGGAAAGACCACCACATAAAACCTACTTGATTTGGACGGAAAAAGTACAATGGTCCCCAAATCTTGTCTCCAACGTTTACCTTGGAGATTATCCTCCTCCCAGGTGATAGAGAGAGAAATAAGCTGAAACAAATCTCATGAGACCCACGAAAACCCATGAAACCCGTGGCTTACCCATGAAACCCATTAAGTTGTTTGTTGGGTAGCTTTCTTGCACTGGACTCTCTGTAATCGCTTCGGTTGACTAGAAAAACGGTTTCCAAGATTGATGTTCGACAACTCTATAAAAAGCTTGTGAAGTTGGCTACATTTCTCATGAAGACGTCATTTTTAGAGAACTTGAGGACGGCTAGCAAAATGGCTGAGAAAGCATCGGAGGTCCAATTGTGCCGGATCCAAATGTGGTACCCATGTTTTGTCGCTTGGACCACTAGCATGTGGTCTCATCTCCACCAAAATGCATCCAAGTTGGCGCCCTAAAATTGCCTCAGATGTCCATGAACAAAACATAAAGTTTTGTGCAAATATTAAACCCTAAATCTAAGTGTTACATTTAATTTTTCCAAGGGAACATTCTTCCTCCTCTAAGGGCAACTTAGGTCATGGCTTGACTTCAGAAGGGAAGGATTGGGCTGCTCCATATCCACCTTGGTTGTCCTCTAATTTCTCATTTCCTTCAAATGGCTCTTGGGCCAAGGTTTGACTCCAATTTGGTGAAGGCTTGGAGCTGACCAAGGTTGAATTCTTTAATGAAATAAGGAGCTACAAAATTAGCAAACATATTAGATAAACATTTATGGCAAGATAATTTTAGGGTCATCCATATCATGTCATCCTCCCGGGGTTGATAAGGATATTTCCTCAAATCCAAAACCTTCTCAAAGATCCAATAGCCACGGTGTTCTCTATATCCACTCCTATAGGGCACAAAGACTTTACATTATCACCACGCTTTAGAATGATGAAAAGTTGTAAACCATTTAACAACCAAAAAAAAGTTTATAACCCAAAGTCGTCCATGTGGTTCCTCAATCCATTTAAATCAAACTACCAACATGACAAATTCATTCAAAAAACACGAGGCATCCCTTGGGTGATCAATCAAAAATCCGTCCTCATTACCAATGTGCCTGTCATAAGGCACAGTACCTTCAAAAATATCATTAACGAGAAACCATGGATACCAAATAACACAAAAGTCTCTATCATTAAAGTTGATAATAGGTAGAACCTTCTCGGCCCGAGGTCTAATAACCATGATACACTTGCCATCCATGAATTTCAATTTTAAGAATAACTTTGATGAATCTTCGCAAACTAAACGTTTATCCCAAGATAAAGATAACATCCAAAACATAAGGTTGGTTGAAAACTTTTCAATCCTAAAATAGAAAAAGAACCACGCACTTATATACTTCTCCTCGTTCTCAATCCCATGATCAATCATAATCTTATTCCAAGGAAGCATAGTATTTTTAAAGGTTGTTGTACAAACTTCNCGTTTATCCCAAGATAAAGATAACATCCAAAACATAAGGTTGGTTGAAAACTTTTCAATCCTAAAATAGAAAAAGAACCACGCACTTATATACTTCTCCTCGTTCTCAATCCCATGATCAATCATAATCTTATTCCAAGGAAGCATAGAATTTTTAAAGGCTGTTGTACAAACTTCAAAATCACGAGTATTTAGTATCTCATCACACAAAGCTTTTTTATCCAATGACCACGGGTCATGTAGACAAAATGTATCCAAATTCAAAAAGCTTTTAAAATCATCATGCATAATTCCAAATGAGTTGTCCCTCATTAATTTCTCAATTCACAATTAGGCAAAAAAATCTCATAATTTTGCAAGAAAAGTTCCTTCGCTCCAAAATTTGCATGCTCAAAAACAACCACGAAATTCTTCTTCAAAAAGTTGACGTCAACATCACTAAAATATCTACTATCAATCTAATCAATCTCATGAAGATACATAAGAACTTGATCAAATGGATCATACCTTTCGGCCACAACCTTGTGTGGTTGGGCCAATTCATCCTCTTGGTCTACTTGGATATTATGATGTATCAATAGGAGCTCTTCATGCTCCTTTGTATATTCACTGCAAGCAAATGATGATGTTGCCAAGATTGAGTCTTCAAACCCAAAAGGTTGTCTTTCAGGCTTTTGGGGCTCCATCTCCCTTTGGATTCCTCCTTCATTATGTGTTGTCAATGAAAGGTTATCCATCACATCTTGTGCGTTAGGCTCGTGAAATTCCTCCAAGATATCATAAGAGTGGTCGGGTCGGGTTCCATGGAGAAGTGATTCTCCTAAAAACCGAAGTCTTCTTCCACTTGCTCGGGTTTTACATCAACATTTTGTTCCACTTGTTGTTGGTGAGTCTTAGCACAATTTTCAGCAATATTGAAAAAGTCTAAACGTGCTTCCAACAACAAATCTTTTATCTCAGCCAACAAGTCTAATTGACCAGGTTCAAGGTGCTTCATGTAGTGGGTTTTTGCTCGAGAGTGAGGGAGTTTTCCATTTGGGAAAAATTCCCTTCTCATTAGATTCTTTAAGGCTTTCCAAGTTCTATCCTTTTTGAGATCTTGCCACCAATTATAAGCGTTACCAACAAAACTACTTGAGGCTACACGAACTTTCCCTATATTCGAGTAGTTATTGCATGCAAAATGTATTTCAACTAAATCCAACCAACAATAATATTCTTCATCATCAAATGCCCCTCTAAAGGAAGGAATTCCAACCTCAGAATAATTTCTCACATGATTATAGGCTGTAAACCATGAGGTTTGAAGTGAAACCAAAGACTCATCAAGCTTCCCACGGGTTCTAGGTGCTGTGGACATATCTTTTCGTTTTTGTCTACTCCCAGTAATATTTATGGTTGGCTCATCTTCAAGTATTCAATCTCAAACTCAAAATTTAACCAAAATAAGAGTTAAATGGTAGAGTGGCAAGGGATTGGAGGCTCTAATACCAAATGACATGGTTCAAGTAGGTGGAGGAAGAAAAGATCACCTACACAAAGGTGAAGAGGGGTAAACCCAAAAGTTCATGAATATGGGTGAGGTTAGAAGGGGCGTATATCAGATTGCATACGTAGTTTGGAGCTGAAATTTTAAGAGTTGGTCGAGGGATGAAAGAAGAGTTTATCTTCCAAAAAATGAGGGTTAAAGCATAAGGGAATCAGATGTTATGTAGAGGGCAGTGGGGACTGCTCAAAGAGCTTGCTGGAAAAGTGGAAAGGGGGAATGATCAGAAACTTTGGGGAAGAACCGGGATGGAGGAAGAGCTTATGGATTGAACACTCACCTTAGAGACCATGTAGCGTGGCTAGAGATATTCAGCACAACTTAGCTAACCCTAGCTCGGAAGGGAAGCCAACACCAAGGAGAGAACTGACACGAAATGAAATGGGAGGAAGGGAAAGTGGGACAACTGATTAGGGTTTGACAAAAATCTCAAAAATTGAAGGCAATCCCTTCAGCCAATTGTCAGATATCCAATCAAATAGTAGCTAGGGTTGACTAGGTAGCTTCGAAAAATCCAGGATTTGGAGGACAGAAAAATTGAATTCAAAAATGGGGTTAGGGGATGAATCTGGGGATGATTTTTGGCGGGGTGATAGATGGGTAAAATATGATGATACCCTCCAAAATTTCAAGAGAAAAGATTGTGGGAAGAGGAAGATATTCTAAACAAAACTTGGATTGTCAAAGCAAAATTTTAGGGTTTCACCGAATAGAGAATTCCAAATCGGGGATGATTTTCAATTACTCTTCTCGATGAATGGGGATGTATATTGGGATGAGGTCGAGGATGAATCTGGATAGATGGATGAGGAAGAGATCTCTCAAAAATTGAGAGAATTCCTTTGGGGTGGTTTTGTCGGTACCCAAAAAAAACACCGGAATCAACCTGGGGTGTTTGGATTTAGGAGAAATTATTCTCAAAATGAGAATGGGATGGCTGGAAAACAAGTTTTTGGAGACAGAGTCTTTGAAGCGGCAAACTTCAAAGGAGAGAGATAAAATTTGGAAAGATAAATCTTTATTCAATCAAATCTGGCAATTATATTTGCATGGGGACGATTAAATAGAAAATTAAACTAAAACATGCTTATCATCGGACGACCTAGATCATTTCCAAGAACACAAATGAGGAGCCTTCATGGGACGCTCTTCCTACGCTCCTCCTCCAGCTCATGAGGCTCCAAGGAAATGTCCTAAATATCCTACCAAATGATAATTAGCTAACCCTAGAAATCCCATGCAAATCCATGTAACCGACGTAAAAAAAACCCTTAGTTCGGGAAAATAAAAATCGAATGCAAAAACATAAAGGAAACAACTTTTATTCTTCAATTCTCCCAAAGGCTTTAGGAGTGCTATTCTTCTTGAGTGGAATTGGATAGGAATTCTCCATGTTTTTCCAAGGTATTCGGACCTGGATTTAGCGTCAAACCGATCGTGGATGGCTCTTTCTTCCAAACTTTTGTGTGAACCGGTTTATCCTTGTCTAATTCCAAGGGTGCCAATAATTTGATATTGAGTAAAGCTTCTCCTGCAAAAATAACAAACTTGTTAAAAGGATCCCGAGCTAAGGATTTGGTGATGGCTCCCTTAAGTGTAGACCAAAGCATGTCATCCTCCCGGGGTACTTCAGGATTTGTCCTTGGTGTGCTACGGGAACCAGGATCACACACACTTGATCGGACTTGTCGCTTTTCACGTAACTGGGGTAGTCGCGTGTACGGCGATCGGGAAATTGGTTCGGGCCAATTTAAAGTGGGGTTTGCGGAAGTGTAATATGGTAGGAATGAGGATGTTTGGTGGTGGAAAATATGGAATGGCTCGGTAGAATGTGGGGATGACTCGGTGGTGAATGTATGGACGGGATCGGCTTGTGGAGGAATTTGAAGGCTCGGGGATGAAGATGGTGTAAGGTAATGAATGAAGGCAATTCAATACTTGAGCGATCAAAGTATTGAACTCGGTAGACCTTGAATGTCTTCTCAGATATGACGCACCGATGAACACTTGAGGGTTGATATGACTCCGCCAGATATGACTCACCAGAGGGGAAATATCGGAGGGAGCTTTGATCCTTTCGGGAAGAAGGTGCAATGCACAATTTTTACTAAAATTCTCTCTATTGAAAATGGAAATCGATTACAATACTTAAAGACATAAAATTGAACTAACTATCTAAGAAGAAGGAAGCTTTCGGCCTTTGGATTGATCAAACGCTTCATGTTGACTTTTGGAGAAGTCCATGTGCGTGATTCTTGGTCGGAGGATCTGATTCATGCAGGTTCCTCGTGGGTTGGTTCGAAAGTCGACCGAGGTTGTCTTGGTTGACCGAGAGGTGCTCATGGTTGATTGAGAGTGTGCGTCGGGTGAGTGGAGCTCCGAACAAATGAGAGATTGGCTCGAGCCAATCTGGATCCGAGGCTTCTAAAGTCTCCTCGGTGGTCAACTTGATGTAGCGCACGGTCTCGTTCGTTGATGGTCCGATGATGACTCGAGCATGTGCGTGGGCACGTCCAAATGGGCCGAACCGGCGGGCGTGCATGTGCGATCTTCAAGGGATCCGTGAGTTTGTTGAGCAAAGCTGTTGATTGAAGATCCTCTGATGATTCAACAGCTGGTTCACGGATTTTGTGCATGAGAATCCCTTGTGGTTCGCTAGTGGATCGGTGATCGGTCTTGTTCGTGCGTCTGATGGAAGATCTTTGGTCATCAAGAAGATATGCTCGTGCGAATCTGAACCTCTTCCTNAGGTGGGCTCGTTGGGCTGGTCGGGGCTAAATCCGTGATGTGCTCGGGTTGCACATCAGTCCTCAAATCTGATTGTTGTTCAAGCTCATCATCGTCCTCTTCTTCATCATTAATATACGGTGATAGGTCCTGAACATTAAACATGGCAGAAACTCCATCTTCCTTGGGTAGTTCTAACTTGTATGCATTAGGGTTGATTTTCTCGATAATTTTGAAAGGTCCATCAGCTCAAGGAGCTAGTTTAGATCCTCATTGGTTTGGAAAACGTTCTTTCCTCAAATGTAACCAAACTAAATCTCCTTCTTTAAAGTTCACCTCTTTTCTTCCTCGGTTCGGATAACCTTTCATGGAGTTGCTTCACTAATTCGGCTTTCTTTGCTCCATCTGGATTGATAACTTCTTTAGATTGAATTGGCACGAGGTCTAGCTTGGTGAGAGGGTTGAATCCGTAAACCACCTCAAATGGACTTGATTTGGTCGCACTATGCACCCTTCGGTTGTCAGCAAACTCCACATAAAGTAGTTGTATGTCCCAATTCGTCAATTTCTTGTTTACCACACTCCTTAACAAGCTTCCTTAAAGTTTGGTTAACCACTTCCATTTTTCCATCAGTTTGAGGATGAAACGAGGTACTAAAGAGTAATTTTGTTCTGAACTTTTGCCATAAGGTCTTCCAAAATGCACTTAAAAATTTGATGTCTCTATCTGAAACTATGGTTTTTGGAATACCATGCAATCTTACCACCTCCTTGAAATATAATTCGGCGACGTGAATTGCATCATCGGTTTTAGCACAAGCCACAAAATGAGCCATCTTGGAAAAATGGTCTACAACAACCATAATATAATCTTTTGATCTACAAGTACGGAGGAGGCCTAGCACAAAATCCATACTCACTTCCGTCCAAGGATGATTAGGCATGGGAAGAGGTAAGTACAAGCCATGAGGAAGCAACCTACTCTTAGCCTTCTTACATATTATGCATTTCTCCAACACTTTGTGAATGCCCCAAAACAAATGAGGCCAATAAAAGTGTTCCTTAAGAATCTCCTTTGTTTTCTTCTCCCCAAAATGACTAGCTAGCCCGCCACCATGCGCTTCTTTTATAAGCGATTCTCGAAGGCTCCCTCTAGTAATACATAACTTCCCTCCTTTAAACAAGAAACCTTCCATGATATAATATCCACATTCAACTTTCTTAAGACCTAACTCATACCATTTGTAAGCTTCTTTTATCCAATCAAAACCCAAAAACTTAGAATTCAACTCGGTTAAAAGAACATACCTCCTTGATAATGCATCGGCCACCACATTTGATTCACCCTTCTTGTATTTGATGATATAGGGAAATCTTTCAAGGAACTCCACCCATTTGACATGTCTTTGATTCAACTTTCCTTGGCTCTTGATGTGTTTTAGTGCTTGGTAATCTGAGTGAATGATAAACTCCTTAGATAATAAGTAGTGTTGTCATACCTCTAAAGCTCGGATTACCGCATACAATTCCTTGTCATAAGTTGAGTAGTTGAGCACGGCTCCCTTAAGCTTCTCACTAAAGTAGGCAAGTGGTCTTCCCGCTTACATAAGGACTGCGCCTATTCCAATTTTAGAGGCGTCACACTCTACCTCAAACACCTTTTTGAAATCCGGAAGGCTTAATGCTGGTGCATTACAAAGTCATTGTTTGATGAGATCGAAGCTTTCTTGACAACTCATCATTCCAAATCCTTTCCTTTCTGAGTGCAATCGGTTAAAGGGGCCACGATGGAACTAAAAACCTGTACGAAACGTCGATAAAAGGAAGCTAGGCGAAACTCCTTATGTCGGAGATGCTCTTAGGAACCAGCCAATCTCGAATAGCTTCAACTTTAGCTTCATCAACTTCCATGCCCTTTCTTGAAATAATAAACCCCAAAAATTGTATCCTTTCTTGTACAACAAATGCACACTTCTTCAAATTCCCAAATAGCTTGAAATCTCGGAGCTCAATGAATAACATTGAGGTGCTTTTGGTGGCTTGATAAATTTTCACTATAAACCAAGATGTTCCCAAAATATACCACTGCAAAAACTCCCAAGAAGTCTTTTAGGACAAAGTGCATCAGTCGCATGAAGGTGCTCGGGGCATTGGATAATCCAAAGGGCATAACAAGCCACTCATAGAAGCCATACTTATTATTGAACGGCGTCGTCCATTCATCCCCTTCTTTCATTCTAATTTGGTGATAACCACTTTTGAGATCTGTCTTCGAAAAGCACGAAGCACCACTGATTTCATCCAATAAATCTTCTAACCAAGGGATGGGAAATCTATATTTGATTGTGATTTAGTTTATGGCACGACTATCAATACACATACGGAAACTTCCATCTTTCTTTGGTACTAATAGTGCCGGTACGGAACAAGAACTCAAGGATTCTCAGATATGTCCCTTGTCAAGGAGCTCTTGCACTTGTATGTTTAATTCTTTAGCTTCTTCAAGATTGAGTTGATGGGAGGGTCGGTTTGGAAGTACGGCTCTTGGTTGAAAGTCCATTTGATGCTCAATCCCCCGAAATGGTGGTAACCCTAATGGTAATTTTTCTGGGAAAACATCTTGATATTCTTCAAGTAATTCAAAGATCACCAGGGGGGACTTCTCCCAATTCTTCTACTCTTTCCCGAAACATAATAAGCACCATTGTGTCTCCTTCGAAGATTGATCTTAACAATTCTTTCTTGGTCATGAACAAGCTATTTTTTGATAAAATTTCCTTCATTGCAAACTCATCTTTCGCTACTTGTTCCGGATCGAGGGGCATTAGCTTGATTGTTCATCCACCAAACTTGAAGGCATAGTGGTTGGTGAACCCATCATTGATAACTTTCCGGTCAAATTGCCAAGGTCTTCTGAGTAAAAGATGGCTAGCACTCATTGGGACAACATCACATAACACGTTATCCTTGTATTTCCCGATCACAAAATTTATCCTTACTT